>JAJJWW010000814.1:0-600000 GCA_023531295.1 Papaver armeniacum | reverse complement strand
ATATATATATATATATAGAGTTAAATCAATCTGACATTTGATAAATCAAGATTAACTAAAGATTTCAGTAACAATTACATGCATAGATGTTTGAGTTCATTTCTTACAGAATGCTTGAGATTGCTGCTTCAGGCTTGACATTGCTGGTAAGAGTGAGGCGCAGAAATTTTCTAGATTTAGGTTACAAGATCTTTTGCTTTTATTGCAGGAAGAAAAGGGGGATAGTGTACAATGTGGGTTTCTAGTCTAAAACCTAATGGACCTTGAAAGAGCCCAGTCCAATCGTACCCCATGTTTGTTCGGTGTCTGACTCAGCCTGAAATGATACCAGATCGTTTGTTTTTTCATTTTTCCAATGTCTGGCTCATACATCTGGCTCCGGAATATATTAAATACAGGTAGAGTTTTATGCCTGCCTTGTTGGGCATACTTCAGATTCAGATTAGATTGAAAAAACTTCTAATGCTTTTTTTTCATCTATAAAACAGATAATTGAACCCTGAGTTTATGAGCTAATTGAGCTCATATATGCCCGTCACTTGACCTAGTTTAACATTTGAGCATGAACCTTAGTTTTCAGTAATAATTTATGACAGAATTAAAGCACAATTGCGCTTTAGAAGTCGCAATCGTTGTATTACGACAGAATGTATCCACATAACTCTGAGCACAGAAACCAATTTGCCTCGAGGACAGGAAATCCAATGCAAAATGAAACAAATTTTTCAAAAACATTCTTGAATTGCTTGCTATTTCAGTACACATCAATGCAAACAAGGAGCTGAACATAGAACAATCAAACGTAACAGATAAACGTAGTTCATTTATCTGCAATGGAACTCAGACGGGAAAGAAAAGAACATATCTAGATCATAACCAAAATAACAAGATCTTAACGAGGAAAACATAACACTTATGACTTGCATGATGGTAAATCGAACATAGTTAAGACTACAAGGACATAGATTAGTAGTACCACACGTTACATTTATATAAACAGATGACCAATGAGGATTGCTTAAACTGGTCGGATTAGTAGTTAGGTACCCCAGAGAACACAAAAGCTTCTATGTCAAACTACTGCATTTTCTATTGCACAAAACTTTCAAATTTCTTTTGAACATACAAAAATCAGGAACTTCAGTGAAAAAAGTCCACCTGTTTGGGGATGGAATTTAAGTAACCCAAAAATGGTTTGTGACGGTTAAAGCGTTCTGCACTCTCGAGCTCCAAACTGCACAAGCCGCGATGCGTGTAACCACAATATATCTTCCGCAGATATCATCTTGTAGCAAGACTATATATGGCATGCTTTTGTTGCCAAAGGTACTAACCTTGTGCTCAAATTACACCAAAACAAGCAGCTTAATGTTCTTCAAGAAACCAAAATTACTATTCCCACAGAATAAAGCATCGTTGAGGACGACCAACTGACTGAAGCTGATTATTGGAAAGATAGAGTGCAACTGACGAACTAATAAAAGAGCACGGTTTGCAGCATTCCTGAAAACAGAAATAGTCAATAAATAGAGATTGACAGCCAAATGTTTATCAGAGCATCCGGAGGAATTTCTAACCTAGTATGATACCCTAATGTTTGAATGAAAATTTTGGCCAATGTATTGAAAAGAAACAAACTTTCAGGTGTTCCAAACTGACTATTAATGGCAAATTGCGTTTAAATTAACTGGGAAAACAAGCATACCTGAAATCGACTTTTCAGTCTTTGTGCTACCAACAGTTCAACCAATTTGACATTCTTTCTTAAATTTTAAGGAGACCTTAGGTACATTTTGATGTCAACTCAGAGCTTCTTGCTCGACCATTTGTTGGACTACATTACAGCCTCTTCGGTGTCAAAACAATCAACTATGGTTTCTTATCAGCTTCCATTTTCGAACACATGCATTCTGATCTAGTAACGAATACAACTTTTTTCTTTTTTTATCTCAAAAAAAAAGTAGTATTCACCACGAGATCAGAATACAAGCGATCACCTGGCTATTACTTTTTCTCTCGGCTGCTATTCTTTTGACATTGTTGCTGCTCTTGAACACTGACGGAGGGCCTTCTTGGGCAGTTGTTATAGGTAATGCAACTGATCGAGGTACATGGACAGGCTCTGCTTTATGTTCAAACAAGTATCCTCATCTCTCAAGCTTGCCGAATTCTTTACTAGTCAATTCATCCCCTGCATCAGTTTGTTCTTCTTCTGGATGGCTCATTTTCTCAAAACTTCTGATAGGACAAGCAACGACGAGTTCCTTTGTATTTCATTTGCCAAGGGTTCCATTGTACATGAATTAGGCATCATGTCATCTGTATTTGAATAACTCATAGCATCCCCTGATCTGTTTGAGTTAGCCAGTGGCTCTTCTCCACTGATCATCTGCAGCCGTACAGGTAAGAACTCAGGGAGTTGGGAGCTGTCACCTTTGTCCATTCTTGCACAATTGTGGAAAAAGATAAGAAAGTGAAGGATCATGTGGCATTTATTTCGAATCTTTGAATAATCAATTTTTTTCGAGACCACATCCGAATGTAAAAAGTAAACCACCTTCATTTTTACTTCCAACTAACTCATTGTTGACATTCATCAAAAGCTAATGTTTCCCACCCCACCCATTCCATATAAACCTACAATTTGCACAATTTGCACAAATATTTCCCGGGGTAACTGATGGTAATGTCACGGATTACATCTTCGTTCCTAAGATCTTTCTTTATGAAAATCCGTCAACTTCAAAATTCATGCCATGGTTGAACATCACTTTGATGAATGTCTACTGTATTCTTTAGTGGATGGGTTCCAAAGACAATGAAACCTCATATCACAATCATTATAACAAAACCATAAAAAATAACCATTACAAGAAGAACCGAACACATGAACACCCCGATCTAGATTGAAATCCATATCAACAGCAGCAGCAACATTTTCTATTTCACTCATTTCTAACCAATAACAAAGATGATAAAGAGAACCATGACCTAAGCTGACATTGAATAATGAATCAGGGTTAAACTAAACATTTCAGAATCAATTACATACATGGATGTTTGAGTTCACCGAATGCTTGACATCGCTGCTACAGATTCGAATTGCTAGCAGAGAGAGGCGCTCAATATTAGGGTTTTTCAATGCTTAGGTTACGAGAATTGTATCTGCATTCTTGCTTTTATTGCCTGTTTAACTCTAGGGCAAGCAGAAAAGGGACTACGGTGTGGGCATTTTTTCTTAAAGCCTAATGGACCTTCGGAGCCCAGTCCAACGTAGTAACTTGGAAGTATCTAGGCTAGTAAGTCTTTGGCCGTGCTGTCACGCGCTGCCGCGCAAGAAAGCTACATAAGCTAGCAGGTTGCTAGCCGTTCGATTGTTAGTTTGCTTTTTAGATTAAAAAGTTTATTAACTACTCCTAACCGGGTGTCCAAAAGAAACTCAGACAAAAAAAAAAATCATCAATTATTGTTCTTCTTCTAAAATACAGATACAGTTCTTCATAAATGAATCATCTAATCAGGACATTTTTACCGGCTCATAATTACATATTGGAAAATTGAATCGTTAATTCTTGATTCAAAATATTTCAGGAATAATCTGAAAATTATTATATAGCATGAATCATAATTACATGATAAATCAGAAATTCTTCAAACACCTAATCAAAAAAATCTCTTCACTACCTCCATTAATGGAGGCTCTACTAAGAACCCATCCTAAAATATCTTGGGCTAAGAACCCATTTAGAAATTTCAATTACAATTTCTCATGCACCACAACCTGCAAGTACATCAACAGCACCATACATGTCAAATTGAAGGACTTCAAAAATAATTAGAAAAAAATTGTGTGATGTTATATGGAGATGCCTCTTTTGTACTCGGATTAAGTTAGGGTTCTGCTAACTTTTATCCTTATTCATCAGTTAATGAGAATTATCTTTGAATTTTAGTTGCAGAGGAAAAACGTTAATGCAAAAAATCACAGAATGGAGAAGGAAGAACAAAAAATAGAATAAGAAAATGTTTTGACTAAAATCTCGAGATAATATCAAAAGAGACTTCGTTACATTGTTGTTATATAAAGACTGATGTACCACAGTCTAGATCACATAATTGTGTGATCCAACGGCTGATATGCGCTAGATTATATTGCTGCAACGCACTGTCGTGCGGGGTAGCATTTTCCTTTTGACCATGGTTTTTAAAAGCTTCACACTTAGCATCAGCATCACGCTTCGTTTCGATTTTTTTCAGAAACGTTCCGACTCGTACCTATAAAGCGCTTGGAATGAAAAGCATGTAGTCAACGATTTTGACCAAAGTCAGGATAATTGTGAGAAATCTGGATCACTTCTCCAACTTGACCTTCTACTTCAAGGGCGGAACTCGTACCTATAAAGCGCTTGGAATGAGAAGCGTGTAGTCAACGATTTTGACCAAAGTCAGAAACACAAAATGGTCAACCTTCAGGAAATAATGCTTCTGAAAATGAAAAAAAGGATAGTAGAATTAGAACCTACCACCTCGAGTGTAATATTTGAGTGCTCAATCATTGTCACTACATGGTTATTTGAGATAATACTTGATATATTTTATATTTATAAATGTTTATGTACCTATTAATAACATATTTTACGATTCACCGCCAACCATGAACCGCCGCTTCACGATTCAACATATGCACCGCTTCTCAAAAATATAAATCGATTCATGCTTTCAATACCTTGTTTTTGACGATTAGAATACGCATCCATTTTTGTGCACACTCCTTGATAGAATGTGATTCAACATGTTCATCTGATTGACTGATTAGTTAACGGATGGTCTTAGATTCTCGCCTCTCGTTACCAAACTTTAAAAACCAAATCAATGGAGGATAATTAAATGTTATGCGTACATTCGTTCGAGAATGTGCGTAAAATCGGACTCGTTAGAACACTATTCTTATTTGGTCAAAGAAGTTGCTAATAATTGTTCATAGTGTCACGTGTTTTAAAATTTTCGTTTCTCCTTGTGTTATTATAAATAAAAATTAAAAAAAAACGTAATTGATAGTGCACATGGACACTCGCTAGAGATAGTGTACGCAATCAAATTTCTTTTTGTGTCATCATTAGATAATTTCTCTCCAAAATGTATCGTGTGGCACCAAAAGCGAAGCCATCACTTCAAGAGGGAAAGGTGAAAGAAATTTTTTCTGACTTAGGCTTCATGTGGAGGTAAACGCCACTTAGGTTTCCAATTAGGCTTAGAAAACTGAATAGAGTTTATAATCTATACTTCTAAGGGCGAATAATATTTTTTTGGATCATTTTGTAAGATATTGTTCCATTGACTGTAAGTTTTGTAACATGTCATTATTTCTCTAGTTCTGACTTGAATAGAAGGTCTCATTATTAAAAACTAATTTTCACAAAATGCAAAGGCGGCGGTACACGCTTGTATCCGCAAAAATGAGGCAAAATACCTATTTCCAGTGTTGCATCTACCCCTTTGTGGCACTAAAAGTACACGCCCATTTTGGGCATTCCTGTTGAATATTTATTTTAGAGATGTGGTATCGAGTTGGAAGACAAAAATTTGGATTTAGATATGGAGAAGATATGATAATATAGTTAAGAAAATCCATTTGCTTAGGTCAATTTTCAAATAATTTAGACTAGTTAAAAATAACTAATGTATGTCTTTGTATTTGTACGGACAAGGAATATGTATCTTGATGAACTTATTGTTCTAGGTTGTGTTTGATAATAGAGGAATGAGACAATTACACGGAATTGTGTATTCCATGGAATTAGTATCGTGGGGGAGACAAGGAAAGACCTTCCATGGAATCAAGTACAAAACATATTATAAACCACGATTTTTCATAAATGGATCCACAATTGCATGGAAATAAATTTATAATTTAATGGAGAACACGTATTTCTATGGAAAGGTGGCTAATACCATGAATTAACTCCTATCAAACACATCCTTAGATGTTTCGTAACGTTTAGATAAAACTATGAAATAATTCGAAGTTATAAGTAATAATGAGTTAACATCGAAAGTTTAGTTTGTAAAAACGATTATAGTCAACACTTATAACATTTGGGTGAACATTGTTTCTCTCAGTTATTACATCGCCATCTCTCAACACTTGTGCAACAACACAAAAATTTCTAGATATACCGTTATAAGTATTATAATCACTGTGTGATAAGTTTTCTCCATTATGACCAAAGATTCTATTAAAGGATGAACGATTCATACTTGCTATTTATAAATAAAAACAAATATTTCAAAAAAAAAAATTGAGCATATGAAAGAAGAGATGATCAAGACAAATATTTCAATTAAAAAAAAATATTGATTGCAAGACAAAAGAAAAGATCATACCAATGAAAGAACAAGGAAAGTTTCAAGTATCAGTTTCCACAAAACCGTTGTTACTATAACTAGACATGATTAGAGAGCACAAAGAAGAAGTATCAGTTCACCATCACCTCACAATTTTAACCAAGTTAAGACAATTTCCCAGATGAGAGAAAACAATTCAAGTGGTAAATGGTTCGGTTCACATTGTGTGCCTCAAACATTCCAGAAATGTTTAACTCAACCACGTTTTCCACAATTAAAAAAAAAACACAATCGTTATTATATAATCCACCCTAATGTGTTAACCCATTGAAAGTACTCAAGAAATACTTAACAAACCTGTCTCTGTTTTCGAATTGTCGTGGTGGAGAACTGCAAAAAGCACCCTAGTGGTATTAGTGGTTTTTTCTTATAAAGAAATTGATGTTGTAATGTCATATAGTTATACTACTATCTCAAAAAAAAAAGGAAAAAAAGAAGAAGAAGAAGAAGATTATATATAACTCGTAAGGAACTCGTAAATAACTTCAATACACCAATACACTTTACTATTTTCACAGCTAAGGCCATTGGATAACACCAAGATTAAGAAAATACAGGAAAAGAAGATCTTATGAGAATGGATTTGCATGCTAACGAAACCATAAAACAATCAATCATAACATCCTGACAAATAAATGCACAAGAAATCTACATCTAAACAAAGAAACACTTTTTATACGGTAACAACAATCAACATAACACAAAAAAAGTCTAATCAATCAACATAACACTTTCTATTAGATTAGATTTCAGTCTAATCTAAGAAAATCCATGCTTCAAAAAAAAAAAAAAAAAAAAAAACATTACAAAAAGTCCTTTTTTAAACACTCATCCAAGATGCAAAATGAGTTTTAACCCCTTTCTTAAACGAGATCGTAACATGCAAACACTTTTCGGACTCCATAAGGAAATAAAGGTACCTGGAGAGTCTTAAAAAACCAACTTTTTTCACAAATTATCATGAAACAACAAATACCCAACTAGCTAGGGTTTTCTCTAAATACGAAAGAAGAACAAGATTAGTTAAGAAAAACATCTTACCTGGGATGATTATCTATGAGAGAAGTAACTTCAAGGAAGCTTGGTAAAGATTAAGCAAATAGATATAAGAAAATCAGTAAACTAGTTTGTTGTGACGGCTGAAGCTTTCTCTTCGACCTTTTATTCTCGTGACTAGATTTTTAATGTTGTCTGGAACGATTTTGGAAGGAAGATAATGGAACAAGTTCTTTCTGGAACCTTGGGGATATTTGGTAACCATTATTTTAATGGATTATCATCCCATAATTCATTATGCATATTATAATGGATTCTATATGTGTTTGGTAACCATTATAATAATTAATTATTTTAATCATAATTGAAAAAATCCATTATTTCCATAAACAAAAAAAAGTTATTTTGAAAATTTATTATAATCAATTATATTTTCTAACAAACTCAAATTGAATTTTTTCTTCTTATTTTCTCTAAACTATCAAGAGAGAGACAAAAAAACAACATGGGACTAAAAAAAAATCATAGATCATTGTTAATGATAATATTTCTTTTCTTATGATCTTACTTTGTTCTATCGTATTGAGTACTATCTTCTCTAAGATTTGCTCGAGATTTAATCTCCGATAGGTAAGATAAAAAGTAGTCACAAACATCTTCGTCTCATCGTTTGTGATTCCATAATATCTTGTTCCGCTTCCATATGGTTAAGATCATTGTGAGGTGATTGATATTACTATGCTGTTCTTCGGGAATATAAGTTCGGTGTATCAATTGGTTCATGTTCACCTTGATTTATCAAAAGACGGAACAAAAACTCGTAGGTATATTTATGGGAGACAGATTTATCTATTCAATAGACTTTTCTGTGTGAGACAGATTTGTTTATCAAGTCTTCGACTTTGGGTCGTAGCAACTCTTAGTTGTGGGTGAGATCAGCTAAGGGAATCAAGTGCGCAGAATCCGGCGTGGTTCTAGAGGTGTAAGGAACGCGATTGTACCTTGATCAGTGTGAGATTGGTTAGGGCTCAACTACATTCCAGTCCGAAGTTAACTTGTAGTAAGCTAGAGTCTGTAGCGGCTTAATACAGTATGGTGTTCAAATCTGGACTAGGTCCCGGGGTTTTTCTGCATTTGCGGTTTCCTCGTTAACAAAATTTCTGGTGTCTGTGTTATTTCTTTTCCGCATTATATTTTTTGTATAATTGAAATATCACAGGTTGTGCGTAGTTCAATCAATTAGATAATACAACCTTTGGTTGTTGATATAAATTGATTGACACTTGAACATTGATCTTTGGTACCGTTTAAGTTGTTTCTCATAATAATCAGCCTCGCGGATTTCTATCTGTTTGATTTGATGATTACATTGAGAAACAAAGATATAACTCTTGGATGTATTTTCCTTGATCGAGTCTGACTGTCTAGTCGATTCTCTTGGAAGAATATTGGAGTTAGTCCATACAGATTTCCTAAACGAAATATTTGGTGTGGTTGTTAGACCCCCGCTTTTTCAATTGGTATCATAGCAGGCAAACACGTTTAAGACCTCATAATTCTTTGTTTGTAGCAATCTGACTCTATGGACAGAAACGCTATCTCTATAAACGTACCACCAATCTTCGATGGCTCAAAAAATCTATGGTGGAAAATTGCTATGCGTGCCTTTCTTCAAGCGCGTGATTTTCAATCATGAGTTTGTGTAGTTGATGGCTATGATCCTCCGGTTGTTGCAGAAGGCAGTGTAATATTCCGAAGGATATTGATGCTTATGATCCTGCCGAGATTCTTGCTTCAAAGCAAAATTCTGATGGATTAAATGACATCATCCATGCCATTACCCCAGACCTTCATCACCATGTGACTACGTGCACTAAGTCTAAAGAAGCCTGGGATATCTTGGAAACTATATTCGAAGTAAATTCTTCTGAGAAAGAAGCTGGGCTTCAAAACCTAAATTCTGATTGGGAAAACGTTCGTATGGCTGATGAAGATTCATTTGATTAGTTTAATCACAAAGTTTATGAAATTGTTATGCATCTTTTGCGTTGGGTAAGACTATTCCTGAAAAGGACATTGTGATGAAAATTCTCAGATCGTTGCCAGCCAAATACGATTCTAAGAAACATGTCATTGTTGAAAGAAATAACCTTGAAACACTACTTAGGAACTCACTCATTGGAAAGTTAATAGTTCTTGATCATGATCAGAACACAGTCAGAATATCCGCGTTTAACGCTGTGACCAATTCAAGTAGTTCTCCTCGCTTGTCTTGGGCTGATGAATGTTGTTCCAATCATATTGATCCTGACAGATCATTGATTTTACAAAAGATCAAGGATATTGGGAGAAATAAGCAAAAGATCTGAGGGACATCTTTTTCTCTCTAATGCTTCAGATGATTCTATACAAATAAAATCAATTCAGTTGGTCAATCCGCATACTTCCAAATTTTGCACGAAATTTCGATTTTCACAATGAGAAACTTCTTCTAACTAAAATTATGATTCGAAATGCAAGTCCGACACCGAGATTTTTGAATTCTTGGACAAAAATGAAGAAAATCTTGAAGAAAATCTTCAACTAAAAATGAGGTTGAGGAAACTTGAATCATCACTTCAGGTGAAAAATCTTGAGATTGACTGTCTTAATGATGAATTCACCAGGACCCTATCTTTAAAGGAAAAGAGATTAATACTCTTAAGTGTGACCTGCAAAGGTTATCTGGAAGTTCTGACAAGATTTCAACAATGTTATTCGGTCAGAAGTCTTTTGGAAACACAAATGGCTCAGGGTTCAAAAGCAAGACTGTGAGCACAAATAATTCCTTTATTCCGTCCGGTTGTGGAACTGTGGATATTAAAAGTTGTGATAAATAGGAGTCAAATATGCAAAACGAAAATTTATCTCTGAAGTGTATGTTTTGTGGAAGTGTAAGTCATGTTCAAGGTAAGTGTTGGAATTTCAAGAGGAACAACCAAATTGCCTAACTTCAGATGACATGCAAAGGATGAATATGGTTTTAGGTAATCAAAAGGGAACTCATGAAAACAAGAAGAAGTCTAAGAGAACCAAAGTCAGACGAGGTAAGAAAGTTGTTTATGCAACAAACCTTGATAAGTCACCAGGTGACACAAAATGTGAGCATTCTGCTCACTCCATCGCTATTTAACTATAGTGATTTTTTTTTTTTTGATCGATCAAAGAGAACAGATTAAAAAGCACACAAGCCGTGTGCAGGCGGGTACAACTAGAGATGAGAAAAAAACTCAAAAAAACAGAAAAAGACAAAGCTGAAACTAAACAAACAAATATCTAAGGGCACAAAGAAGATCAACAGTACAAGACTTTGGTGATGTTTGCATCCTCATTATTAATTTGAGAATATGAGGATTGCATCAAGGTTGCTCAAGTCTTGTATAGTTGTTAATTTCTTATCCTTGGCAGTTTAAGATTATTTATGTTAAGATTTGCAATTGAATATTTTCTTATCAAAAATAGATAATGGATCGTGAACCAATAAGACTTTTTTGAAGTTTTTGTTTAGGGTTTACTTATCGATATGCTATTTATATTCATTTGTGATCAAAATTCCCTTCACTCCTTTCTCTTTGAAAGATACAGTTTCATGGCTCCTGTAACTAGAAGAACCACAAAAAGGGATGCAGTTGAAGTAGTTAATGTATATCTTTGTGAAGGAATCCTACCCTCAAGAAAGAAAAAAGGAGAAATCTACAAATGATGAAAAAGCTCACTATGAGCAAATGTTATCTCTGACAAAGAACACCTTGTGTGAACTGAAAAGAGAACTTAGTGATTTAACTGATATTTCTGAAGATCTGGAAGAACTAAATGATCGGGTAATCAATGAATTCTTCAATAATTAGAAGGAATTCTCAGTAGATGCCATGAGAAAGCTCTACAATGTCTAGGAAACTTCTTATGGGAATTTATTCTTGTGTTTTAAGAAGGATAACTAGGGTTTGGAATAGCCTATATTGTGATTACGCATTGCTATTGCCAACGATTTTCATCTTGCAGTGTTTTTAGATTTATTTACTTAAATTCTAAAGTTTATTTGGAAGATGATTTTGCAGTATTTAATCTTTATTGGTTTTATATATTGCAAATAATGTTATGGGATATGTGTGTTTGCATCCGTGAACTATGATTGTCCCATATATGTCAAAAGTTAAAGTCTATTATGTCGGTATGAAAATATTGATGGAAGATAAAATGAACTTTTGATCTCAAAGATTAAGTCTATTGTGTCATTATGCAAATATTGATGAAAAATAGAATGAATCTTTGTATATTCCATAGTATTGATCATTCCCTGATCCACTTCTATATGAAAGTACTGTACGGCTCCGTAAGTTCTCTTATGTTGAGCATTTCCGATTAAATTAATCATAGGTTCTCTTGTGTTTAATTTAATTGAGTATCCTGGATACAAATTCATGTTTCATGTGATTTGTTAATGTCCGTCCTTCTTTTCTCGTAAAAAGTGAGGTCGCTCTTGTTGTTCTTTCGGGAATGACATTTTATGGGGGATAGTTTTCAATTGAACTTGTGCTTAATCGCCAAAACTTTATGGGGAGTGCGACTGTGGAATATTATAGGAGTTTTCTTGTATCTTTATAAACTCCTTGATGAATAGACTAAGTTTCGACTATGTGAAATCATTGAAACAAAGTTGATATGTTCTCTTTTAGTCATGAAGTATCTTTATGAGAATTTCATTATAATCACGCTAGTTTTCGTACCTTTGCCAATTTATATTAACAAAAAGTGGGAGAATTATTGTGTAGTTCACACTACAAATACATATGGTTTACGAATCATTATGTAAGGGGGGGTGGTTTTCATTGTGAGAAAGAATTGACTAAGGGGGAGTGATACATATCACCATATTATTATTGTCAAAGTTGTTATACAATTGAACTTTGATGTTGTGTAATAATACTATGACACTGTATAACAATGATTGAGAGCAATTGTTTTCTTATTGTTATGGCTAAGGATCTTCAACAACTATGATGCTGAGTTGAACACGTTCAGAATCACTGGAGTACTTGGAAGTGACGAAGATTTCGAGTAATGTTGAAGAACCAAGGAAATCAAGCATTTGGATGAGAAGCTACAAAGTTTATTTATTTTGTAATCCATATGTATTGATAGTTTTGTCATTAAAATTGACAAAGGGGGAGATTGTTAAAGCACTCGCTCGGTCGAACTCATAGCGTTGTTATCTAAAGCTTGTTTGTCAAGTTTAGTTGCCAAAACTATAAGTCTTGATTTCTAGTCTACTTATAGCTATGTCTCGGATTAGGATAGAATGTGTAGTTGAGCTAATGACTTCACGGTGTTCATCGATTGAAGACGAAGAACTACTAAGGGGAGCTTGTGGAACTTCATCAATAAAAGGTATGTGGAGACTTGAACTCATATACTCCCTCCGTCCCACTATTAAGTGACCTAGTTCAAGTTTGCACAATTTTTAAGGCAAACAAGGGAAAATAGTATTTTTAAGCATATTTTACAATTATACCCTTATGGATAATAATTAGTGAAATTTTGAAATGATTTATCTCTCAAACTACACCACGGATGTTCGCAAACTTCATACCATTGAAAAGCATTTTAAAACACCTACGTAACGAATATAAACATGCCTATCAAATTATGCATATTTCTTATATTTCTTATAATCAATTAAAATGATAATTTTAAAAATATCTCATTGTTTATTGATATAGGTCACTTAATAGTGGGATAAAATGTAAAAGTAAATAGGTCACTTAATAGTGGGACGGAGGGAGTATCACTCAGAAGTCTATTTCTATTTTATCTCCTATTGAGACAAAAGTCGTATTGCTTTATAGTCTTTACTTTATACACATTTGATATTTCGAGCTGAGTTTAACTCGCTTACATATTTCTCGAAATGTGTTGGTAAGCTTTCGCTTTAACCAAGTTCATCTTTATTCTTGACGAAAGTCAAAAGATGATCATGTGAAAATCGCCTGGTAACATCTTACATGATTTGTGTGAGATAATCATTTGATATAGACTCGGAATGTTTCGTATTGTTCATTCGATCACTTGAAAATTGCTTTGAAGCTAATAGTTTGTGTGAGACAACTATTGTCGTATTCCGAGAATATTTCAATGATTGAAATTGGAGTTTAGAACAAATAACCATGATTGGATATAACACAGTATGAGTACTTGTATGCTAAATGTTACAAGTTATTCCAAGTCCGGGAACCATTAGCTTGTATGCTAACTATTAGCTTGAATCTAATCAGGTTTTCATTCAATATTAGAACAATGCATTCAATATTCACCGTTAGATGAAAACCTGATTAGACTCAAGCTAATATCTTTCAACCGTTAGATCGAACTTAGCTTGTTACACACAAATGAAAAGTGACTTCATTTAGATATGAGTAACCGTACCTAAACGTTTGCAACTTTGTTGGCTCAACAATAGTTAACCGAAGTTAGCCATATGAACACTTTCATATCAACCTTATTCATCTTAACTATAACTAGTTCAAATGCTCAAATGAAACTAGTTCTAGAGTTGTTCAATTGTTTATATCATGAACATTATAGCCACGGTTTGCAAAAGATTGCATTCCTTATTATAAAAATGTATTAGTTCATGAACAAACCGATTTTAGAACATAACCCACTCAAGTATGCAAACGGGTACGCATACCTAGGTGACCGAACTAAGTTTCGCCAGTACGCGAATGGGTACGCATACCACCAAACTCAGTAAAGTCCCGGAACTTGAACCTCACGCTAGTATGCGTACTTAGTTCCCAAACCTTTACTAAACCAAACAGTACGCATACGGGTATGCATACCATGGTTCCCGGACTTGGAATAACTTGTAACCGTTAGCATACAAGTACGCATACTGTGCTATATCCAATCATGGTTATTTGTTATAAACTCTCATTTCAATCATTTAAACATTCTCGGAAGACGACAATAGCTGTCTCACACAAACTATTAGCTTCACAGCAATTTTCAAGTGATCGAATGATCAATATGAAACATTCCGAGTCTACATCAAATGACTGTCTCACACAAATCATGTAAGATGTTACCAGGTGATTTTCACATGATCATCTTTTGACTTTTGTCAAGAATATAAGATGAACTTGGTTAAAGAGAAAGCTTACCAACACATATTTCGAGAAATATGTAAGCGAGTTAAACTCAGCTCGAAATATCAAATGTGTATAATCGAAGTCTATATATCTATACGAATTTTGTCTCAAATAGGAGATAGAGTAGATAGACTTTTGAGTGATAGATGAGTTCAAGTCTCCACATACCTTTCGTTGATGAAGTTCCACAAGCTCCCCTTAGTAGTTTTTCGTCTTTGATCGATGAACGCCGTGAAGTCTAAAGCTCAACTACACTTTCTATCCTAATCCGAGACTTAGCTATAAGTAGACTATAAATCAAGACTTATAGTTTTGCAACTAAACTTGGCAACAAGCTTGAGATAGAAACGCTTAAGAGTTAGACCGAGCAGTGCTCTAACAACATGGAAATTTTATTATAATTTAACGAAGAACACGTTAATTCTATGGAAAGGTGGCTAATACCATGGAATTAACTCCTATCAAACATATCCTTAGATGTTTCGTAACGTTCAGATAAAACTATGAAATAATTCGAAGCTATAAGTAATAATGAGTGAACATCAAAAGTTTAGCTTGTAAAAACGATTAAAAACAACACTTATAACATTTGGGTGAATATTGTTTCTCTCAGTTATTACATCACCATCTCTCAACACTTGTACAACAACACAAAAATTTCCAGATATACTGTTATAAGTATTATAATCACGGTGTGATAAGTTTTCTCCATTATGACCAAAGATTCTATTAAAGGATGAATGATTCATACCTGCTATTTATAAATAAAAAAGAATATTTCAGAAGAAAAAAAATGGAGCATGTGACAGAAGAGAAGATCCAAACAAATATTTCAATTAAAACAAAATATTGATTACAAGACAAAAGAAAAGATCCTACCAATGAAAGAACAAAGAAAGTTTCAAGTATCAGTTTCCACAAAATCGCTGTTACTAGAACTAGACATGATTAGAGAGCACAAAGGAGAAGTAGAACAAATGTGTGTTTGTGATGAGAACAAAAGTGTGCTTCTATCAATCTATAAAGAATACCACCAAATACAATACCATTCAGTTCAATGAAGAATATTCACACGAGATGTTGGTGTGCCTTCTCAACATAGTACCATTCACTTCACCATCACCTCACACTTTTAACCAAGTTAAGACAATCTCACAGATGAGAGAAAACAAGTCAAGTGGTAAATGGTTAGGTTCACGTTGTGTGCCTCAAACATTCCAGAAATTTCCAACTCAACAACGTTTTCCACAATTAAAAAAAAAACACACAATCGTTATTATATAATCCACCCTAATGTGTTAAACCAAGTTCCTAAGTTAACCCATTGAAAGTACTCAAGGAATACTTAACAAACTTGTCTCTGTTTTCGAATTGCCGTGGTAGAGAACTGCAAAAAAAAACACCCTAGTGGTATTAGTGGTTTTTTCCAATAAAGAAATTGATCTTATATATGTCATATACTACTATCTCAGAAAGAAAAAAAAAAGATTATTTCATGTGTGTAACCATATATGAGTCTTACAAGTGCTTAAATATATATATATACTTGCAAATTAAATTCTTAACAAGTAATAAAACTCGTAAGGAACTCACATTAAGGACTACCTTTACTAGTGAGTTTACTAAACCAAGACAAATTACGGTTGATTCTGATAGGAACATACCAGCTTTTTTCATAAAACTCCAAAGAGTTTAGAAATTATGTTTTAAATATGTAAGAGTTTTTATCCGCTTGTTTCATTTGTCTTCTTTTTCTTTGTTTTGTTGTTGAACTTTAAGTTTTGTCATTTATCTTGGAGTTCTTTATCTTACATTTGAAAACTTAAAAAAGGGAACCAAAAAAAAACTCAGTTACATTGCAGAAACATCAAAAAGAAATACACTGCTTTATCGGCAAGATTAACTCGTCAATCTCTCCATTTCTGCTTCCACGAAAAACTACAATACGCTCCTTCATAATTAAAAACTTGGAGTAGAGGAATAAAATATTTCAAACAACGAAAGACTATAATCAAGTCGGTGCCCTTCAATTATAGGGGGCAATTATTATGTAGAGTAACGAAAACAAAGCTAAGTTTTGTCATTTATCTTGGAGTTCTTTAATGGGAAAGTGGGAAGGATGTTTATTTCGATGTCACAGGTGTCTCTCCCTTTACAAGTGCTAGTACTCGCAGTTTTACTCCTGGACACGCAATCTCCATGGCAATCACCCGCAAACGAAATAAATACCTTGACAAGTGCACCTCTCACGGATATGGTTTTGGCGTACTCGCTTTCTCAACTTTAGGGGAATTAGGGGATGATACAATTTCTTTTCTGAACAGATTAAGGAACTTCCTTATAAGTCACGATGTGAATCATAAGATAGGTGGTGCTCTTTTTCATAGAATAGGCATTGCTATTCAAAAAGGTATTGGTGCCCAGCTTGTTGCTAGGCTTCCCACCACCGACTTGTAAAAGACCTCTTGTTTTCTTTTCAATAAATGCCTAGGATGACTCTTTTTTCTATTAAAAAAATAAATATAAAATAAAAATAAAAATCAAGCTATAGAGGGTCAACCGGTCAATCGTTAAGTCAATGGTTTGACCATGACACACTGGGCACCAAACTCAAACCTGGACAAAGTTGGGCACCAAACGCAAAGGCATACCATTTTATAGGCATCAAACTCAAAATCTCCCTTATTATATTTATATTTTCCTCCTACAACAGTCATATATACATGGCCCCGTCAAAACAATACAAGTCGTAACTCGTAAGATGCAATTAGCAAGAAGGTGATTGGGTATTCTTTTGAATGCTGATTTTGGGCATACTGAAATCTTTCTAGGCATACTGAATAAAGACAAAAAAGGTTGTGAAATAACAAAATCATATATCCCCTTAACCCAATTTTTTTTTAATGGAAAGTCTACCCTTTACGTATTAGTGTTAGTAATCTGGATTAGTGATTAAATATTTTATTTAGTGATTAAGATAATCTTTAGAATTATAAAGGTTTTTTAGATGAAAAAATTTGGGGAAAAAATATATCAAAGTTTTGGTTAAGAATGAGAGAAAGAGAAGGAGAAAGTGAGAAAATTTTAATTCTTGATTCAATGGAGGATGAGGAGGGTCATACTTCATATAAAAACCTAGGAAAATACATATCAACTACAACAATGATTCCCAAATGGCTGATTTCTTAGATTATGAGAATGATTTTACACAAACTCAAACTCAAGCTCAAACTCAAACACAAACTCAAGATGATGCTTTTTATGAGCCAAATCCAGATGATGAGTACATATATGAGGAACCCAATGCTTCTAATACACATGTACACTTCTATCTTATGATCAATCTCACTTCTATAGCTGGAAATTATCAAAAGTTTGGATTTTCGCTTCATGGTTCGGCGAACCAGGTTGAGGTTCGACTCACATCTATGAGCCGAATCAACCAAATGATGAACGGTTCGGCTCACTGAATCTGTTTATAGCATGCGCCGAACCTTTAATTTTCAATTCCAACCCTTTTGCTAGACATTAGTTCAGCTTATATGAAAGTTTCATAGTAAGTTTCAACAACATCCCTGAATATCCCTAATAAAAATAATTACTGGTTCGGCTTATATATTCAAAATCGTATGAGCCGAACATGAATTTGTTAATTTTTGGGTTATATTATTGGTTCGGCATATATTGAGAATACCGTATAAGCCGAAACCTCTAAATGTTCAAGGTTCGGCACATAATATGATTATAGAATGAGCCGAACATTAATTTGTTAATTTTTGGGTTAAAATATTATTCGTGGTTCGGCACATATTGAGAATATCGTATAAGCCGAAACCTGTGAATGTTCATGGTTCGGCGCATAATATGATTATCGAATGAGCCGAACATTGCTATTATATTCCTTTTCTAGTATTTAACCTTGTGATATTCTTTGTAGATCGTGCTTGGCGGACATGTACCCATGGAAAATCAACATGATCCAATAGACATAATTCACGAGGATACCAAGGATCACTTCCAAAATGATTTGGTATGTAAGAAATTTTTGTTTACCTTAATGTTGTCGGAATATTCCAAAGTTTTTCTTACAAATTATTTGTTTTGGAATGAACGTAGATATGGAAAACTAAAATCGAAGTTTTTGATTGGGTTAAGGAATACGCGATGAAGGTAAATTGTGTACTAGTTAAAGGACAACAAAGGGTTTGAAATGATTTGTGAGCGTAGTGGAACCGGCGCTAGCAAGGTTAAAAAGGGTACCGTATATGTTGGGAATACTGGGAGAAAGAATAGGACGAATACGAAGAAAAGAAATTGCCCTTTCAAGATCGTTTTCAACCTCAAGAATAAGTCCTTGAACAAAGAATATCAATATTGGATAATGCATAAAGATATGGATTGTCGTCATAACCACCCACGTCCCAAAGACCTTCATGGACATGCGAAAGTAGCGCGACTCAAACCCGACGAGATGCTAAAAGTGGATAAAATGACACGAGCACGTTTGCCACCATCTAGGATTCTTAGCAAATTGAAGGCGGACAACAAGAATAACAAGTCGACTATGCAAACTATCTTCAATGCAAGACAAAAGATTAGAAGACTCAATTTGCAAGGTAGGATGGTGATGCAACAATTTATGTGGTTAGGGGTGAAGAATAACTACGCTTGCCAAAAGAAGTTGGATGACTTCGTTCAAGTCACACACCTTTTCCTTGCCCACCCGGAATGCGTCCAATTGGCTATATGCTTCCCACAAGTTATTATATTGGATTGCACGTACAAGACTAATAAATATGAGATTCCGTTGATGAACATTATGGGGCATACTTCGACAAAGGCACCGTTCACCGTGGCTTTTGTTTCTTGAAAAACGAGAAGAAAGAGAGTTATGTTTGGGGGTTAGAACAATTGAAGTTAATCTTCCGAGAGGGTGCTCTTCCTAAAGTGTTCGTTTCTGATCAAGATTCATCGTTGATGTATGCTATTAAGAAGGTATTTCCGGATGCATTCAATTTTCTTTGTACGTTCCACATATGGTGCAATGTGAGGAAAAATTTCCAACCGAAAATTCAACCACTTAAGTTGAAAGAATTAGAGAATATTGCTAAACTACCGTTGGAGACACGAGTAAAGAAAAAGAAGGAATTCTTGAAAGCATATGAACATAATGAGATGTTGTGGGATTCTTTCCAAGGAGAATGAGAAGCTTTGGTATGGTCAATCACCGAGGATGTCTATGAAGAAAATTTTAAAATGCTTGTTGAGCATTGGAAGACCGACTACCCCGATGTCATTACTTACTTGGTCAAAGATGTGTTGGAACCTAATAAAGAAAGGTTCGTGGGTTGTTTCACAAATTGTCACAAACACTTCGACAACCATGCCACAAGTATGGTAGAGTCGGCTCATTATCGGTTGAAGAAGAACCTTTTTGGATGTGTTGACACTTTTGTCACGGTTTTTGATGCAATTGATGAATATTTCAAAAGTGATGTTGTGAGAATTAAAGTCGCGTTCGAGCATAACCTTATGTTTAGACACAAGCATTATGGTAGTAATTGGCTACGGGAATTAACTTATAGAGTCTCCCATCTATGCATCGACTTGTTGATGCAAGAAGTGGATTTGATTAAGACATTAGGAGCCAACTTGGAGGAAGAGTGTGTTTGTAAAATGAAGGCATATATGGGAATTCCATGCCACCACGACCTACTTCGGTACAAGGATGGTATCATACCATTTGAGGATATTGATCATTTTTGGAAACAATTAAGCTTCGATCCTCTCCCAACCGAAGACGACGAGGATGATCTAGAGATATGGGACACGACAAATGGGAAAAAGTTGGCGGAGATGTATAGGAAAATATTCCGATCTCAAAAGAAAATCCTATGGGACAACATGTTGCCGGTCATGTATCCTTTCACCCAAGAAAATATTTTGGAACCGGAGAAGAGTGAACCGAAAGGTAGAAAGAGTAAGAAAATGAATAATTTTCAAACTAGACAAGCCAACAAGGAACTATTGTCTAGTAAAAGGGATCCATCCGGGGTTGACTACCATGATGCAAGGTATGAAAAGGCAAAGAAGAAAATTGAGAAGTTGATGAAGGAGGAAGAAGTCAAAGTTCCAAAAAAACGAGGTCGTCCGAGTATTCAAAAAGCCTAAACAAGTAACAAAGAGGTGAATGATAATGATTGTCCGTCACAAGCAAAGGATAGTAAAGAGGATGTCAAGGGGAATGCTAAGATGTATCCTTCACAAACTAAGATAAAGGAGAAAAGGACCGTACATGAAATTGGTAGGATGAGAGGACCCAAAAGAGATAAGTCCGGTAAGTATTTGAGGCCTATCAATTTTATATACGATAACTACTTGGAAGATCTATCGCCAATAATTCATGAGCATATTATAGCAGTGGACGACGTGCAAGGTGATGAAAATTGTGGTTATTACGTCACGGCGGAACAACTTGGTCCTTTTAAGGAAGGGAATATTCCGGTGCCCCCTGAAGATGAAGTGAACTATATTCGGCAACGATTTTTAGAAACCCTACGTAAAAACAAAGAATTCTATAAGACAATGATGAGAACAGGTCCAAGAAGAGATGCAGGGGTGGCAGCGGAGTACGTTGCATTCCAACGTCGTTTGCATGGGGATTTTATCATTACCGAAGAACATTGGATGGCAATGCCCATTTGTGGGTTTTTAATAGCGGAGACATTCGATTGCGTCGTACATTATTTCGCATGAACGGGTAGTAGATTTACTTACGCGCCTCCAACAAAACCTTGCCATGATGGTGTAAATGATAGAAGACTTATTATTGGATTTGTTCAAAATTATCATTTTATCGGCCTCAAACTTAAACCCAATTGCCCGTTACCACCCTTGATGAGTGCATCCTTTTGGCCTAGATTTTAAAATAATTATTCGATGGATTGTTGTGCAAATTATGCGATGGAAATGGATCTTTGGAATTCTTTGAATGTGCAGCCCCCAAGTGGACAAGTAATTGAGTTTTCAAGTGACGAAGATGAAGATGATAAGCAAGAGGTCAGTGAAGATGATGAGAATGAGGTCAGTGAAGATGATGAGAAAGAGGTCAGTGAAGAGGATGAGATTCGTTTAGGATCTCCATAAAAAATGTTTCATGGATTTATCCGCGTATTTTGTGTCTTTTGATTTTCGTGTATGATGAGGATGATATTTTGACTAGAATTGCAGTTACATGTACCCATCAAAACGAAATACTTGAATGATTTACTTTTTGGTTATGGAACGTGTCGTTTTCTGGAAACCGGAACCATGAACACAGGAGAAGGTTCGACTTGTACCATTAATTCAAGGAAAGCCGAACCCGACAGACTGATGAAAAGCCAGAGTTTTTCTGTCAGGTTTGGCTTGTAGTATTATTTTGATGAAAGCCAAACCTGACAAAAAAAAAAGAAAACCAGAGTTTTGTTGTCAGGTTCGGCTTCTAATATTATTTTACTGCAAGCCGAACCTGACCCAAAAAAAATAACAGAGTTACTCTGCTAGGTTCGGCTTGTAATATTTTTTGAAGAAAGCCGAACCTGCCAAAATTAAAAAAAAACAGTGTTTCTTTGTTCGGTTCGGCTTGTAACAGTATTTCAAAGAAAGCCGAATCTAGCATGATTCATGAACACAAGAATTATTATATCATTCCAAATAGACTTTTCAAATTCATAGAAAATGTGGATTACATCCCCGCTACATAGTAGCCTTGCAATAAATTTCTAATATCCTAAACGGGTAATGAGAAACCTTCTAAGAATGTGGTAGTGATCTTCATATTTGAAATTCTTTCCCTTCCATCGTCGCCATTCCTCTAGAGCTCTAACTTCAATCTCAGAGTTTGTTTCACCCTTGATTCGATATCGACTCACAATCCGAACTAAAGCTATGAAGTCTGTGACTTTTTTCGTAATACTTTCAATTCGGCAAAACAAGGACGCACTATCCCGGTTGTGAGGATTACCTGTTTCCGTGCAGAAGGCTTCATGAATTCTAACCAAGTAGTATATACTCATCAGACCATTCACTCGTCGTTCTTCACCCTTCTTTGGATAGTATGCTACATAATTAGTGCAAAGAGATAAATCTTCTTCTAGAGTATACTTAGGAGTTGGGGGTGCCATTTTTTGAGCATATGTGCTTAAGAATATGAAAAAACATGTAGGTATATATAGAATATAGTTTTACAACGGATATATCTTCCAAAAAAAGAGTCGTTCCTAGATTTTCGCGAAAAAACTAAAAGTACGGCTTATAAAATTTTTAGAACATAAGCCGAATCTACATAAGTAACAACTATTTTTTAGAAAAATTTTGAAATTTTTTACAGGTTCGGCTCACCATATCGGTGAGATTTAAGCCGAACTATATACTGGATTACACGCCAATAATGATTTTTAAGCGTCGTCTTATAACTCAAATTATAGAGCAAGCCGAACCTTAGACATACATGATTCGGCTTACAAATTCAATTATAGGACAAACCGAACCTAAAAAGAATATTAGAATTTCCAGTAAACCAACTTAAATAATTAACTATTACGCTATCGATTAAAAAATGAAATTCAAGGTGTCCATAACACGAATCCAGTGCACTTACGCAAACATTAAAAAGATAGTTCAGCACCTAAAAGTCAAAGAACTTGCAAAGTGTACATAATACTTAAGAAAACACTAAAAAGAACTTGGCAAACTTAAATGTGCACTTAACGACGACCATTCTTGTTAGTTCCATGACCACCTCTTCTTCCTCCTTGGCGTTCATCTTCCGAAGCATCATCCCTAGTACCACCTCCACTTGTACCTTCACCAACTTGTCGAGACCTCTTAGTGGTAGGCCTTTGTGCAGGTACCTCGTATTCCTCGGGTCCTTGTCCTTTGTTTATAATTGCATCCCACTTGTTGTAGAGGTATTTATGTTCTTCAACAATCATAGGTGTTTTGCAACCAAGTTTGGTCTTCATTTTTTTCAACATCTCCTTACCCGCGGCAACCTATTTTCATTTGACAACAACTTCCAACCGTGAGTACGAAGAAATTTTTACCATGAACTTATATATATGCAAGAGTATAAAGTGAAATCATTCTTACCATTATCTTGAAAGCCATCACTACTTCTTCGGAAGTAGACTTGGCAGAGATCTTAATTGCCTTCGCCTTCGCCCTATCAGCTTTATTTTGACTTTTCTTATTGATAATGAAGGGATGAGAAATCTGGTTATACCAATCCATGTAGCTGATGGTTTTTTTTTGATGTTGTAGAAAGTGGTAGTAAGGTTGTCGTTCACTCGGACTTTGTTGGATTGATTTTAAGTTTTAATAAAAGAAAATACTAAAGATAAAGAAAATATATATACAAATATTGTCACAGGATGAAGAGATGTCTTTGGGACTCGGATTCGGCCAAACTCATAAAAAAAAGGTTCAAATATTAATTCTTTTAACAATTATCGCTCAACAAATAAAAACATGGACTCTTATTTCTGCCAAGATAGATCCTCAAAAGATTGATTGTAAATCCTAAGCATGATGTATCAAAACATTTAAGCTAAGCATACCTCATCAAATTAAATGACAACAAATTAATTCAAATCATATTTCAATTAAAATTAATGCAAAAGTCTAAAAAAGAATTAAATAATTTTACCCATGTACGAAATTCGTCTTCCTCCGTCGTCCCGAAGAATGGGGTTTAGCTCATCATGTTGGAAACACGCTCAAACTATGATTTTATTGCTCAAAGGTGCTTACAAATGATGAAAAGGAGAGATATCAAATAAAAAACAGGGTTTGTAACGAGTTATAAGTGTTACAAACCGAGTCACAAAAAGAACGATAAAGCCTTCATGTCGTTATTCTTTGTTGATTTAAGATCGCCTCGAACTACGACCCGCGTTGCTCTCATCGTTGACACTGTTGAAGAACGAAGGTCTTTGGCCGTCTTCTTCGTGTTCTTCAGTTCTGCAGCAGCAGAAACTTCTCTCGGCAACTTGATTTTCTCTTCTCTGTGATGTTCCAAACTCGCCCCAAACTCTCCATCCTCCTTGTACGCATCCCCTACTCCTCTTTTATACCCAACAGGATAAAGGAATCACACGCAATAACTCAAAATAATCTGTCATCACTCGGCAGTGAAGAAAATATATTTTCTTTCCTTTTTTGTTTCCTGCACGCGTCTGCCAGGTGAAATATATCCTTGTTTATCTCCTACACGCTCCTGGTGGTTGCTCGAGCCAACAATCATGCACAAAACACGCTAAAAAAACTCCAAAACTCATGCAACCTGTGTACGGGTACGTGTTGCTCTGTAAACTTCAATCACACAATGCAGCCAATTCTAACCGAGACTATCGACCATACCATGCCCGTGATGTTCTAACAAGTCGAACCATGAAGTTTCAAATGATTTAGTCTCCTTCTATCACGCCCAAAAATCGATCCAAGACTCTGCCAGTGAAGAACAAATATTTCCCGCCAAATTCCAGAATTTGAAATGGAGAAGAAGGTCACCCTTATCCAACAACTGGGGGTGCGAATATCAATTGGGTGCCCCTTAGTAATTGGGTTACCCCTTATCCAAAGTGGGAGTCCGAATATCAAATGTCCTCCTGGGTGTTCCGAGCAACTTTTCGAGCCGAATTTTCCAACAATCTTTATTTCCAAAAATACCTACAAACACACAAAACACCATAATAAGGACAAAAAGAGTACTAACAATGCGAAACATTGAGAACAAATTAGACACATAAATGCGTCTCATCAAATACCCCCAAACTTATTATTTGCTAGTCCTCGAGCAAATTTATTCTAGAAAATAAAAAACATTTGAACCCCTAGGTGGCCCTAGTGGCGGAGTGTTGTCTCCTGAGGGTTTACCAGTGTACCCACAAAACCTTTACTCCAGGACCCTAGCTATCCACGAGAACCTTGGAAGGCACTAAAGAATCTCCTTGGTTGGCATACTTAATGATTACAAAAGGAAGTACCCCGATGCGAAATTCCAATTCTTTGTACACGAGTTTGCACTCAAGCATACTAAAATTCATATAAAGTGACAGAGCTCTACTCGGATAGTTTACGGACATCATAAACCGGAGTCAACCAATCACATGGAAAGATTAAGAAGATGGATGTAGAGAAAAATGTGGATGATGTTTGACTAAGGTGAACCTATCCTAATGGACTGAGATACTGGTCTGAACTAATATCAACACACTGGCATATACAAGGGGACCAAGTGATCGATAATCCTAACTCTAGGTCAACTCACCGGCATATACAAGGGTACCAGGTGATCGACTTTATTGTATTTATTCCTAGTTGGTCTAGTGGTCTGGTCTCAATTTTTTTTTTTTTTTTGGTATCTCAGTCACTATATTTCACCCTAGCAATGGTAAAAAGAAAAACAAAATAAGTGATCAGGATTCTTTTGATGTTTCCATCACGAGGATATGGCGAAACTACCATGTTTTCTTTTTCTAACACTCGAGCTATGTGCTTTTATGAATATACTCTTTAGATGTTTCCATCTAATCGATTGGTTCCTCAACTCCTACAACCAAAATGCTTCCATCCACTTAGATTAGTTAGTGCCAACCTTAATAAGCATAAATTTCTAGTCTCTGGAGTTTATTTATTGCAACTAAAAAGTTTCTCCCATACCCCCAAACTTAAATCTAACATTGTCCTCAATGTTCTAAATATAAAATTAAAAGTATGAACAAGGAGAAACTGTTACCACTTGAAGCAAAAGAGATAAGGAAAGATATTACCGTGTCGCATGAATATTGGGTTACCTCCCAAGAAGTGCTAAGTTTAAAGTCTTGACCCGGACATTGGAAGAGATTAGTCACCTCGCGTAATCATAAAGCGTGAGACGGAATAATCTGCGGGTCATCCGGATCAAAAAGTGCTAACCACAAGAAGAGGAAACTACCACATACCAGGGAAGATATCCAACACACCCTTATATATTGTTTTGTTTAAGACAACTACATCTAGTTGTGGTTCGGGTTCGGCTCTATAAAAGGGCCTAAATAAAATGTTTTCATGGGATGGACTTCCTCAAAAGAAGGATTCTTAAGATCAGGTTGTAGAGTCTCGAAATACTCAATTAAGAACTTAGAAGCACATAACAATAACCTGAATAACTAGGGATCCTCTAAGTCAATCAGACTTGGCTCACACAGCTGACCACAATAAGATTGGTGGTCTTCGTTAAGAAAATGTGTCGACCCTAATCTCCTAAAGTAATTAGGTTTAGCCTCAAAACTTAATAATTGACACATCTGAAACTTATACGTTCCCACAATTGGTTGAAAAATATTTGGTGGGAAAACAAAATCAATCGTGGTATCATAGCCTGGGTTAACCACATCAACCCCGGAGGATGGGTTCTTAACAACCGAACTTCTTTATGGACACAACTAGGTTCGGGAAAATGTGTATGAAGATAATCTTGTAAAATGGTTGAGGCACATATGTCAAGTCCCAAGTGAGGGATCTCTTAAGAGCTAAAGGTAAGGCACAAGGAGAATGATAATCACCCCCAAACTTAGAGTTTTGGGTGTCTCTAAATAGACTAGCTACAATTTCCCTAATTTCTAGATCATCTAATCCACGAAAATGGTCAATTGCTTCTTCTAGGTTATACTCGGGTGATGCATCCTCACTCATATTTAAAAGCTCTACGAGTTCATTTTCTTTTTCTAAGTCTATTGTTTCTAAATCGCTAGACTCAAAATATACTCGTTCCTCTAAACCATCCTTGGCTTCGTAATCAAAAGGGAATACTACATCGTCTAAAACGGGGGTATCTCTAGTCAAATACTTATCCTTTTGAATAGGTGAATAATTATTAAAATTATTTGGATTTGAACTAGAAATAATATTATCGTTATAAAGCTCAATTGGGGTAACAATTTCCTGATCACTATGCCTATTTATTTCAAATTCTTCATCAACACTATCATAATCATCATTATAACAACATGAAAATGGTTGAACCTCATCTACACAAGTAGTGTTACCAATTCTAACCTCGTCATCCTGACTATAAAAATTGTTCTCATTTTCACGGGTGATATTGGAAAGAATGTATTGGCAATCAAGAGTAATTCGAGCAATTCTTTCTTCCGTCTCTAACTCTAGCCTACGTGTTGTCTCAGCAAACTCACGTGTTGACTCAGTTAACTTACACGTTGACTCAAGTATCCTACGTGCTCCATCTAGAGAAGAGGAATTATAGGAATTTTGCTCGTATGACCGGTATTCATGTGAATAGTAATTGGGCTTACCGTGGTATGAGCCACGATCTTCAAAAGGTTGGCGTTCCCAACCACTATTCACACCCCGGTCATAAAAAGAGTGATGTCCATATTGTTCGAGTTGGATATTCATATTCATTGTGATGGCTATTATAATACCCGTTTGACATCCTAACTGCAAGGGAATTCTACATAAACACAAACAAGGGGTGACTAGACCACAACAAACCTACGATTTCTAGCAAACAAAAATCATGATGACTCCACTTAGATTGTTTCTCGACCAGACTTCTAATCCTTCGAAAGGGAATTCGTTACAATTTAAGCAAACCCTCCGGAATCAATCCGAGTTTAAGTAAGTTGAATAGAGGCGAGGGAAGTCGCGTGGAGCTTTGATACCCAAGGCCTCACCGCATTACAAGGCGGCGCAGATCCCCGCATTCAACTTACGTAAAACCATCATGAACTTCAAGTATGCTTAAAGAGTAACCAATATTTTTCGAATGACTTTCCTATTAAGCTCGTTACCCTATCGGTCTCGTTCTAGTCAAAATTTTAGGCTTAGGTTCGTGTTTGGTTTCGTTTTCCTAAGGCGGGCAAGAAGAGAACGGTGATGAAATCCGAACTCTTATCTTGTATGGCCAGTCCTTGCCCTTTACTAGGAAATTAAAGCAACCGTATTCAAGACCTCAACATATATGCATACAAAATCATCCAGTAAACCCGCTGACAGGGGATTCGAGGGTGTTTATAATTCTTACCTCCGTTCCAGGACGATGAACCGTTGAAGTCGACTCGGGCCACGACTCCTATGTCATGTACGAACCCGAGGGGCCGAGACGATATCGTAATCGTCGTCCTTCCCTGTGCAGTTTATATTTAAATAACCCTTCCTTAGGGTTTTAAAAAAAATGTCCAAAAGTCAAAAAATAAAGTCCAAAATTAAGAAGTCCAAAAAATAAAAATAAAAATTACAAAGATAATTACCTAATTACGGTTTCTAAAAATAAAATAAAAAAAAATAATTACACTATATACAAAATTTTCTTCTTCACTCGATTCGGATCTCTCTTTTCTTTCCTATTTTGGCTTTGCTTTTCTTTTCAAGACTTTCTCTTTTTCTTTCGCTCCACTCCAAATCAAAGCAAATGAAGTACCAAAACGCGTAAAAAAGAACAAAAATAATAATAAAAAAAATAAAACCTAAAAACAAATCTATACACAAGTCCGCGTCGGCGACGCCAAAAATTGATGGTTTTTTTTTTGATGTTGTAGAAAGTGGTAGTAAGGTTGTCGTTCACTCGGACTTTGTTGGATTGATTTTAAGTTTTAATAAAAGAAAATACTAAAGATAAAGAAAATATATATACAAATATTGTCACAGATGAAGAGATGTCTTTGACTCGGATTCTGGCCAAACTCATAACAAAAAGGTTCAAATATTAATTCTTTTAACAATTATCGCTCAACAAATAAAAACATGGACTCTTATTTTTGCCAAGATAGATCCTCAAAAGATTGATTGTAAATCCTAAGCATGATGTATCAAAACATTTAAGCTAAGCATACCTCATCAAATTAAATGACAACAAATTAATTCAAATCATATTTCAATTAAAATTAATGCAAAAGTCTAAAAAAAGAATTAAATAATTTTACCCATGTACGAAATTGTCTTCCTCCGTCGTCCCGAAGAATGGGGTTTAGCTCATCATGTTGGAAACACGCTCAAAATATGATTTTATTGCTCAAAAGGTGCTTACAAATGATGAAAAGGAGAGATATCAAATAAAAACGGGGTTTGTAACATTATATCTGTTACAAACCGAGCCGTTGCAAAGAACGATAAAGCCTTCCCTGTCGTTATTCTTGTTGATTTAAGACTCCGCCCTCGAACTACGACCCACGATGCTACTGTCGTTGACACTTTTGAAGAACGACGGTCTTTGGCCTTCGTTCTTCGTGTTCTTGATTCTGCACACGAAACTTCTCTCTGCAACTTGATTTTCTCTTCTCTCGTGATGTTCCAAACTACTTCAAACTCTCCATCCTCCTTGTACGCATCCCCTACTCCTCTTTTATACCCAACAGATAAAGGAATCACACGCAATAACTCAAAATAATCATCATCACTCGGCGGTGAAGAAAATATATTTTCTTTCCTTTTTTGTTTCCTGCACGCGTCTGCCAGGTGAAATATATCCTTGTTTATCTCCTACACGCTCCTGGTGGTTGCTCGAGCCAACAATCATGCACAGAACACGCTAAAAAACTCCAAAACTCATGCAACACATGTATGCGGTACGTGTTGCTCAGAAAATTCAATCACACGATGCAGCCAATTCTAACCGAGACTATCGACCATACCATGCCTGTGATGTTCTAACAAGTCGAACCATGAAGTTTCAGCGATTTAGTCTCCTTCTATCACGCCCAAAAATCGATCCAAGACTCTGCCAGTGAAGAACAAATATTTCCCGCCAAATTCCAGAATTTGAAATGGAGAAGAAGGTCAGCCCTTATCCAACAGCTGGGGGTGCGAATATCAATTGGGTGCCCCTTAGTAATTGGGTTACCCCTTATCCAAAGTGGGAGTCCGAATATCAAATGTCCTCCGGGGTGTTCAAGAGCAACTTTTAGTGAATTTTCCAACAATCTTTATTTCCAAAAATACCTACAAACACACAAAACACCATAATAAGGACAAAAACGAGTACTAACAATGCGAAACATTGAGAACAAATTAGACACATAAATGCGTCTATCAAGTAGCCCGGATCCTCTTCACATGGATCATCACCTAAAGGTATTAACTTGGTAACATCTAATTTGTTAGTATCTAAATTATTCCAATAATCAAGGGTATGGTCGGGATCATACTTTGGTTCCCATGATGAAGTGGTGCTTTTAGTTCCATTACCACCCTTTGGCAACAACATGAATTTCTCGTCAAACAAAGGGACCTTTTGGATGCATCCTAATTGACGGAGTATTCTCCGAGGATCGTATATTACATAACCACCGGGATAAAACAATGGACCATGGTACATATCCACCGACATATCCTCATCTTCAACAATTTCATCTTCTTCATCTTCCTTCACATATGGTTGAAAAACGACGTCATCAACACCCATTGTATTTAACTTATCCCTCAAACTTGCCACCAACTATTTTTTGTTCCTTTTCTTGAGTCCTCATACTCGTACCATCTCTTTATTGGCTCTGTATCAACCCACTCGACATCCTTTTCTAACGTTTTGGCCAATTCCAAAATTTGGATATGGTCATATACCCACACCTACATCCAAATAACCACATAACTAACTTAAAATTATTGAAGTAATAGAAACAGAACATTAGACATTGTTTGCTTTGACACAACAAAGTAAGAAGGATATATGAAAACTCAGTGCATTGTTCGGCTTAAAACGTAACAAGTATTATAAGCCAACTAGACAAGAGTTCTTTTGTTAAAGCAACTTTCGTAACAAGTATTATAAGACGAACCTGACAAGAGTTATGGTTCGGCTTATGTGTGACAACAGTAATAAGCCGAACCATACACTGATGACCCAAAAAATATATACTGATGACCCAAAAAAAATTCAAGTTTGATCGTCGAGAATTACCTGAAGCATAGTGAAATTTCCTCCAATGTTTGTGCTTGTCAACCTAGAGGCGGCCGCAAGTTGGTCAATGGGTAAGCCAATGAAGTCGTTCCCCTGCATACTTGTTAACGATTTCAATATTCTTTACCAATTGGAGATAATTAGCATTTACCTTGTTTCCGGTAAGGTCAGGAAGATATCTCGCCAAGAGTATAAAGCAAGTATGCGGTTCCGGTTTGCTTCACTTTGATCTCGTCTACTACCAACACCCCCTGCTGTACTTTCTCCTTTGTGCACTCAAATTCCTTTTTCAAGTTAGTTAGCTTGATCTTCTTATTCTTCTTATTCCTTCCACCAGGTATGCAAACGGAGTCGACATCTCTAACGGATCGACAAAACTCCAACTCAGTTTTGAATGAACTCCAACCAAGAGTTTCCTCGAACAACTTGTAAAGCTCATCCCAACTCATGTCATAATAATCAACATTCATGCTTCTACCCCTTGCTTTAAGGCCTGTAATCTTACTCGCTTCCTCTGGAGAGATTGTCATCTCTCCAAAAGGTAATTGAAATGTGTAAGTCTCTGGACAAAATCTCTCGGCAAAACAGGAGGCTGTCACACTATAATATTCTTGATGTCCATATTGAATGGCAGGACCATAAAGCGAGTAGAATTGTACGTAAGCAACCACCTCATCAACCTCTTGAGAAAGTTTCCATTCACGTGCCCTCCGGTGTCTCAATACTTGGTCAAGCACGATTGTGATCAGGAGTCTCATAATCTTTTTGCCCAAGATTCGACGTAACCAATCAACACATTTCCTCCATCTTCCGGAATACCATGAGGCTCACCATCCGATCTAGGTGAAATTACATCATCTTCAAATAGAATGTGAAAACACTGTGCCTGTTGTTCTGCAACTTTGTTCTCCGACTACGGTTGTGCATCATTCTTACCTTTCTCGGGTTTTCTTTGGGGTTGTGTTTCTTGAATATCATCAACTTCTTCATCATCATAAATACCTTCTTCTTGTCTTCCAACAATTCCTTGTTCATCTACTTCTTCTATGTCAGTTCCTCTACGGTTCGCTCCCAATTTTTTTTACCTCCTCCTCGAGGATCGGAGTTTAAGTAGAAGGTGTTAACCTACTTATAAGCCTAATACTTGAACAACAAAGGAATACAAACTATATGAAATATGTATTTGATTATCATTTGAGAGTAGTTAGAAACATATGCAAAAATACTTCCAATTTCTAACATGTATATTCGACACAAAACTACTATTATCGAATAAGCCAAATCCATATTTACCAATTAAAACAATTATTCGTCGCATAATGATTTCATAAAATGAGCCTAACCTCTACACTTGCAAAAATAATGAATTCTAACAACACATATTCAAATTCAACACAAATAGTATCGAATAAGCCGAATCTATACTTAGAATTGTAACATATGTTCGAGCGCATAAGAATATCATAGGATACGCCGAGCCTATACACTTGAACAATATATGAAATTCTACAAATACATGTTCGGCTCAAATCTAATTGTATCGAATAAGCCGATCCTAAATACAAGGCTTCTATTTAACAAAGTTAGAAACAAATCTCATCTAAACTTTTAAGTAAGGCAACTGTTCATATGCATTTTCAAAGTTCGTTTCAAAAACAGGTTCGGCGCAAATACGGGAAGTTACATAAGCCGAACCCTACCTCAGAATCCGCAAAAACCCTTATTTTTGACTATTAAACCTATTATACCAATCAAAAACATCAAATTACGAGATGGGTTTGTAGAAACTTACTTTCTTATTCTCATTTCAGGTGTTGGTTCTTCACTTTGTTCTTCCGGTTCGATTTGTGGTTGGATTTCACTTTGTTCTTCATCTTCATATTCAATGAAGTTCTCTTCAATTGGTTCTTCAGTTGGTGCTTCAATTGATCTATTAGAACGCGTTACAGTTTTACGACGACCCATTATATAGTAGAGTTTAATCGTCGATCAATTTTTCATGAATCGACGATTATCAGTTTCACGGCGATGCGATATGAAGTGAGGGAGGCAGAGGAGGGGAGGAAGAAGAAGACTAGAAGAAGACTTGAAAACTGATTTTGTGTTTTTGGTATTAGGTTTTTGTATTAGGGTTAGGGATAGATTAGTAATTTACAAGATTTAAGGGCATATAGGTAATTGAACTACCCATAGGGTACCCCTTATAAGGTCACCCAAGTTAGGACTATTGCTTTGTACGCCTAGAAAGATTTTGGTATGCCCAAAATCAGGGTTTTAGGAGTTGTTTTGTCTTTTTGACATCCAGAGGCAGAAGAATCATAAAATTACGTTGGGAACAAATTTTTGAGTCCATAATTGGAACTGGTGGGCTTGGGTTATGATTTTCCATCATCTATATTCTAGAAGAGATTTTGTGCGCAAATGTTATAGAAAGTTGCCGTTGCCGATACGGTGAGTCACCTACAAATGAATTTATTGAACCCATGATAGAAAATGTCCACGGAACTGTCAAGCACATAAACGAATTTGATACCCAATGCAAAATCGATATATATATATATTTTTTGGATTTGTTAAATTTTAAATTGTGTGTGCGATGTTTTCTGGATTCTGAACCAATTTTTCCAAAACAATCGTGGACAAGAAACAAGTTTGTTATTTTATTACACATCACTGAAAGCAAGAAGCTGAACAAGCAAAACACAACATAATTTATTTTTCTGAGACGAAGCAGGAAGAGGAAAACATATCTAGATCATTACCAAAATAACTGCGATCTTAACAAGCAAAACACAACACTTATGACTTACATGATACTAAATCAAACATAATTAAGACTACTAGCACATATATTAGTAGGTACCACACACGTTACACTTATATAAACAGACCATCCCCGAGGATTGCCTTAACCGATCGATTGGTGCATTACTTCTTGGTGCATTTAGTAGTGGTAGGAATTTTGCACTTGTCAGGAAGTTGCAGAGCACGGTCTGGATCAATTCCGAAAGAAGGCAACATCATGCTGTTTTTATACGAACAAAGACAAGCGAAATCGGCTTTCTTAAGAGCGGTGCAACAGTCTGGTGTTGGATCGATCGGTGGGTCTACCTTCGTCACTGCAGGTTTGCAAGTAATTAAATCATCTTGAGTCAGATTGCAAAGGCTCATACCCTTAGAACTCACAACTTGGTTTCCAAGTACGACAACTACGATCATTACCATAGCCAACTTCATTGTAACTTTCATCACCATCTTCTTCTTCTTCTATTCTCTCTGCACTCTCTGTATAGCTCACTGCTCTCTTTCTGAATCTCTATCTTTCACTCTTGTTGTGTTATAATTCTCTTTGGGGGTGTGTGCATATATATAGAGATAGATCATAGATGTAAGGAAGTGCAGTGCGGTATGCTATGTGCATCCACATGCATCACTTAGTAGTAAACAACCACAAGAATGGTGCCCGTGAATGTCTATTGGCAACATTCTATTATTTTTATTAGGGTTCACGGGTTGTTCTGTAGACTCACATTGTTTGGTGTAGTACTAGAAATAGAAAAATGGAGGAGAGCCTTTATTTCTGCACCACAAATAATGGAGTTTTTTTATGAAATAAAATGAAAAAATGACTCCGACTGACATGTGAAAAATTTTGTCCACTAAAGAGTGAATGATGCATGTAAGTGGTAAAGTTCTCCTGATTTGTGGTTCTGATCTCTCTAGCTAGAGCTAGCCATTTATGTATCTTCTTGGGAACTAGTGAGTTGTGCATAGGGATTGGATATGTATGTTGAAATAGCTAGCTACAGTACAAACTGAAAACAGTTCCTCATCTATGTTTAGAAGTAGAACTATCGATTTTTGACATATAATAGAGTTGAGCGCCAAAATATAAAGAGATAAGAGAGCAATTTTCTCATATGAAAAGTAGACATTTTCGTCTTTCTTAGCTACACTCTCAATTCAAAATTGGCTGAACCAGGGAATAATAAGTTGTTAAGCCCATGGATAGAAGCAAGATATCTATTGGGGTGGCCTAGACAGTAATTGGTTCATTTATTTTGGGTCTATATAATAATTGGTTCGGATCCATACACCATTAGACCTTGCAGTTCTGCGCAATACTGGACACTAGTCTTTGCCTACTGATAAATGAGCATGACTGCATGAGCTTATCAATTTAGGCTATTTAGCTCTAGGGACTCCAATGATCAATAGCATGACACCAAGTTCTTTCATCACTAGAGAACATTATTTATATCATCAAATGACACCATACATTTCAATACCAAATAATTAATCAAATACTAGAGATAACAATAACATCGATTATGAATTAAATTCAAAAGAAAGAAATATAGATAAAACTGCCTCAAACCCTTAACGGATCATTCTTAATACTAAAAATAGTAATGACCAAATCTCTGAATCAAACAACATCCTCATACTTTGCAGAAAACACGGATCATATAGCAATGGCTTTCTCTTCTTCAACCTTCTTCTCCTCAACTTTCTCTTCTTCTTGGGCAACTTTTGGTTCTTCAACGGCAACAGAAGTTTTGATATCTTCTTCAATGTGTGCGGGTACAGAAATGACAACAACTGGCTCGTCTTCTACAACTGCATCTGTAGAAGCGGCAGCAACTACAGCTGGCTCTTCTACTACCTCTTCTTCGACCTTCTTCTCCTCAACCTTCTCTTCTTCTTGGGCTACTTTTGGTTCTTCAACGGGGACAGAAGTTACGGTTTCTTCTTCGTGTGCGGTAGCAGAAGCAACAACTGACACGTCTACTACTACTGCATCATCGAAGGAAACTACAGATTCTTCCTGATCAACTTCTCGAGAGGTGGCGACAACAACAGTTGGCTCTTCTACTACTACTTCATCAACGACAGAAGATGGTACAATCTCTTCTTCAACTGCTTCCGAACCTGGAGTTGCAGCAACAAGTGGCTCCTCTACTACTACTGCATCAGTAGTCGCAGCAACAATTGCGACGTCCTCTTGATCAACATCTCGGGCAGCTACAGAAATAGGCTCTTCTACAACATCATTGGTAGCTGATTTTACAGTCTCTTCTTCGACAACTTCTGGAGTGGAAGCTACAACGTCGACTGTTTCTTCTACTACTGCTGCATCAGTACTGGTGGCAGAAGTTGTGATTTCTTCTAGATCAACATCCCGAGTAGTGTCTGCTACAATAACTGGTGACTCCTCTACTACAACTGCATCAGTTGTGGCAGAAGCTACGATTTCTTCTTCAACAACTGCAGGAGTGGGAGTCACAACTGGCTCTTCTACTACAACTTCATCTTCAACAGCTGCGGGAGTGGAAGCAGCAACAATTGGTTCTTCTGCTGTTACAGCATCAGCAACGTCCGAAGTTACGGTAGCTTCTGCATCAACAACGGGACTTTCTATTGAAACAACATCAGTGGTTGTAGCAGCTACAACTTCTTCCGTAGCTGCGGTCACTTGCTCTTCTACTTCTGATGCGGTGATATCTTTAAGTACTTCGGTGTCAGAAACAACTTCTGATGGTTTTTCTTCAACTGCAACTTCCTTTTCAGTTGTAGAAGGTTCAATGTTTTCCTTCTCTACTTCTTCTTGCGGCGCTGCTGATTTTGGTTCTTCTACTTCAACTTCGCGATCAGCAGTAGTTGTAGTAGTGATGATTGGTTCATCATTTGTTTCTGTTGATTCAACATGGGAAGGAACAGCTACAACTTCCTCTGGCACCTTTTCGATGTCGACGGGAGAAGCTTCAGTTTGTAAAGTTGTTTCTTCTTCTGATGGTTTTGAAACTTCTTCATGAGTAACTGCAACTGCTGGTTCTTCAACCACCACTGGTGCTTCGGTGACATGGGTGTTCACCACCTCTACTGGAGCTGTTTCAACCTGTGCACATATATTAAGATACCATAGGATCAGTCATGCACATATTCTGATGCATTCGAACAAGTGTGGCCAGTCAAAAAGTATCTTTAAAAAATTACTGTTAGTAAAAAAAGTCAACGTTGGTCAAGGCAAGTGTTTCCAAGGTCAAAAGTTTATTTGCATATGCTTAACAATAATATGTATCACATCTGTGAAAGTGATCTTTATTTTGAAACTTTAGAGTTTCTCTATAGAACTTTTATGTGGTTTTAAGATAGTTGTGAATGCCATATCCTAATGTGATTCGGCCACGAATTGATCATGATGTGATGCAGGATTAGCAAACAAATGAGATCTAAGTGCTAGTTTTATCAAATCAAAGTTTCCAATATTTTCGAGTATGATCAAAAAAAAATCTCAAGTATAATTTACCAGAAACCCATGTTTAATATTCAATACCAATCTCTAAACTCAATCGTATAAAACCCATCACAACACAAGTAGTCTAGCTGTCTAGATGTACTTTCCGATCAAGAACGTAACAGTCTTTTAGCACGTTTGGATGGAGATAAAAATCTCAAGGCTCTAAACCTCGATATATCAACCTGCCTACAGTCTAAATCCCACTTCCGATCGCCTACATAACTAGCCAACCTTTTAGTTTTGCGGTATTTTTACACCATGAACACTATGGCTCTATAGTCGATCTTATGTACTAAAAAGAAATGATCAAAATCAGTTATCTCCTAAGTGGAGATGGTAAAGTCCTGGAATTGAACTCGCGAACTAAATAAAATTTCATCTGGACTAAAACTCAAGCAGTAACTTAACTAACAATAAAAATAAACTATTACAATGAGGAAGAGAGAAAGAGAGACATAAAGATATTTTACCTGGACAGAAGCCATGGATGGAAGAAGATGAATTAATTGAAGAAGAAGAAGATCTTAGAAAGAAGATGATGGAGATCGAGATTGAAGAATGTAGTCACTGAGAAAATACTTACTGAATGAAGAAATGAAGAGAGGAGTTGCGACTATTTATACTGCCACTCTCTAAATGATCAAACAAAAATCTGACGAGACAACACGTCCGACCCCATCAACCCACATTACATAATTGCGTCTAAAGAACATGGGTTTCTCTGCAGGGCCAGCTCAAGATTCTTGCCTCTTCATCATTTCTTTTGGATTTTCTCACCTCCGTAAATTAAATTTACCCACCGAGAAATATAACATTTTTCTCTTATTCATGATTTTTCATCGAATCAATTGTTTTTAAAACATTGGCAGGATTACATCAAGAAAACATGTTTATGCCGCAATTGGATCATATAAATTTTCGATTACTCTAGATACGATGTAAAATACAGATGACAAGATAAATTTTGGATCAGAAAATTTTTGGACCGCATTATGGTGCTCTGTTAACCCTAACCCTAACCCTAACCCGTGACCGACTCATCAGCAAGTGGAATCCTTGACAAGACAAGTAAACAACCGTACCCTGGTGCTGATATTTTTACCAGCAAGATTCTAGGGTGCCGTACACGACTAGAGTCCAACTAAGCTACTACTAGAGATCCAACTAAGCTTGGATGTTGAGTCACTACCACGTGGTTTTGCTTCTTTACCGCCCCTAGCTTTCATTTTTGCCTTTAGTTTTCTTTATATTATCACGAATCTTGAATCTTTGATTAATTTAGATTTATAAAAATAATTCTTTTAGCATCCAAAATGCAAAAGCATAATAGAGTTAATAGTTAACCGTCATAAACCCTGCGTGTAAATCTTTAAGGTGCCGGCGGCATACTTAATTATATATATCTGGAAACTATTTTCTTATCTAGCGGTTAAATATTAGAATATTCAAATTACGTTTTTCACATAAAAGGCTATTACTAAATAAATAAAGACTATAAGGAACAACTTAAATTTTCAAAATTGGAGAGATTGACGAGTTAATCTTGCTGATAAAGCAGTGTATTTTCTTTTGATGTTTCTGCAATGTAACCGAGTTTTTTCTTTTTGGGGTTTTCACCTTGACGATTGATTAATCCAGTGAATCATTTCGAAAAAGGTTTTTCTTCGTATATTCTGGGTTTTCCTAAAAAAAAAAATTTACTTTTAAACATGTTTTGTTAAGTGGCATCTTTATAGTTGTTCTTAGTCTTAAACTTAGTAAGAATTGCGCTCAGAAAAATTACCATATATTTTAAATTCTAAAAATTTAAATATGATTCAATAATGTAAAATTGCGTACATATATTTTTCGCATTTAAATTACGTACATATATTGTTCAAGAGGATAGGGTTTGCTATTCAAAAAGGGTTTGCGGCGCAGTTTGTTGCTCGCTTGCCTGCTATGTAATAAATCCTACATTTTAATTTAAGATGGAAAAAAAAAAGATAATTGAAGAGTCGTTTAATTTATTAGGAATCAAAATATATATATATATTTAAGAAATAATTATATTTGAGCAATTGCATTGCAGAAAACCCATTCTAATAATCGAAATTTTTAGCATTTTCATATATTTTTTTTTTGAAGCATGCATTTTCATATATTTCCCTCTTCTAATAATTTTTTAGCGTTTCCAAAAAATTATTAAAGACATACCTCCTGTATTGCAAAGGCGTTGAAGCTAAAACTAATGTCATACAAAGTTTACATTTACTGATAGTGATCGACAATAAACAAAATTCCTTACTTCCTTGCTTCAAAAAAAAAAAAAAAAAATCACTTCTTCAAAAATAGAATAGATTTTATAAATTAAATAAATCCACTCTCACTAACAAAATACGTACAAGCCAGAGAAAAAAGAAAGGAAATAGTACAAGCCAAAAGAGATCAATGAGCTGTGTTTGTTTCTTCTCTTTTGGTACATTAAAAACTATTTGATATTAATTCCTTTTTAACCTTACACTCTGTAACCACTGATGGCTAAACTATTGCGATCTCAAGAAAATCAGCAGGAAATCCTCATCAAATGGCATGTTGAGATGTTTGATTGATGTTGAATTGTCAGTAAACGGTGGGTCCTCCTGCCTGGCTGAATAAAGTTAGACGGTGGAGATATGACCCACGCAGTTCTATTCTATCAACATTATGGGATAGATTTGAACTTGCCCGCCAATACTTTTTGTAAAGTTCTGCGTAATGATCAATAATGGTCTATCGTGCTCTTCTTGTGTTCTCGACAGCTACATTTGTAGGCTCCAACTTGTCCATCTTAACACTTAAACGTTGCCTTGTAATATAGGTACTCTTAGAGCATCCACAAGTCGTGAAAGATAACCAAATTTTTTTAAAAAATGATGACGCAGATGGAGACGGAGAAAGATCAAAGACCGACTATAACCAAACCTGCACTATATTTAGTCTTTAGTCAGTCTTTAGTTTCGGGCGTAAATTGAGTTCCTTTTGATGGGCGAATTCAAAGTTATACGCCCCAACAATTAAAAAAAAAAAAAAAATTTGAATTAATTTGGAATTGCGCTAATGCGTGCAACTTTGAGTTGCGCCCCAACAATAATAAAAAAAAAAAAAAATTGGGCGCAACTTTGAGTTGCGCCCCATCAATAATATAAAAAAAAAAAAAAATTGGGCGCAACTTTGAGTTGCGCCCCAACAATATTATAAAAAAAAGAAAAAAAAGAAAGAAATGGGACGAGATTTGGAATTGCGCCTGGTTGGGGCGTAACTCAAAGTTGCGCTGACCAAATTTTAGTCTCCTCCATCACATAAACACTTTGGACTAAACCCAAATTTTAGTTTTTTTTTTTTTTTCGCTTTTTGGTTATGGTCGCACCACTGCAGCTTGCTCTTAGAAGAACAAGAGAAATTTTGTGTAGTGTTCCTCGTGCTGTTGACGTAGTATTGGTGATCTGAGTTCGAAATTCATTAGTACTACTCACCTTGAAAACGAGAAAAAATGGGCCAACTTCTATCTGCAGGTGCAGGCGTGCAGAGTTTATCATCTCAAATTTGGGAGGCTGCTACATATCTACCGGTTTCATACACCGGATAGATACACCCCTATCTACCGGTATCCGGATAGATACATATCTACATATCTACCGGTATCCGGATATACCGGATAGATACACCCCTACATATCTACATATCTACCGGTATCCGGATTGATACACCCCATATCTACCGGTTTGTTACATTTTCTCTACAAAATCTTTTTTGAGTGTCAATTATCTAGACTACAACATCAGAACTGATTCCTGTACTGGCACCTACTCACTAGTTCCTTAACTAGGAAATTAGAACGTAGCTTTCTTAATGTACAATGAGGTGGAAGACACAGTGACACGTGGGTCCATACGTGATGCCACCACAGAACATTGTCTTTTTCATTGAGATTTTTAAAGCCATGCAGGCAGGAGCAGGACTTGTTATGAAAAATGTATTCAAGAAAATAAAAGGAAAGACAAAAAAGAAAGGTAATTAAGCTGTCAAATTTCATGATTCATTCGCCACCGTCCATCGTACAAAAAAAGCACTAATTGATCATCAAGATCTTGAGAATGCTATTCTTTGTAGTTTGTTGATCCTTCGGCTAGATGGTGGTACGATTTGTTGCCCTACTAAAAGATACAGTCAGTTGCACTTATATGCGGGGTGTTTGGATACCGACTAAGTCGAAAAATCCAAAGTTAAGTTGGGAATATAATTTCACAAATGGGGTAGACAGTTTTTACTTACAATTTTTGGAATTTATTTTTTGTTAATACAAAAGCGGAAGATTTTCTAGAAGATTTTAGACTTGGAGCAAAATATCTTGTAATAAATTCCGAGAGAAAATGTCAATAGCCTTTAATAGTTGTTCAAGCATTGGGACCGCCAACGGTTGAACAAAGTCTCCCAAACCCTCTGGATCAGGATTTTGAGAATGCTATTCTTTGTTGGTCCTTCGGCTAGATGGTGGTACAGTTTGTTGCCCTAGTAAAAGATACAATCATTTGCATTAATATATGGGGCATTTGGATGTCGATTAAGTCGAAAAATCTGTAGTTAATATGGGAACATAATTTATTTCTATTATTACGGATGCAAGAAGTATTTCTAGAAGATTTTAGACTACCGCCACACATCCCACAACAAATTTTGAGAGAGAAAGTTAATGGACTTTAGTAGTTGTTCTAGCATTGGGATCGCAAATGGTAAAAGAGAATCTCCCAAACCCTCTCGATCAGGATTTTGACTCGAAATTTGTTGTCGTAAACCTGGTATATTTTCGTTTCTGATATCCAAATACCCTGTAAAACTGACTACCAGAAAATAACCAGCGGAAACAATATATTGTATTATTTCATGGAAATTTGTTCATCCATAATTTAAAGGGTAAGAGAGTGTTTAAATGGGACATAAGAAATTCTCCAACTTCACTAAATTTTTTTAGAAAAAAAATAATCAAAAGTTCATCCATAATTTAAAGGGTAAGAATCAAATTTAAATAAAAAATAATAATCAAAGTAAAGATAAAGATACAAGTAAGCGAAAATGATTTCTGGCTTCTGAAAACTGCTTTTACTTCTTGTTATCAAAGTAAGTAACCAAACAAACTAAAGAATAATGCACTTTTTGACTGAGTTAAATTCAAATTGTGTAGAATTGAGTTCCAAACTTCAAAAGGTGGAAGCTGTTCAAGATTCTAAGTAGGAGGAGGCACCAACGCCCTTAAGCGACAAATTCAAGTTTGACGTGAGAGTGGCATGGCATGGCCGCATGGGACCATGTCACTATAATCTGTTCGGTCCTACCAAAAAATTCTTTAAATGAGTTTATCCATTGATGATACATACACATTGCACGAGAAAAGCAACTTTGGCAATTGGCAGCTCCAGCAGCAGAAAAAAAGAAGAAAAAAATTGAAAAGAAAAGAAAAGAGAAACGCCATCATTCGCCAAACCTCATTTGATTGGGGACCAACCATTTTAATTAGGGGCCACAACTTTTTATTTGCACCCCAATTTTTTGAGGGGCGTAGTAATCCGATATTGAAAAGACTGTTTTACCCTTACCTAAAACTAAACATTAAAAATCAGTTAACCTTAATTAGAAACCTTAATTAGGCTTCTCTTCTTCATCTTCCTCTCCTCCCCGTTCTCTTCTCCACCACCACCATTAACGACTATTTTGAAGAAATTTTTTTTCTTCAACCGATTCATGGCGTAATCGTCGCCAAAAATCAAAACCCAAGAAAGTTATGGCTCCAATTAGAAGGTATATGAACTTAAACCTACCTTGTATTCGTTAGTATCGAAATTTCAGTGTAAGAGTCGTTAGTATCGAAATGAAAACCCCTAACGACTTTTCATTTGCAGGCAGATTCTATGAAAAATCGTTAGTGTATTAGGATGAAGATGACGACCCCTAATTCCGCTACTTCAACATTTTTTGCCCTAAAATAGAGTCGCTAATGTATTAGGTTGAAAATGACGACTCTGTTTTGACGACCCTTTGTTATTGGTTAACGACTCAGTGAACATTATAAATGGTTGGTTAGGTCACGATATCGAATATCCCTATGACGACTCAAACACACAAAAATGGCCTTTTTATACAGAGTTTGGATTCGAGAGTCGTCTGGTATTAAACGAATCAACTAACGACTACTAGGTGAACAATATAAACAAATCGTCATGGTTTAACACACCACCTTGACGATTTTTCATCACCATTAAAAGTTGCGGAGTTAGAGTCGTCGCCATGTGTCCAACAAGATGACGACTCTTTAGGGTCAGTTGCGATACAACACCCGACTATAACGACCCTCACTTTGAGTAGTTCCATAGTGACCATGAATCGACCACTTGGAGCACCATTCGATATAATTTGAAGAGTATATGAAGTTTATCTGATTGTTTTGAGCTCCTGGTTCTTCATTTTAAGGATTGGTTCCTTCATTTTGAGCAAAGAGATCTTCATTTCCACCATTATTCATGGCTTCCTCCATTAACATCTCTTCATCAAACATCCAATCCATAGGTTTATTAGAGAAAATCTCACCATCAACACAATCATGGTTATTGTTTGAACCTTCACCAACCTCATTCCCTTCACTTGAATCACTCATTTCTAAAAACCCTAGTTTTTTCCTCTCAAAACTACTCTTCTTCTTCTCAAAAAAAAAAAACCCAAAACTAAAATTTCCCCAAATTTTAATCCCAAAACCCGATTTTTATCTAAACAAAATTATCACACTAATCAACTTAATTAAATCTTAATACTAATCACTCAGGGGCATTTTAGCCATTTAGAAAATATTTTTATAAGGGGTGACCCAAATTAGGATTGGGTGACCTTTTTTGTCCTCTAGTGCTTGGCCCCCAATTAAAATGTCCGGCCCCCAATCAAATGAGGTTCGCCAAAGTATATCTCATTTGCTTAAAGTTCAAAAGAAGAAAAAACTCATTTGCCTTCGTTTTAGGCTCCAGTTCATTTAGTGGCTGTCAAACTTTTCAATTCTGCATTTCTTGATCATTGCTTCAACGCTACAATATTTGTGTAATATTCATGGCATTTTCACAGTCTAGATCTAAAAAAACTCGGGAAAAAAAAAAGACTGCGGAGGATATGTAATAATAAATTCGGTCCGCGAGCTAAGGTGTCACTATCCATCCACAAAAAACTCATCAAAAAAAAAGTAACACAAAAAATCCAAAAAAACAAAGGTAACACAAAAACCCCAAAGAATTTGATCATAAAAATTTGATGAAACCAATTTTACACAAAATTGGTTAAAAGACCAAAATCAACAATTCCTGGGTGAAAAAGACACTTAGGTTTTGATATCATGAAATAGCCAAAAATTAAAAAGATATCATGTTTAAATGGACAAAAATTTATAAATAGGCGAGGATGTAACCGGTTTCCATCCTCAGTCCATTTTCAAATATTTTTTCTTATTTTTATTTTACTGCGGGATGATCCAGCTTCATCCTCGCTATTTTCTAAGATAAGCCGGGATGAATCCAGCCATCCTCGCTATTTTTTTTGGCTATTTCACCCGTCTTTTTTTACTTGTCCATTTGAACCGTGTTTTTAAATTTTTTTGACAAATGACCCATTTTCTCCCAATTTTAAAATTTTGGGGTTTTTATATCAATTTTTAAAAATTTAGGGTTTTTATATCAAATTTGTTTAAAATAGAGTTTTAATGAATCCCAATATTTAAACAGGGTTTTTGTATCACAAATTTGGCCACCTTGGGTTTTTATGTCTGCAATAATAAATTTGGTGCATTTTCCTCCCGGCAGAAGTTTTTATTTCGGTGTCAATTATCTACGTCAAGATCAGAACTGATTCACGGTACCCGTTATGGGTGCAAATGACGTGGAATGACGTGGAATGCGATAGGAGACACAGTGACACGTGGGTCCATCATGTGATGCCACCACAGAGCATTGTCTTTCTCATTGAGATCTGGCCCTGCAGTACTTGATCATGAAATTTCATGGAAAGGAAATGACAAAAAGGAAAGGTAAGCTGTCAAATTTGCATGATTCATTCGCCACCGTCCATCGTACATATAAAGCATTCAAAGTTGATCATCAAGATCTTCATAATGCTATTCTTTGTTGGGCCTCCGGCTACATGTGGTAGAATTTGTTAGCCTAACCCTACTAAGACATAGTTGTATCTTCTTTTTGGCCAGAGATATCAACTCTGCTGAGAATGCAGTTGAACGGGATCATACTATAGTATAGTCCCTCTCCATGATCTTATTTGGTGTACAAGCGGATGTGTATGTTCTTAACATTAGTTCTAAATCAATGGAGTCATCTTTCGTACTGCCTCCGTTTCAAAAAACTGGCTTATTTCATGTATAGATTATACACGAAACAAACCTATCTTTTTTTCCTTTTTAACTTCTATAAATCATTTCTGCTTCTAATTACCAAAAACAAGTAATAAAATATGCATTACGCTTCAAAAAAAAAATGCATTTTGCAACAACATTTTCCATTAATCAAGGTCTTTTAGAAGGTTCTAAGCTGAAATTAAACTTGTTGACCGAGTCCCAGACTCCAAAAGTCGAAACTGTTCAAGACTCTCGTTCGGATAGCACACCAGAAGTAACTTTTCGACTTCGTCGGAAGTCAGTTTGGTTGTCAAAAACAAACTAAAAGTTGAAAAGGAAATTTTTTATGAAGCAAAATTATTTTGTTTCTAACTAGAGAAGAAATAGAAGTCAAAAACAGATTTGTATTCAAACACGACCGATAAAATAAAAAAAGGAAAGTTTTTATGACATGGAAAAGAAAGAAAGAACCAAAAGTGTGTACACTGTACGGTAGATAAACTCAAGTGCGGTGACAAAATTCAAGTTTGACGCGAGAGTGACATGGTCACATTTGCCGCCAGGGCCTATAAACCCGTTATGTCCCACCAAAAAGTTCAATAACCTGAGTTTATCATCGGTGATACATGACCGCGGTCGTAAGCGTCAAAAATAATTTACACTTTCTTACTACTCAAAATATAAATATAGCAAGGGCAAGAAAGGATCGATCCTACGTGAGAGGTCTAGGTTGTCAAATTGTTATGGTTTCCTATATAAAACACCGAGGATTTTGTGATTTTATAAACTAAAATAAAAGCAAAGAAACAAATAAGCAAACAAATAAGATAGAAGAGATATTGGTTAAGGATTTCGTTTTCATTCACTAACATGCTTTCACAATAACTAGAATTGATATTTTAATCTCAACTTTTATCAAAGACCCTAGAATACCTTGATCGCAAGAATATCCCGCAAATCTCCTCTGTATCATATTAGCTCCATCTTCTTGTAACCTGTCAACCCAGTGCAAACACCACCATCATTCCATAGCTTCTCAACTCTTCTCAAGACTGTGATCTGGACACCATCACGTACTCACTTGCAATGCAGAATCGCCGAATCACAAACAAGACCACCTCTCGCAAAGATTGCCATAACAACAGATAACACCACCAAAGGTTCGACTCAGGGACCCATTACTCACCGCATTGGTATATCTCTCATCTTCATTATCAACTTCTCTGCAAACCTAGACATACATCTAAAGCAGCTTCATCTTGAACTCCACATTGCACACTGCTTTGTGAGCTCTTCAACATCATCACAACACCTTGTAACCAATTCCATTTGTAGCTCCAGGTGCAACACCAATCTGCATAACCCATGACTCGCCCATCATTTTTCAATTCCTTCTTCTCGGTTCCCGGAATCATCACTTTGGTAACTTCCAATGTCAAGCAACTAAGCAAAGAACATCTTCCCCCTCGTATTCATCGATTCAACTTGAACCCTAACAAAGAATCCACCACCTCTGTTCTTCAACCAAAACCCTTGTATCTTCTCTACTCAATTCGAACAAGTCACCCCTAATTCTTCGAGAATACAGCATCAGATTCAAGACCCCAATCGACTAAAGAGCATCAAGAACTCCTCCTTCTAACAATGAATCGAACCCAATTCATTTTCCTCTTCAATTGCGTCTCCTAATCCAACCGCATCATCTTCTCGCTCGATCTAATTCAATACCCCTCGTTTCAATTCCATAAGGAGAAACACTCTCTTTGGTTAAACATCGCTCTCTCTCTCAATTTTACAAAGGACAACTTCTCCTCCCCGAGATCCATACCTCTCTTTCCTCGCTTAATTTTCGGGTGGTCTCAGAATGAAGAAAGACCCGGTTTCAAGAATGAGTAATAGATGATAAGATTTATCATAGCACCCGAATTGGATAAGGGACATCCGAGCCGATAACATTCTCCATTTCAGCTGTCAGTTCTGGAAGACCGACGGTAATTCTTTTTCTTGGGATGTCAGTTCTAGGGAACTGACAGGCTTCATCAATACTTTCGCTCATAACTTCCTCGTATGACGTCGGAACAGCCTCATTCTTTCGCCACTGGCTTCGTCTTTTCGCCCTCTTCAAGATGAGCATAAGAAATATAGGATTTGAGCGAATTCCACATCTTTTTGCTCCAGTGACTCCAAAACACCTAATAACTCAAATTCACACATAAGATACATAATTCACACGAAAATAGCAAAGAAAGCATAAATACTAAATATAAAATTAGGTGTATTCTACACCTATCGATTCCCCACACTTAGACTTTGCTAGTCCTCGAGCAAATCAAACAAAACAAAAATAAAAATACAACAACTCCGTGACGTCGAGGCTACGGTTAATTTTAGCATAAATAACAAGCCTTTAAACCCCTAGGTGTCCCTAGTGGACGAGTTATAGTCTCGTGAAGGTTTACAAGAGATATACCTACAAAACCTATATTTCAAACTCCGTCTATTTGTGACAAATCAATGAACGAATCCAAAATGACTACAGGAGGAGGTACCTTGCAAATTCAATTCAATTATTAGTAAATAAACTCTAATTAGATAGCTGAACAAGCCACAATACTCGGAAACTAACAAACCACAATCACAATGAAAAGATTAAGAAGATGGATATAGATGTAGATGTTGGCGAATATTCACAAGTGTTCGATGTTTCCCATATCTCGTCTCAAAGGTCACTGCTAAGATGAACCTAATCCTATTGGATTGAGCTACTTAGTGCTGAATGCTACATCAAATCAATTGGCATATACAAGGGAACCAAGAGTGACTTTATTCAACACATTAATAATAATTTTTTCTTTATATGATTGGATCAAACTGGATCCAATTTCTTTTTTTTTCTTTTTTTTTTTTTTAGACAGCATGATTAGATCTTTTGGATCCAAGCGCATGCTTCTTGTCAGCAAGTACATGATAGTTGCCTTGGATCCTGCATTCCACGCTTGTTTAGGCGACGGAGACAGGGGACTACGTTTTACACATACCGCTATTCCCAAGTGTCTTTTATTCCGTTTTGGTCTAATTGGTCGGTCCTTTTTTTTTTTTTTTTTCATATATTTTTTTCATTTTTTCTTTTTTCTTTTTTTTAATTTTTTTTTTCTTTTTCTAGTAACTCAATCACTCTATTTCATCCTAGCAGTAATAACACGTCGATGTTCAGTGACCCACCAAAGCACTTAGAGAACAATAGATAAATATGAAAAAATAAAAATAGAATGTGATATGGTGATATTCCGAGATATGGTAACAACTATCATGTTAATTCGTGATTTCTGAGCTATATTCTTCCCTTTTAGTTAATTGGTTCCTCAACTCCTGCATTCAAAATGATTCCATACACTAATGGTGTCAAAAACAAACTATACAAACATATAAATGCTCCCCCACACTTAAACTTCACATTGTCCTCAATGTGTAAAACCGAAAGTTCTGAATTCTGACGTAACAACAGATAAAACGCAAAAACTGTGCAAATTGGTAAGGAATTTGGAAAAACTCCATTTCACAAAAGTTGTTCACCTACGTGTTTTCTACACATTGTCAAAATTTCACAGTGTTTTGATCAACGGTCTGACAGTTATGGTCTCTGGACTGAACTACGCGCAGTCTGAAATTTTCTGACGAAAAGGTATTCGTCATAATTCTCTTCTAAGATAGATTACGGACTCAATGAAATTAAACATAGGGATGCAAATATAATATAAAAACAGTAAAAAATAAATAAACGAAACAAAAATAAAAAGAAAAAGGATAAGAGATACAAAACCGGTGGGTTGCCTCCCACTAAGCGCTTGTTTTAAAGTCGACGGCCCGACTTAGCTTCTTGTAAGATTCATTCCCCATACACCAATAATCGGAAAAGTTGGGGATCCTTCCATAGAACCTGTTTTGCAAACACTAGCTTCACACAAATATTAGTAATATAAAACAAAAGTGAAGCTATGAACCGATAAAAGCTTCCCCCACACTTATTCTTGTCCACACTTGGAAGTGTATAAAGAATATAGAAGTCGGGTACCTCCACGGTTTCTGGTTCCATTACCTGCATAGTATGAGAATCAAGTGTCTCTAATGGCGGAAAACGAGAAACAAAGTCATTCAACAATATTCTCGAAGCACATACATTCAAACCAATAAGAGGTAAAGGAGAAGAAATAATAGGCAAAGGGTTAGATAAACCTTTCACAATCTCTTGTATTACGGAATCCTCTTCATCCTTGAAAAACTCAAGTGAATTATTCACCTCTTGTATATCATGGTCCTCTATCAAACCTTGCAACCATTCTTCGTCCGTTTCTGCCTTAACCAAAGTCTCAACATAAACATCATCATTACAATTATTTGCAAGCTCAATTGGGTCTTCCACAATATTGGTCATAACGGTTTCATTCTCAACATACTCCTCCTTTTTGTTGTAAGGCACATACTCTTTTGCGGATCCAAATTTTATCATAAGAAACTTTTTTAGAACACTCGAAAATGCATCATCCTCAAGCTCCACCCTTTGAATAGGCTCTTGATCATTATTAAGATCAATGCTTGAGTAATCTACACAAGTGTCGACATATTCCTCTTCGTCTTCATCTTGATCCCAAAAAGACTCCTCGGAGATGTCACCATGAGTTGGTTCAAGCAATATATCATAATCACCGTCACTATCATAGTCAACATAAGATTGTTCCTCGCTGAATTTAGTGTTGCTAATCTCTAACTCATCCTTTTGAATAGGTGAATGATCATTATTAAGATCAAGAGTTGAGTTAACTACACAATTATCCACGAAAGTGCCCAAGGATTGGCCTTTTTCAACATTAGCATCAATAAAATATTCATCACAAACCATATGCACATTAGAATTATCCATATCTTCCTTGTATTGATCAATTTCTCTTCGTAAGATAGTCATACTTTCACGAAGTTCTTGGAGTTGCTCGTTTGTAGTCTCTTTTGCTTTTTGAAATTCCTCTTGTAAAAAGGTGGAAACTTGATCTATAAAATTAGAGACCTTTTGTTCACAAGCATAAGAATCCTCCCATCCTTGTTGTTGTTCACACACATACCCGCCATAAGGTTGTTGAGGAAAACCACAAGGTCCCATGGAATATTGGTCATAACCAATGAATTGGTTTTGATTATACCCATGGAATTGGTAGTTGTCGTATTGTTGAGGTTGAAACCCGTATTGATTGCTCCAATATGCTCCTTCCATAGAAATAAGCACCTGAAATAATTCTCAAACCAAGGTTAAAACTCAGAAAATAAGAAAAAAAAATAAAACACAAACTAAATACAAAAATAAGAAACCAAAAACAATTAACAACCGCTGCCTCCCCGGCAACGGCGCCAAAATTTGACCGCGGTCGTAAGCGTCAAAAATAATTTACACTTTCGTACTACTCAAAATATAAATATAGCAAGGGCAAGAAAGGATCGATCCCACAGAGAGGTCTAGGTTGTCAAATTGTTATGGTTTCCTATATAAAACACCGAGGATTTTGTGATTTTATAAACTAAAATAAAAGCAAAGAAACAAATAAGCAAACAAATAAGATAGAAGAGATATTGGTTAAGGATTTCGTTTTCATTCACTAACATGCTTTTCACAATTACTAGAATTGATATTTTAATCTCAACTTTTATCAAAGACCCTAGAATACCTTGATCGCAAGAATATCCCGCAAATCTCCTCTGTATCATATTAGCTCCATCTTCTTGTAACCTGTCAACCCAGTGCAAACACCACCATCATTCCATAGCTTCTCAACTCTTCTCAGCACCAGATCTGTCAATTCACAGCTCACTTGCAGCTGCAACTGCCAGTCACAAACAAGACCACCTCTGCAAAGATTGCCATAACAACAGATAACACCACCGATTGCGACTCAGACCCATTACTCAGCTGCATTGGTACATCCCTCATCTTCATTATCAACTTCTCTGCAAACCTAGACATACATCTAAAGCAGCTTCATCTTGAACTCCACATTGCACACTGCTTTGTGAGCTCTTCAACATCATCACAACACCTTGTAACCAATTCCATTTGTAGCTCCAGGTGCAACACCAATCTGCATAACCCATGACTCTGCCCATCATTTTTCAATTCCTTCTTCTGGTTCCTGGAATCATCACTGGTAACTTCCAATGTCAAGCAACGGCAGCAACATCTTCCCTGTATTCATCGATTCAACTTGAACCCTAACAGCAATCCACCACCTCTGTTCTTCAACCAAAACCCTTGTATCTTCTCTACTCAATTCGAACAGTCACCCCTAATTCTTCGAGAATACAGCATCAGATTCAAGACCCCAATCGACTAAAGAGCATCAAGAACTCCTCCTTCTAACAATGAATCGAACCCAATTCATTTTCCCCTTCAATTGCGTCTCTGAATCCAACCGCATCATCTTCTGCTCGATCTAATTCAATACCCCCCAGTTCAATTCCATAAGGAGAAACAGCTCTCTTGGTTAAACATCAGCTCTCTCTCTCAATTTTACAGTGACAACTTCTCCTCCCTGAGATCCATACCTCTCTTTCCTCGCTTAATTCTCAGGTGGTCTGTAATGAAGAAAGACCCGGTTTCAAGAATGAGTAATAGATGATAAGATTTATCATAGCACCCGGAATTGGATAAGGGACATCCGAGCTGATAACATTCTCCATTTCAAATTTGTCGGTTCCGGAAGACCGACGGTAATTCTTTTTCTTGGGATGTCAGTTCTAGGGAACTGACAGGCTTCATCAATACTTTCGCTCATAACTTCCTCGTATGACGTCGGAACAGCCTCATTCTTTCGCCACTGGCTTCGTCTTTTCGCCCTCTTCAAGATGAGCATAAGAAATATAGGATTTGAGCGAATTCCACATCTTTTTGCTCCAGTGACTCCAAAACACCTAATAACTCAAATTCACACATAAGATACATAATTCACACGAAAATAGCAAAGAAAGCATAAATACTAAATATAAAATTAGGTGTATTCTACACCTATCAATACACAACGAAGAAAAGCAAACTTTCACAATCGGCAGCTCCAGCGAGAAAAATTAAAGCATTCAAAGAAACTTTTATCAAATATTGAAAAGGAAAAAACGTTATCATTCATCTAAAGTAAATCAAAGTATATCCTGTTTGCCTTCGTTTTAGGGTCCAGTTAATAATTAATATTAATTCAGTTTCATTTTAGCGCTTGTCAAATTCTTCTCTTCCACATTTCTTGATCATTGCTTTTAACCTTAGGAGGAATTAACTCTTCTACCCGAATGCTCGTGTTAATTCTTCTTCCTTTTTAATTTAAGGCTAATTTAATTAGACTGCGTGGCCTTTTACTAAAGCATGTTTCAAATTTACAGCATTTAGACACAGAGGAATTTGCAATTTTGATCCGAAATCTGCTTTTTTTTTTTATTTTTTTTTTGGATCAGAAGAGAAGAATAATATTAGATGAAAGGATATACAAAGGGCTATCAGGTGTAGCCTAAAGAGAAAATGAAAAAACAAGGAAACATGAATAGAAAATTGCAGATTACATAAAAATTAAATCCCAGTTGTTGTGCAAAGTACTAGAGAAGTTCAGGTGAACTCGTTTCCTTGCTGCTGATGCCCAGCTTAGGATTAAAGACTTTGCATCAATTATCAAGTCTTGATCAGTCTTAAAAGAATAGTCTTTCTCGAAAGTGCGACAGTTCCTTTCCCTCCAAACAATCCATATTATGGCTGCAGGTATAATGCTCCAGATAAAATTTCCTTGGTTTGAAAAAAAATTGTGATCCCAACAATGAGCCAGAGAGTAAACAGAGTTAGGAAAAGGCCATGCCCAACCGTCTCCTGGTGTGAGTGAATTCCAGATTTTTCTTACCACTTTACAGTGAACGAAGAGATGGTCATGAGATTCTTCATCATCTCCACAAAGAATGCAATTGCTGTATATATCCATACCTTTATTATTGAGATTGTCTAGAGTGTTTAACTTACCGTGAGTTGCACACCAGACCAGAAAATTTACATGTTGAGTAATGATATATATTCTATTAAAATGATTTAAGGTACGGAGTTTTGAGTAATGAAGTGAGGCCGATAAAACAACCTTTCACTTGTTACTCTGTTCCGCCTACAGTGCTTGGCTGCTATATCGGCCATCGAATTGAAATTCCTATGAATGTTTTGAAATTCAAAAGACTGAAAAGACTGGGTGGGTTACTAAAGACCAGTCATCCAGAATAGTACTGTTGTACCAACTGGTTCGACATTGTTTATTAAAAAGATAGGAAATGACATTCTTGCAGCGCTGAATTGGGGGCCCCGAAAACTAATTAGGGGCCTCACACTAGAAGACAAAAAAGGTCACCCAAACCTAATTTCAACACCCGTATCCAAATATTTTAGGTAATGGCTAATCTACCCTTATTTAATTAATGATAATTTTACTTAATTAGTGTTAATCTCACTTAATTTGATTTTCATTTTTTTCTTCAAATTTCTAGTTTGTAATTTATTTTTTTATTTTCTGAGACTTGCATGAAAAGTCGTTAGGTAGTGAAGTTTTTCAATAACGACTCTTTTATAAGCATTAACGACGGTTTAGGGTCGTCAAGAAACAAAGACGACTCATGAGGGTCGTTGACGACCCTTTAATGTATCTCCCCCATTAATGAATCTTAGAAGAGGATAACGACTCTTTTATAAGCATTAACGACTGTTTAGAGTCGTCAAGAAACAATGACGACTTATGAGGGTCGTTTTTGAAACACTTCAATATCATGACGACTCTACCAAATTTGGTAACGATTCTCCAATAAACAATGACGATCCTTCCATTTTTTTTGGACAGAGATATAGTTTTTGGTCATAAAGAGTCGTTAGTGTATAAAAGGGGTCGTCAAAACCCAGAAAAAGGGTCGTTATCTCCTACATTCTAGACATCAACGATTTTTCATACAAATAACATGCATATGAAAAATCGTTAAGGTATATAACTATGAGGTTGACGACTCTTATTTTTCAGTTGTGATGGAGAGTCGAGAGGGAGGGGAGGAGGGGACTGATTATTTTTTTGGGTTTAAAAATGAAAATGAGTTTGGGTTTAGAGTTAAGGGTTAATAGAATTTTAAGTTTTAGGTTTAGTGAAGGGTAAAACTGTATTTTCACTATATTTTGGGGGGTGGAAATAGATTTTTTTGGGGTGGGAATAAAATATCTGAGGCCCCTAATTATTTCTTGGGGCCCCCAATTAAGCCGTGCATTCTTGGAGTCACTGAGAAGGCAAATGTTGTCCATCCTTCTTGTTTTGGCCCAATTAATTGCTTCCCAAATCGCTAAACTCTCAGCTTCCTCAGTATCCCTCCTGTAGTTGCTTGCAATATCAGTAGCCACAATACCAATCCCTACTATATTAGTATTCATATCATATGAAGCATCACAGAAAAGTAAACTTCAAATATGTTCGTAACGTAAATGTACGTTGTAACCCCAAATATACCCATTGAGTCATTGACAAAAGATAATTGCATCAATATTTGCCTAGGGGCTTAAAAATTATATCCTAGTTTAAAATATGTCTTTATAATTAAATGTCTGCTCATACCACAATAGAATTATTTCTGATCAGTATGCTCAAAGTTATTGAAGGTTTGCTTAGGGCCTCATTGACATAAAATTGTTATTGAATCTCTCTGATCAAAATGCTCAGAATGATATTGAAGACAAATACTCGTAGTTCGGATAAAAGAGGGATTAACTATACTGGATGCAACTTTGTACATCTTGAGTGCACTTTCCTCCCCTTTTCAGTTGCTGGGCTCAACGTTCCTCTCTTCTTTGAACATAACTACCATTTTTTGGGGACCATGGTTTTTTGAGGGGACCATGATTTGATTAGGCCACCTTCACTATAATTATAAGGGGTGTCCTAAAAGGTGGAGATGACTAGTTTACCCTTTTACCTAATTAAAATTATAACTAATCTACAACTTCTTCTTCCTCTATTCTACAATTTTTCTTCTTCTCTTCTTCATCAATTTATGATCATCTAAACCTGATCATATACAAATCTTATCAAAATCATCAAATTTTCATCATCATCGATTCATTGAATTTTCATCATCGATTAATCAATCTTTTATAAACAAACATGTCCATAAGTATTTTCCCACAAACCCATTACTTCTAATTCGTTTTTGATTGAAATTTTGAGCGATCTCATCAAAATATGTTGAATTTGGAGGTTACAATAGTAAGCTCGGTTAGGATAATTTTGAAAAAAACCTAGTTTTACAACCGAACTTTTAAAAATGAAGAACGCGAAGGCTAAGAATTTTTTTTTGCCTAACCGAACACCTGAGTTCGGTTGAGTCGCAAAAAATAATTCAAAACCGAACTCTTCTCTATATAGCCAAATGTTGAGTTCGGTTTAATTGCAAAAAAAAATAAAAAATAAATCCTAAACGAACTTTACTCTGAAAACCTATATAATGAGTTCGGTTAACTCGCAAAAATAATTTCAAAACCGAACTCTTCTCTATATAGCCAAATGTTGAGTTCGGTTTAATCGCACAAAAAAAAAAATATTCCTAACCGAACTTTACTCTGAAAACCTATATAGTGAGTTCGGTTAACTCGCAATTTTTTCTGCGAACTTACCGAACTCTGTTGTTTAAAGTTCGGTTACAGCGTGGTCGAGTCGACTGAACCGAACAAAACTCCGTAAACTTAATCATAGTAGTTCGGTTACATTTGATTTTTCATCAGCTAGCCGAACAAACAAAAACTCCATTAAAGCTCTCGTCCGGTTGCCTGTGATTTTGGATTTATTAACCGAACTGCATTTGCAGAAATATCGGTTACATGTTCTTCATATAATATAACCGAACTTTGTTGACCTGGTTGAATTTTTTTTTGTTACAGTTTTGATTTTGAAGATATTTTAGGCCATTTATAGCAACATTAACTAAGTTACAAGCATACTTCGGTACCCAGAGGATGTTTTTTCTCGATATTCACCCATCTCAAAATAATTTTTTTCTCATCTTCTTCTTCTTCTATCACTTTAGTCACTCAATAATTCTACTTCTTTAAAAAAAAAACAATCTATTAATTTAACCTTAATCAATGATTAATCACACTAACTAATCATTATACAAAACTAATCAGGAGGGTAATTTTGGTATTAATATAAATATTTAGATAAGAGGTGACCTAGAATTATTTTTAATGTCTTACCTAAAATAAAACAATGGTCCCCAAAAAAAAGGCTGGTCCCCAAAAAACCGTTCCTTTTTATTTCTCAGCTTCCTCCGTACTTTTACCTCTTCTGCTCCCTCTTTCTTATGAACTTTGTTCATTAACAGTGAAGAAATGAAGACCACATAATTTTAAAAGAAAAAAATAGTAACCATTGAAGTGGTGAACTAATTTTTCAAACTAATTTCTAAAGTTCCCAGAAAAATTTATCTGAGCGTTAGTTCCCAAGTTAATGGTTCCTGAAATTTGATAATTACATACAACAATCCTCACCCCTCACCCACACACACCCACAAAAGAAGTTTTCTCAAACAAAATAGACCACTCATGTAGCAGTAAGTGTATCTAAATTAATAGCGCGTTTGGATACACATCCAGGAAAGAAGACTTTTCAAAAAGCAAAAAGTCAAAATTTCAAAACTAGACCACTTTTTGTGAAGCAAAAAAATGACTTCGACTTCTGCACTTCTACTTACGTAAGTGTATCCAAACGCGCTATAAGCGATAACTAACTCTATGAGGGAAAACTTTTTGCTCTAGCGCTGCTAGATCATATTTGATCTAGCAGCACCATATAGGAGCATGTGACGATTTGTAATATCATTTGACCCTTGTTTAACCACAGTTAGATGCAACCATATACAGCCATATAATAAGTAAGCTCCGATATTTTAGCCGTTGTCTATTTTTTCCGGCTAACTATTTTTCCTTTTTTGGACAGCCCATTCGTTTCCCTCTTTTGTTTTAGCTTCCCTCGTTCTTAAAATGGGTATGAAGACGCTGGAGTTCCTTAATCAAGACGAATAGATTTAGTTGGTTTAGACTGCACTCCACCAAAAACATGTAGAAATCGTTGCTTAAGCTATCACAACTGTTTTGTCATAGCTACTAAATGTTTTAATAATCCACAACTAAATTGTTCGTAGAGTCAGTAAAGTCCTCCATTCATAATAACACATTAAAAGCTCAACTGTTTTATCAGCTTCTCAAACCGATAAGTACCTTGTGAATTAAATAAGTTTGGCTCAGGGTTCATTGGCTTTGCTGTGTATACAATCCAACAAGTACCAGTGAATCAACTCCATGTATATGTGAACGTCTCAACATACTAGAGCAATAAATGTATGGGTGAGAAGTTGGGCAAAGATGAACATGAATCTCAGTGGTTTTTGATGCTGGATAAAAGAAAGTTGGAGTGACCCTAATTCTACTGTATTGTATATCTAAAGCAAAGAAAGGGTGTTCACGTCCGTTCTTCTTTGCAAATTAAAACAGTATTAAATTACTTAAAAGACCAAAAATATTAAAACCTTGCATTCGTATGAAGACTTAGCTTGCTCACAGTTAGCAAATCATATGACATACACCATTTTTTCAAGTAACATCAAGCTGTTTTTATCGGTTCTAGTCGGAAACTGCAAGTTTCAGAAAGAAAACTATTGAATTCATGCTTTTGAAAGTTTAAACATTGACTTGCTTTGGCCATTTTATACATAAAGAGTTCTGACAGCATTGATAATGTTAAGCAAAAATACATGAAAAGAAATGAATGCCTCTAGATAACATAGGTTGATTCTTGCTGGTAAACAGCTTGAAGATGGTAAAACGTTAGTTGATTACGGAAAATGTTAGCTTGCACTTGGTTCTTCGTCTAAGGGGAGGTATGCAGATTTGGTCAAAACCTTGACAGGTACCTATAAACCATCTGACTCTTAATAAACATAGTAAAAAGGAAACAAAACACTAGTAGCAACAACAACAAAAAGAAAAAGGATTACATACATATAGTCGTTGGTTTTGCTTTGAAAATTTTCTTTGTCACGCTATTCTTCATTAGTACCAGAGATGGTTTTTTTTTTGCTCTTACACCTCGTTTGGTTGGAAGAATTGGATTCCTAGGAATTCAATTATGGGGTAATCCAATTCTTGAAATTGAATTCCATGGAATTGGATTCAATTCCAAAAAATTAGCGTTTGGTTGAGGTAATCCAATTTCTTTTGTTTTTACCTTGAAATCCAATTCCATTGCACTACTAGACCAATGCAATGGAAATCTATTATTTTGGGGGAATTGGATTCCTAGGAATCAAAATTCTCAATTACATAGAGTTGGTTTGGACCGTTTGGTTCAAGGAATTGGTCACATTCCCCCGGAATTGGATTACCAGGAAACCAATTCCTTGAACCAAACGCGCTGTTAGTTTCTTCATTGCCGGCTCGTGTCAGGAATTCTCTTCGTTTAGTAGTTGACAGTATAGTTTTGGGGGATTTCTTCGCTGCCGGTTTGGTTTTAATTGGAGCTTTGCTTCATTTTCCTTTTTAGTTGTTGATTTTCTTGGACGTTTCTTGCATACCTTTCTCTAATGACGACTTGATTAGTCCGGCCTTTGTATTCTTTTCTTTTCTTCTTGGAGGGTCTCGTATTGTTATATTAGCGGATACTTCATCCACCCAGGCTATTTTCATCGTTTAGCAACATTGTTAATCTTTTGTGTTTGATGTCTTGTCTAGATTTCAAAAAATCATCCAACTCCCCTAATATACGGCGCAAATAGTCATCCAACTTCCCGGGATTTTTGTTTAATATACGGCCGAATATATTTAGTTCCTAAAAAATCTGTAAGGTATATCTGGAGTTAAAGCTTGGGTTAGATGATGCCACATGCTCGCATATGGTGCTGCTAGATCATGAGCAATTTATTTTCCCTCTAGGAGTATCCCAACATTACAAAAAAATTAAAAAAAAAAAAAAATAATCTTGAAATTTTAAACCCCCAATATTTAAAATCTCCAAAGACGAATAAAGACATGATCCACGACAAGTTTAGAACAAAAAAAAAAATATGAAGGGGGAAAATAACCAATCCATTTCTCTTACGCATATCATGAGGAACAACTTTAAATTGTCATGTACTATTACTCCGAGGCTTATTCGTATGCACATGTCAAGCAGCTGATTTTTCCCCTTTAGCACCCACTATGGGTATGTCAAAGTGACAAACATATCTGTCTAAGTGTCAAATATACCATTTAGGCATAGACGACAGAGTGTCTAACGAGCGATAGAGTGTTCATCGATATATGGTCATAAGATCGCTCATTGGTCATTTTAGCGCTAGCGATAGTTATGTTGTCGCTCGCTGAATTGATCATCGCTCATCAGTTCTTTATCCAACGGCTACAATTTCCCCCTATAAATACCCATTTCAACTCACACCATCTCAGCTTAAAATTCATTTCAACATGCCTAGTGCTCGCATAACCGAAGTGGATAGAGCTCCCTTCACTCGAGAAGAAGATGTTTCTCTTTTCGTTGTTGGATTTCAGTTGTAAGCGATAGAGATTACAATTTAGAGACTTTTAACTTATGGGACACTGTGTTTCAAAGGTTTATGACCTTAATTCATGTAAATTCTAGAACAACAAATGAGTGTCTTCAAAATCGTTATTTTTTCATCAATAATGATGTGACAAAGTATGCGCAAATTATGTGGATGATACAAGGAAATCATCCTGGGTTGTCAACTGAAGAACTAAAAGTTAGAGCTCATACCAAATTTGCTGAAGACAACAGAAGATGGTTTAGTCATGACGAATGTTATAAACTCTACAAGGTTCACGTGCATGGATTCAATTTTCATTAAGTATTGTGTTATGAAATTAAGGGTAATTTTTAATGAAATGTCAAACTAGTTTCGATTAGAACATTAATCTAACCGATAGTTTTCATTAAAACAAAAAAATTACATCATAAATATTTAAACTAAGTTACGTCCATAAACTACTCATTTCCCTAACCATTTCCTCCCTGACCAAAGATCCAATTGCACGCATTTTCTCAAGAGTGTTTTTCAACATATCAGTTATTGAGCCGGTTTGAGACTAACTTGGTGGTTGAGTCTCATCAGAATCATCATAACCTTGATAAGTAATGAGTTCACTCGGGCGTAGGGGAACATGATACAAATCTTGAAATGCGTGTTGTTGAAATGCTGGATGTTGCTGAAATGGTTGAAATGCTGATGAGGTTGAGGCAAGGGTATACAGATTCGATTGCCTAACTGCTTCAATATTCACACCACCACCAGGAGTTATAGTGTATGTTAGTAATTGGTTAAACAAACGTCCAGGAGATGTATCCATGTCAATGCATGCATCACCTGCACGTACTACTTGAGTATCTAACACTTCATTTGGAGTAGAACTTTCTGGTACGTTATGCATAGAACGAATTCTCAAACTTCTTCTTTCACTTCCACGACTCCGCTGACTTGATCCACTGGGACTCATACCTCTAACATTAGGACTCATACATTTACTACCAGCAGGATTCATACCTCTACTACCAAGACTCATGGCTCTACAACCACCATGACTTGTACCTATACCATCATGACCGGGAAATCTTGGACTCATGTCAAACATCATGCTTTCCCTCACTTTTTTTGCAACTCATCCAAGTGGAATCTTTGAAATCCATGAAGTAGAGCATGATAATTGTTCAACTGGTTCTCACACTACTCCGGTGTACCATTGACCCCCAGTATGGATAAGTCCGTTCAAGTGCACTAAAAACAATTAGATAAGTAAAATTTTTCCAGATGTGGTGGATAAAGTCTATACATCCCAACAAAATGGTGGCATAGTCGACGATGAACCCGCTTGAGTAGGATAAGCAAATGTGTCGTCCATCTCTGGTGGAAGTTGGGAAGGAAGAAATTCATCACCAAGTGGCATCCTACCTAAAGCTGGGAAAGGTCATTATTATTGGTTCTTACCTCCAACACTTCCCAAAAAGCATTAAAACTATCTTTGACACACGTCGCAATTACCGAGGGATATTAAAGCTCCGATAAAATTGGAGACCCCCAGTCATATGTTGGTGTTTTCTCTAAATCTTTTAATGCTTCAAGAAAACTGATTAACACCACTAAGCTAGCATTTGGAAACAGACATTGTCCTATTATCCACAATACAAACAGACGTTCGAGCTCCTCATAATGCTCAAGAAACAAATATTTTTTATTTTCTAACTTGTTCTCAGTCATTTTCCTAGCATAACGTTGCAAAAAAAACTTTCAACCCAGCCAAATATAATCCATATGCCTTTATTCGTCTATATGCATAATTTCCTTCTACATCATTTGAGTATAAAGGAAGTCTTACTTTCCATCTATCTTCTGGTACACAATTTAGTCTGTTAAATAGAGGTAGTTTTCCATCACATGGAATTCCCGTTAACATGTATAAATCTAACGGTATAACTCCTATTTAACAACATATTCATAATTAGAGTTTGTTGAATTTATATATAAAAAAACCATAATCTAAAAATTTAATTACAAGAAAAAACTAACTTACCGCATTCAAAATCTTTGAAAAAAAAACATGTTTGTAGTCTTCCACCATCGTTCAAATATAACTTGAACTACTTGAGTCCTATGGTTTCTAGGTTATATATGATATAAATGCCGCCAAGGATATCTTCGGACTCTCTCTTGAACAGCAGGGGGAAGTAACCCAAACAACGTACGGAACTCAGACCATCCACCTCGTAGAAATACTGAATTAACTCGCTCCAGATGGGTAGTTATCTAACACTTTAAAACTCATATTCTTTATCCACAACATAACTTAAGGGCCAGTGTTGTTTGGTACCACCATAGAAGTTAGCGAAACACAAAGTACCATAACTTAACATAATAACATTCCATCTTTCCATTTTACTAATTCGCCCCCAACAAAACATATAATACCTAATCATATCCTCAGACTTGGGGTCGCACATATGTAATTAGATTTTTAGATCCACTGTTTTGATATGGGATCTATTTATTATATTTTTTGGTATGATTGATTTGGGTTTTTGGAGATCAGAGTTTTCCAATTTTCAGGCATCACTTCTTTCAGCACAATCAAAAGCTGGCAGATAGACGGTCGATCTTTTTTTTACCGATAAAATAGATGGTTGTTGTAATAAAAGAGTATTGATTTGGTCGATAAATTTTTGATTCAGTATTTACAGTTAAAAGAGTTTGAATTAGACCCGTGATGGTGTTAGAGCACTGCTCGGTCGAACTCACAAGTGTTGCTATCTCAAGCTTGTTTGTCAAGTTTAGTTTCCAAAACTATAAGTCTTGATTTCTAGTCTATTTATAACTAAGTATCGAATTAGGATAGAAAGTGTAGTTGAGCTTTAGACTTCACAGCGTTCATCGAATGAATACGAAGAACTACTCAAGGGAACTTGTGGAACTTCATCAACAAAAGGTATGTGGAGACTTGAACTCATCTATCACTCAAAAGTATGTCTACTCTATCTCCTATTTGATACAAAAGTCGTATTGCTATATAGACTTCAACTATACACATTTGATATTTCGAGCTGAGTTTATCTCGCTTATCTATATTTCGAAATATGTGTTGGGTAAGCTTTCGCTTTAACCAAGTTCATCTTTTATTCTTGACGTAAGTCAAAAGATGATCATGTGAAAATCGCCTTGTAACATCTTACATGATTTGTGTGATACAATCATTTGGTGTAGACTCAGAATATTTCGCATTGGTCATTCGATCACTTGAAAATTGCTTCGGAGCTAATAGTTGTGTGAGACATCTATTGTCGTCTTCTAAAAATATTTCAATGATTGAAATGAGAGTTTAGAACATGTAACCATGATTGGATATAAACATAGTGTGTGTATTCACATTTGTGTAAAGTCCAAGTCCGGGAACCATGGTATGCGTACAGAACGCGTACTGGTTGGTGAATGAAAGTCCAGGAACTAAGTATGCGTACACGTACTAGCGTAAGTTCAGGTCCCGTGAATTTCTGCTGGAGTTTGGAAGTGTACTAGTGTGCGTACCCGTTCGCGTACTAGTGAAACCATACTCAGTCCGGCTACTTAAGTATGCGTACTTGAGTAGGTTATGTTCTAAAATCGGTTTGTTCATGAACTAATACATTTATATATTAAGGAATGCAATCTTTTGCAAACCGTGGCTATAATGTTTGTAGGATCAAAATATCGCCATGAAATCCATGAACGACATACTGCGAAGATATCGCAGATTGGTAATAAAAATGACGCAACGGATGACGACAGCCTGAACACGAGAAAGATGTGAAGACCTAGCGAGATTTAGGAGTGTTGCGAGATTTAACATTTATACACTTGCGAGAATATCGCAAGCCAGATCTGAAACTAAAGGACAGCTTAGCTGTCATCCACTATGTAATGTCCTATATAAAGAGCCGAACATGCTTAAGGAAGGGAGAGATCTTTTTTGAGAGTTAAGCAAGTCATTAGGAGAGAGAAAGTTTAGAACAGTTGTTAATTTCTTAGTTTGATTTCTTTCCCTTCTTGTAAAATTCGTGAGATTAATCAATAAAAGTGGTGGTTGTTCATCTTAAAATGGTTTGATTGTATGAATTCTTGTGAGGGATGTATTGTGGGATTTCCTGCGATTACATATGGCGCCAGAAACAGGGATTGAACCTGTGAATTGATATTGTGATTTGAAAGAATTTAGAGTAATAGGAAAGGAATTTCATATAATTTTCAACAATTCACTAAGATTGAAAAATGGCTAGAAGAAGACGTGCATCAAAACAACCAACAACTGTTAGAAGGAGTAGGAGACTTGCTGGAGAAGGGAGAGACGAAATGGAGGAATCTTCAAGAATGAACACAAGGAACAATGGAGAAAATCAAGTTCAACCGCCAATTCAATGTACACCAATACAAAATAGAACTGTGGATTATGACAGAGTGAGTGTACATACTTGGCGATCAAATTATGTAGATGAAATCGGAGAAGAGCAGCAATTAGGAAGCAATGGACGAGCGGAGAGAGACCAAGAAGTAATTTGAGGAATAATTCATGGAAATGAAGAGATTGCAGCGTTAGAGGCATTGAGGCAAATAATACATGAAGAAAGCCGATTAGAAGCAGAAGAACGTGCAAATCTGACAAGGAAAAATCACGAGTTGAGGATGGAAAACATGAGATTACAAAATAGAAGGTCAAGAAGCACTACAAAGTCAAGTTCAAGATCAGTTAGAGAAAAAATAAGACGAAATTTGCCTGTAGAAAATGCTAATGAAGAAATTCGAGAGGAAGTACAAAATCCAGGCGAAGAATGTCGCGAAAGAAGAGAAATAATGGAAGATCGTTATATCCAACGTGATGAAACTCTTCAAAATGGGCAAAACGATAGAAATCAGGGAAATAGACAACGTCAGGGGCGAAATAATCAAGATGGCGAAGAAAATCAGGAAGAAGGAAGGAGAATATTACATGGGAGAGAAGTACAAAGAAATCAACGAGTAATTGAAGATGAAATTGAAAGACACTACACTGAACAAGCACGTCTAGCTTGCGAGAGGGAAGATTGAGAGCAGAAGTGGAAGAACATGAGCTACAAGAGGCAATTCGCCAGAACAATCATGATAATCGAGAAAGAATGCGTGAACAAAATCGCAACAATGACAATCTCAATGAAGAATATGATAGAGTACAAAGGAGAGCTGAAAGGCGGCAAAGAAGAGAAAATGAGAGATATAACGGTGTGCGAATTCATGAAAGAAATAAAAGAGAAGATCGCAGAGAAAGAAGAGAAGAAAATGATGAACAAGAAAGTCAAAACAGATATGAACGCAGAAGGAGAGAGGCGGAGTTAAAAAGACCAATGGATCCAAATTCTGGTGTAAATGAACAAATTTTGAGAGAGTTAGCGGAAATGAGAGGAATGTTAAATAATAAAAGAGAAGGAGGTAAGAGACAACTAGATGAAGCCATAGAAGAAGCTACGAAAACCCCATTCACACAAGAAGTACAATTAGGAGTAATACCCCAAAGTGCAATTTACTGCGTTAACCAAAGATTTTTGATGGAACAACTTGTGCAGTACAACAAATCAAAGCTTATGTGAGATGTATGCTACAATGGGAGAACTATGATACTGTATTGTGCAAATATTTTGCATCAAGTTTAACAGGAGAGGCATTGAAATGGTTTGAAGGTTTTCCAAAGAATACTATAACATCTTTCAACCATTTGCAGTCTATATTTTTAGGGGCGTATATAAGTAACAATTCCTCGCGACCTGGCAGTAAAGATGTATTTGGATTAAAGCAAAGGGTTGGCGAAATTTTGAAACATATAACCATGAGGTGGAAGACAATGTATAGTGATATGGCTGGTCGTGTGGATGAGAGATATCTCATTTTATCATTCATTAACGCTATGTTCGCAACCAATCTGTTATACATTCAAATTTTCAGAATCAAGAATACGATCACAATGACTGAGTTGCGAGAACTTCAGGAGGAGTATATTGCTCTGGAGGAAAATAAAAATGAGATGGAATCATACCCAGCTGCGAACACAAGTTCAAAAGTAGCGAACGCAAGCCTGTTACCTAAGTTGATAAGTATAGTGGCGATCTCATCGCAAGGACAACAAGAAAGGATAATGGGAGATAGTCAACAAAAACTAGTAGCTATGGGAAGTCGTGATCAAGAAGAATTCCATAAAGAAAGAAACTTCTATAGCCGTGGTGGAAATAACAAAATTCAAAGACTTGATCAGCCACAAGAAACTTATGGAGGTCAGAAGCAAAATTATCATAGAGGACAGCGAAATCACAGGATAATATGGGAAGAAATCAAGATGCCGCCACTAAATGCTAGTGTGGAGAAAATATGGGAAGCTATAATTTTGATGGAAAACATACCCGCGCCATGGAACATGGGAAGTGAACCACCTCCGAGCGACAAAAGTCATGAATTTTGTTCTTATCACCATTTTCATGGACACTCAATAAATGATTGCAGAAATATAAATAGTTACATCCTCAGAATGATAGACCAAGGGAAACTAAATCATTTTCTAAAAAACCAATCTCAGTCTCAACCATTACCACCACCGCCAGAAATTCGCAGAGTAAATACAATAAAAGGAGGAGAGACATTTGTAATAGAAGTTAGAGCAAAGGCAAAGAATCTGTTTTGTAACTCTATCGTACATTCGTACAAGACAATTTAAGATTTTCATGATAACACTCTCAGTAGGGTTTTCGCAGGAGATGCTGATAATAGAGAAATAATGAACATTGCGAAGACATCTCCACTGAAGGAATGACAAAAGCAGATTATTTCTTTTACCGCAGAAGAAGTACCTGAGGATGGAGAGATGCATGACAACCCATTAGTGGTAAGATTGTAAAGATGATGAAGGCCATGGGCAATCAATAGAATTTTTGATCGAAATCCTAATATCCTTTTTTATCACACTTATAAAACTATGATTGGAGATTAACCCAAAACCTAGTGATGATGAAGATGATGAAGCTGAGAATTCATGGGCAATCAATAGAATTTTGATCGATACTGGAAGTTCTGTGAATATCCTTTTTTATCACACTTATAAAACTATGGGAGGGAAAGATGAAGATCTAATACCTTCGACTTACAAAATTTATGGTTTTAATGGAACGCAAATAAGCCTAAAGGAGAAGTTCATATGCGAATTCCACCGAAAGGAAAGGACTCCTCGAAATTTTATTCTTTGTAGTTGATGTAGAATCACCCTACAATGCATTGATTGGACGACCTTGGTTACATGAGATTCTAGGTGTGGCATCGACTTTCCATAAATGTATCAAGTTCCCTCATCCCAGTGGTATCGGCATCATAAAAGGAGATTGGATGGAAGGAAAGAAGTGTTATGAAATTGATATAGAATCTTGCGAAGAAAGAGTCAAAGAAGAAGAATTGGAAACACAACATCAAAGAAAAAAAAAGTGAAATATTGATATTGGTAGATGCAATAGAAAGTACTTGTTCAATCTTTACCCCTCAAATCCTTTTTACTTTATCATTTTTTTCTTTGCCCGACTCACTATTTTCACAGCAAAAGAATCCAAAAATGGATGATGATGTCCTTCTTATCATCTCAATGAATCTCTAAGGAGAAAGAAAAAATGTATGGTTTTAAGTTTATTTGTTCTAAAAAATAATAATAATAATAATATGTAAGTGAATAACAAAGAACAAAGAAGAAGAAGAAACAATACAAGACTAGCTCCTCCCATCCTGTCTTAACGCTTGGTAGAGTGCGGCATGTGCCAAAGACTTGTCAAGAAGCCAAGGCATATCGAAGATAAGAAGCTGCGATGTCTTATAACATTCATCACTTCTTTATCATCGGCATCCCTCGCAAAACTCTACTAAGCACATTGTCAAAAATCTTCGATTGTGCGGTATGGATGTACAATGGAATTGCAAAACAAATTTTAGCCTTTGCCCCAAAATCTCGCAATGGCGGCATTTTAATTTCCTCCCACACTACTCCGTGAAAGAAAATGAAAGAAAAATTCAAAAAATGCAGAGAAGAAAGTAAATGGTTAAATGAAATAAGAGACTTAAAGAATGAATGTACTTGTTGATATCTATCAATTTCTCTTCTCTCGCAAAGTAAAAATCGGGAGGAGAAAGAAAAATGTATGGTTGATTTGTTCTAAAAAAAAATAATAATAATAATATTATGAATAACAAAGATGAGATTGCGAAAGAGCTGATATGCAGAAGTAGAAAATATATTTTATGAATGATAAAGATGAGATTGCGAAATTACAAAAGAGATTATATGAAGAAGAATCAACAAAATAATCGAGAACAAAGAGGCGAACCTCTTATCGAAGCGTACACCTAGTTCGCGAAATCAAAATTTCAAAGCAAGAGGCAAATATAAGACCTAAAGTGCGTCATAGAATGGGGTACCTATTGCATGGATCAGCGAAAAGGTTACACCGCCCCTGGAACCTGAGTCATGGAGAATTGGGGTCAATAAAGCCCATCCAGGAGAGGTACCTCGGATTTTCAACCTAAGCTTATGACTTAGGTTGGACGATTGAGGGTATCTTCTAAGGAGTCAACATCTGATCAAGGCGCCGAGGTACACGGTTGAGCCAAGAGTGCCCGGGGCATTTGAAGTGTCTCGGCCATTCTTGGCAAGTCTTGACGTATGCTGCACTCGGCCCGAAGAAAACCCCACTTAGGGTGCAGTCTCGTAACCATAGACCCTATAGGTAAAAAGGATAAGAGGCTGCGAAAACAACTGGTTGTTGTTAAGACCGGATGGGAGGAGCCAACCTTGTATGGTAGAGGTACGCCTCCTTTAAGGGGCAACCGGGGGGGAAGATAAGGGCGGCACCCTCCATTAGGGAGCTGATAAGTGTCTTAAGACGCAAATGTCATGAGGCTTTATTTTCGCAAGAAAATTTAGGCTTGTCATATTTGTGCGACAATCCTGAAGAGGAAATAATACAAAAGACAAAGATAAGATGAGATCAATGGGTCAGTACATGAAAGTGTAAGGACGTCCTGCGATTTCGTCGCAAGATGGTAATATCATGGGGCTTTATTTTCGCAAGAATTTTTAGGCCTATCATATTGTCGCAACAAAAATTTCAAAGAAAGAGTTAAGGCAAGATCAATGGGTTTTTGCAAGCAAATGCAAAGACGTCCTGCGATTTTGTCGCAATGACAAGAGGTGGCGCAATAAGACCTTTAACTAGGAAGGCAAAATAAGACCACATAAGAGAAAAAGAAAAATAAAATCTTGGAAGTAACCAAGAAATACCTACTTGCGAAAATTCAATGAAAACAATTTGCGAGATTGAGGCATGAATACATATCGCTATTCGAAATTAGCTTGCTTAATCTTTCATCTGAATACAAATACCAGAGGCAAGTATGGGAATGTATAGAATAAAAACATGTTATTTGTCTTCATATGATAGATTTACGCACTCATAAAATGAAAGTTTGATAATATATTGATTAATTATATTGCAAAAAAGAATTGCTCTTTTAACATGTGCGGAAAGGAACAACAAAGGTAGAGCTTGTATTTGAAGATCCAAGAAATTCGCAGCAAAAGATTACAAAAATAAAAGATTAAAAGAATGAATATACAGATATTACAAAAAGAGAAAGAAGAAAACAGAACTATTTCTCGTTTGATTCTTCTTCTTCATCATCTTCATCGATTCTTCTACTTCTTCATCTCCATCGATTCCTCTTCTTCACTAGCATCGTTTGTCGGAGATATCTAGAGAAGGTACATTCTTGGGGATTTCTTCAAGAAGGCAAGGATATGCGAGAATGAGGGATACTTGTTGTCGTCATGAGACCATCTTAATAGTCGATTGCGAAAGAGAGTAGCATCATTCTTAAAATTCGCAACAGTAATATGTAGTTGCCTCTTCAATCTAGAATATTTATCATCTCGAGAAGAAAGGTTCTTTGCGAGCTGCTCCTTATCAGACTCAAGTTCTTCAATTTTTTTACGAAATCTCTCTTCAGCTCCTGCGAACATGTGACAATGAATCAACAACTTAACAACAATTTCATGAAAGACAAACAATTAGATAAAGAAGAACAATTAACAACCTTCTCTGTCAGAAATCATATCCCTAACCAAGGCCGTATGCTCAGCTTGAAGACTAACGTTAACACCTAAATTATTTCTGGCGTCATCTAGAACTTTCGCCGCCCAAGCAAATTCATCGTCATTATTTATGAGAATAATGGAGCGAATTTGATTCTCTCTTTCGCTAAGTATAGCATTTTTGCGGATAGATTCATCTCGTTCAATTTGAACCTCAGGAAGAGTCTTTTGGAATTTTGCTAATGCTTGAGCACCTTGTCTAGCTATGCGATCTTTATCATCTATGAGATCACTGATTTTGGTTCTTAAATTCTCTTTAGAATTAAGATAGAGACGCTTAAATTGGTTGGCTAAGCCTAAACTAGATCTATGATCAATTTCTAAGAGGCGAAATTTGGGTTGAAGTTCGTTTAGAGGAAGAGATTTAATCTTGTCATTTGAAAAACTATTCAAAGAATTGTTGAGGTGATCAAGAAGGGCATTGTTATCCATAGGGTCAGGGAATGAGTGAAGAAGAATGGCTTCATCAGAGAGGTTATAGACGTCTGCGAAAATGGTAAATCAGATGAGGGAAGATAATGAGAGAACAAAAAAAGGAAAAGAGAAAAGTCTCATACCATAAAGTTGTTCGTTGGCACTTTGAAGACTAGATATATTATTCTTCTGAGTGGAAGAATCAGCTTCTAGTTGCTTAGTCTTCTAGCGAAGAGTAGCAGCTTCAGCTTCCAGTTCTTCATTTCTCTTGCGAAATTGAAGATTCTTCTTTTCAAGAATACTGCGCCTTTTCTCAAGATCTGAGGCAACATCGAAGGAAGCTCTCCCGGTCTGTAAAGGAAAGTGAAGAAATTATCAAGATATAACTTAAAATCAAAATTATGAAGAAATAAGGGAACAAAGACATACCAAGACACCAAGCGAATTTAGAAAGCTGGGAGTCACTGATATGGAGACTCCATGAAGAGAATCATCACCCTCTAGTAAAGGAGCATCGCAGATACTCGCGAGAGATTTGCACGTACTAGAAAGACGATCATCTCCAATCCCTTGCATGGAGTCATAGAAGATGCTGGACAGTTGTGCCATAGAAGATTCAGTTGGAAAATCCTCCTTTGCGAGAGAAGTATCAACATCATCATTATCTTCATCGTCAGAGCTTTCGCTGGACTGAAGATTTGAAGGAGAGGGAGAGTGAATCTTTCGTTTCTTTGAAGGTGGGGCAGTGGACTTCTCCCTGCGAAGAGGACCTTTACCCTTGCGTTTAGTCTTCGCAATCTTAGAACTTTCTTCTTCTTCAACAACTTCAACACCCACCTTCACACACGTATGAAGATAAAAAATAGAGGCAACATTATTGTTAAAAATAATAAAAGAAAATATTTCTTACTTCATTCGTGATCGAACGGAGTGCCGCAAGGGTACTTGCCTTAGCAGTCTTTTTGTAGCTTTTTCTTAATTTGGTAACCTGAAAATTTCGCAAGATTAATAGATATAAAAGGGGGTTGATAATTGGCGAGATTCACAGGAAGAACATTTGAACCTGAAATGTAAGGTCCTTTCAAAACCAACGGAAAGACGCACTATCTGTCGTCTTTAGAGTGACGAGGAATATTGTTCTTGCCAGAATGCCAGTCGATATCCTGCATAAGTATTTTATCGCTGGCAATATTTTCTCTTCTCTTCAAGCGAGCACCCCAACGAGTTCTATCATTCTTCATGTTTATTACTTCATAGTTTTCGAAGAAGCTTTCCATTGTATATTTTTCGGCGAATATCTCTAAGTCCTCAAATTTAGGATCTCTGACTTCTTTTGGGTAAAGAGGCCCTTTACAAGCACCACGGTTGGCGAACTCAAGTATTAAGCGGATACAATCTCCACTCAATTGGTAGATGGCTCGCGAGAATTTCGCATGAGCAAGAATTTCATAAAATAAGGGAAGATCAGGATCAAAGAGAGGAATGGGAAGGCCAGCGAGAATCTGACCTAGAGAAATTATGATTTCCTTATCATCACAATGATGATCAGAAAACAGTTTGGCAGAAAGAATGGATTTAGATTCTTGATTGGGAATGGTGGTTAATATGAAACCTTTCTCTTCGAAATCTTTCGAACCTTTTCCGAGAGAAGTTTCATATTTACGACCAACTGGAGGCATTTTCGAGTATGGGAATGAAGAGAAAATTGAAGATCAAAAGAAGTGAAAAGAAGAAGATTTACTGATGTGAAGCGGAAGTTACGGAGAGATGTTGAAGAAAAAATTTCAGAGAAAGCAAGAAGGAAAGTAAAAAAGAAGAAGATAGGAGTAAGAAAAATATATATAGAGAGAAGGTTTCTCGAAAAGGCAAACACATTTAATACGAAGAGTAGACATGAACGATTGAGAAATAGCAGTTGAAAAAGACGTGTCAAGAAATGGATGGAAGAAGAGATACGTGTAATAAATTCTGCGTAAAAGTACAGAATCATGTCAATACAGAAAAAATATGAAAAAAGGAACAGCTACGGCATTTTGAAAGTACTAGTTCTCATGACATTTGTAGGATCAATATATCGCAACACCAAGACTCTCGCGAAATCAATAAACGACACACTGCGAAGACATCGCGGGCTTGGAATAAAAACGACTTAACGGATGACGACAACCTAAATATAAGAAAGATATGAATATGTAGCGAAATCGAGGAATGTCGCGAGATTTAACATGTGTACACTTGCGAGAAGGTCGCAATCCAGATCCGAAAATAAAGGACAACTTAGCTGTCATCCACTATGTAATGTCCTATATAAAGGGGGGAGTAGACTTTAGAGAGACAGATCTTTTTCGAGTGTTGAGCAAGTCATTAAGAGAGAGAAAGTTTAGAGTGGTTGTAATTCTTTAGTTTATCTCCTTTTCATCTTGTAACATTTCTGGAGTTTGATCAATAAAAATTATAATTGTTCATCTTAAAATGATTTGATTGTGTGGATTCTTGTGAGGGGTGTAGTGTGGGATTTCCTGCAACTACAAAATGGCGCTAGAAACAGGAAATGATTGAAGGAAAATATTAAAGATTGTTATCAAGGTTGTTCAAATCAAGAAAATGATTAAAGTGGATAAATCAACAAAAATAGAGAAAACTAGAATCAGGAAATTTAACAAAAGGTTGGAGTGTAAATCGGTCACAAAAATAATGATCAATGAATTCCATGAGAACATCAGAGGGAGAATACATAAACGAGACTTTGAAGGAAAGAAAATTGTAGCAATTGAGAAGACATCACCTTTGAGAGATTGGGAAAAACAGAAAATTACGTTCACAGCAGCAGAAATACCAAAAGAAAATTTGGGGCACACATCTCCTTTGGTAATCACAGTAACCGCACAGAAAGAAAAGGTGAACGCGACAAAAATTGTGGAAGAATGGACAATAAACAGAACTTTGGTGGATACAGGGAGTTCGGTGGATATAATGTCTACCATACATACAAAGAAATGGGGTACAAAAATGAAGAAATGTCTCCTTCAACTTATCATATTCATGGCTTTGGAAAATCTGTAACAAAACCAAAAGGAGAAATAGAGTTGTGAATTTTACTAGGAGAAATCGAAACACGAGTAATATTATGTGTGGTGGATATGGAGTCACCATACAACATGTTGTTGGGAAGATCATGGATACATGCGATTAAAGCTGTAGCGTCGACATTACATCAATGCATTAAATTTCCTATACCAATTGGGATCGGTGAAATTAGAGGAGATGTGGATAAAGCGAGATTAGGTTATCAAATTGAAGTGAAGCAATACGAAGGACGTACAGAGAAGCGGAAAAATCGCAGGAAAATGGCGAAGGAAGAAAAGAAAGAAGAATAATTTAGAATTTACATGATAAAAGCAGAGGAAGGAAAAGGCATACCCGCGAAATTTTGGAAGAAGGGAATGGACCTGCGAAGGAGATAAAAGAACCGACGCCTATGAGAGAACCTGAGGCCAGTTACACCGCAGCAGAACCAACAAAGGAAGTGAATGTTGGGACCAGAGAAGTACCCAAAATACTAAAAATCGGAAAACATGCAAATATTTCGCACAGAAAACGACGAAAAATTATCAAAGATCAGCGAAACTACAAAAGAGCTTACATATACAGAAGAATCAACAAAATAATCAGAAAGTGGCGAACTAACTATGGCGTACACCCTAGTTCGCGAACACAATTTCGCAAGAGGAAAAAGAACCTAAAGTGCGTCATAGTAGGGGGTACCTATTACATATAAAGCAAAATTGAAAAAATAATCAGAATGGGACGAACCTTCATGGCGTACACCCTAGTTCGCGAATAAAATTTCGTAAGAGGCAAAGTACCTAAAGTGCGTCATGTAAGGGGGTATCTGTAACGTGGCTCAGGGAAAAGGTTACACCGCCCCTGGAACCTGAGTCATGAAGATTAGGGGTAATAAAACCCATCCAGGAGAGATACCTTGGATTTTCAATCTAAGCTAGTGACTTAGATTGGACTACCGGGGGTCTCTTCTAAGGAGTCAGCATTTGACCAAGTGTTGATGGTGGATTTTCATTTAAGGTTAAAATTGTAAAAGCCAGAAAATTATGCGCTAACATCTTGTAAAAGATAAAGCCATTAATAAGTGTTGAATACTTCTTCACTTTACTAATTCACCTAGAATGGAGCATGTGACAACAATCCCATTCTCAGAATTAAATACACGAAAATTCATCCAAGGTTGGAGCATGTAGCAACAATCCCATATACCTAATGAATTTACTGACATTATTAATTAATGCGTAACTTGACCTTTTATTTCTGTACTCATTATCGGTGCGGCATGATTTATCGAGTGTTGCTCTTAGCAGAGCAACACAAATATCCAAGCATTATAATGAAAGCATGTACGAAATACCCGTACAGGCTGCAACTCTCGGTGTGTTATACTAGCCCAATTAAGCAACTCTCGGTGTGTTATACTAGCTCGATTGAGCATCCGGACTGTCCGTATCGGTATGGATATGATCTCGATCATACAACTTCACCAAAGATGATTGGATGGCCCGATAACCCCAGTATGGAATATTCGCTGCCGAACCAACGCGGACCCCGCATGGTCGGCCTCCAGATTGGCATACCTTGCCAAAACGTCCAAACCAGAGCGGTATGGGCGGAGAACCCTAAATTAGGGTTTGCGGCACATTACATGTGTTACAAAAAAGTCTCAACCATCCATCTTCACAGGTATAGATGGAGGGTGTAGATGTAGATTCAAAAGACCCAGAGCATGTCAACATAATCACCGTGGGCCCGCCTACATACCTGACCAATCGTTCATGACCAACCATGCTTGGTCATCCCAATTCGTGCGCCCGAATAAAGCATGGTTACACGGCCGTGAAAGCCAAAATTAGGGTTTTGAGCATCACGAGCGTCCATCTTCTCCGGCACGAATGGAGGGTCCAAGATTAGATTAAGCAGGTCCGGTCATACCAACATGACCACCGTGGACCCATCAATCTCCTCGCTCGGTCGGCCAAGGCATACCATGCCTGGTTATCCAAAATCGTCCGCCCAAACTAGCGTGGTTACATTTCCCAATTGCAAACTAATCTCGACCGCTCAACTTCGCCGAACGATTTGAGTGGCTCATATCACGTTTTCATGGGACAGTCAGGTATAGGCGTGAACACCAGCCTACCACCTACACGACAGACCGATCGGCCAAGACCGACCAAGATTGGTCGTCTTGGAACGCGCCCGAAGTTGGCACGATGCGCGGCTTTGTTTGCACTTGTTTTCATCGCAAACCGATCTCGACCACTCGACTTTGCTTAGGACGAATTGAGTGGTCCGGATCACACTTTCGTGAGATAATGGGGTATGGGCGCCTACACCGTCATGCCTTCTACACGCATGTACGATCGGCCTGGCCAAAATCGTATCCCAAGCTTGGATTCGACCAAGCTGAAGAGTGATGCCTGCGCACCTCTTCAAAACCCTAATTCCATCAACGGTCGCAGATGAGTGTCTCAAAGATCATCTCGTCCGTCCAACTTCACCGGCTTGGTTATACAACCACGGTCGAGGATTTAATTGATCGGTGAGGCGTCATGGTAATCACCACCCATCACTCTACCACACCATGATGCGATGTACACATAGAATACACATGATACTTCACAAGTATCGACTTCCTAAATAACTTAGTTATTTAATATGGCATTACATGCAACTTTATGTGGGTCCCACGATCCACACACTCGAGACATCAATCATGTAACAAACTGGGAATACATACTTTGGGGTATTGGTCTCAGCGGTTTATAGCGTGCGTAAGCGTGCAACGCGCCATCACAAGAACGTGTCGAGGAAGTCATGGACGGTTAGAGATGACGGGAGAAGTGGGCAAGACTGGTCGTGTAACACCAACACATAACTCCACTACTCCATCACTCTACTTCCTCCACTTCCCACGAGAGACGTGAATAAGTCTCAAATGACTTGTATAAATAGGTTCTCCTCCCTATTTTCCAGACAGGAGAAACAAGATAAGTCCAGACAACATAGGCAAGTGTTGATACAATCGTATTCAAACACCGGAACTGATAGCTTACACCACGCAAGCCGCGTTCACTTTCGATACAAGTCAATCATAGCCAACATCTTCACATTCTCAACACCTTCTTCGCTTCCCTCCCTAAGATCAACCCCATCTCCTTCACTTTGTGACCGAAACAAGTCTGGAACGGCCATTTCTTGGTTTAGGCCGGACTTGCACAGATTGATCTCTCGAATCTATAAGCACTCACCGCGCAGTGCATTTGTTTAAGGTTTAGACTCATTTCTCATCCACACACCCCAAATTACCAAAACCGGCAGAAATAGTTTTCACCCATAAACACCAAGGCGCCGAGGTACACGGTTGAGCCAAGGGTGCCTGGGACATTTAAAGTGTCTCGGCCATTCTTGGCAAGTCTCGGCTTATCTTGAACTCGGCCAAGAAAACTCCACTTAGGGTGCGGTCTCGTAACCATAAGCCCTTTAGGCAAAAGGGATAAGAGGTCAGAAAATAACTGGTTGTTGTTAATACTGGGATGGGAGGAGCTAGCCTTGTATGGCAGAAGTACGCCTCCTTGAAGGGGCAACCAGGGGGAAGATAAGGGCGGCACCCTCCATTAGGGAGTTGATAGTGTCAAAAAAGACGTAAATGTCATGAGGCTTCTTACTCACGGGAGTATTGATAAGTGGTTTATTTACATATATTTGGTGCCAATCCCATGCTAGTAATTGTTGATCTTCTTGCAAATTATTGTATATTACGATTGTTTTCTTTTATTTGTGTTTTATTAGATGAATCATCCAAAAGAAGTGGAAATGGCTACAAAAGTGAAGTCACAAGTGAAGAAGGGCCAAAGACCTAGTGGAACTTGTTCAAATGGATGATTTCTAGTCATTATTTTGTAGAGGACGAGAAGACGAAGTCAGCGGCGAAAGAACGGAGTCATTCTGAGTTCGTATGAAGAAGTTACGAGCAAAAGAAGGACTTGGAACGCGCGCAATTGAAGTAGAATTGAGAGATTTTTGTATAAATAGAGAAGAGGCAGCGTTTGTAAAACTTATGCCTGGATTAGCCAGTGCACCAAGCTATAGTTTAATTTGTGTTTTAATCTTCAGCATGTTCTAATTCCATTTGCTAGGGTGTAGATGAAACCCCTAATTTGTTGTTAAGTTAATCAATCTTTGGTTATTGTTCTTGCTGTGTTACATTGTGTTAGGATTAGTAGTTAACTGTTTGAGCATATGAACCTGTGATGAGTTGTACTGTGAGAAGACAACTCATACTAGGGGTGAGTTAGTGAAAGGTAGTTAATAAACATCCACTTGAGACCTTCAAGGGAAGGTACAAGAACATAACTTGAGTTACATTGCCTTAGCATAGGATTAGAAGGTGAATTCGATCACCCTAGTGCTCTCCAACCTTGTTTCCAATCTGTTGTTGCATATTTTCTTTACAAATCATTACCATATCTTGTCGTAACGACACCAAAACATCCATCACAAAACCCTCTTGTTGTTACTCTCACCTGAAATCAGTTTACTTTCCTCTTGCTTCAACTCTACACCCTCCAAGTCTCTGTGGATCGACCTGTGCTTGCCCTGTGTTGCTTGTCGACACTGTGCACTTGCAGTTATACCTGTAGGCAATCTCATTTATCAGCCTACCAATTTCCAAACATGAGTTTTTGTTCAATAAATTAGTTTTCTCTCATATTATCGTTTATGATTCACCATTAATATTGTTACATGATTTGAATGCTTGTTTAGTCGAGTCGCGAATCGATTGAGTTTGCTTTCATCTTTATTGCTAGATTAGGGTTATTATACGCAAAAGTTATAATTCCTGATTTGAAGTAGCATAAATATGATTATAGTTTGTAGTGATATATTCTTATGATCATATGTGAACCATAACCTTTTAATGCTTCATCAGGAATTAAAAGGATGACCGGTTAGCATTTAATGTGCCGGTAAAAAGGGGAATATGTAACACGTGTAAGCAGTTGTACTGGATTCACGGAAGCTTGTCGGCAGAAAATTAAAGGAAAGAAATGAACGGCCGCGGCGTTTTGAAAGTACTAGTTCTCATGATGTTCTCTCCTTCGCAGAGAAGACATGAGAAGAGGCAAGATGTAGGATCAGAATATCGCAACACCAAGACTCTCGCGAAATCAATAAACGACACACTGCGAAGACATCGCGGGCTTGGAATAAAAACGACGTAACGGATGACGACAGCCTAAATATAAGAAAGATATGAATATGTAGCGAAATCGAGGAATGTCGCGAGATTTAACATGTGTACACTTGCGAGAAGGTCGCAAGCCAGATCCGAATATAAAGGACAGCTTAGCTGTCATCCACTATGTAATGTCCTATATAAAGGGGGGAGTAGACTTTAGAGAGAGAGATCTTTTTCGAGTGTTGAGCAAGTCATTAAGAGAGAGAAAGTTTAGAGTGGTTGTAATTCTTTAGTTTATCTCCTTTTCATCTTGTAACATTTCTGGAGTTTGATCAATAAAAATTATAATTGTTCATCTTAAAATGTTTTGATTGTGTGGATTCTTGTGAGGGGTGTAGTGTGGGATTTCCTGCAACTACAATATTATCTCCTTCATAGAGAAGACATGAGAAGAGGCAAGATGTAGGACCAGAATATCGCAACACCAATAACCTTACGAAATCCATGAACGACATACTGCGAAGATATCGCAGATTGGTAATAAAAATGACGCAACGGATGACGACAGCTTGAACACGAGAAATATGTGAAGACCTAGCGAGATTTAACATTTGTACACTTGCGAGAATATCACAATCCGGATCCGAAAATAAAGGACAGCTTAGCTGTCATCCACTATGTAATGTCCTATATAAAGAGCCGAACAGGCTTAAGGAAGGGAGAGATCTTTTTTGAGAGTTGAGCAAGTCATTAGGAGAGAGAAAGTTTAGAACAATTGTTAATTTCTTAGTTTGATTTCTTTCCCTTCTTGTAAAATTCGTGAGATTAATCAATAAAAGTGGTGGTTGTTCATCTTAAAATGGTTTGATTGTATGAATTCTTGTGAGGGATGTATTGTGGGATTTCCTGCAATTACAATGTTCATGAAATGATTCGAGTGAATCAAAATCGATTTTGCTTCAATTGTGTCTTGTATAATTCTATGAGAATATAAAAAATTAAACAACTCTCTAACTAGTTTCATTTGAGTCATTTGAACTAGTTGTGGAAAAGATGAATAAGGTTGATATGAAAGTGTTCATATGGCTAACCTTGGTTCACTATTGTTGAACCAACTAAGTGTATACGTTTAGGTACGGTTACCTTTATCTAAATGTTGGTACATTTCATTTGTGTATGTCATGATAAGTTCGATCTAACGGTTGAAAGATATTAGCTTGAATCTAATCAGGTTTTCATCTAACGGTGAATATTGAATGCTCTGTTACCAAGGTAACATTGATTGCAAACCATGATTTGGAAACTATATAAAGGAGAACTCTAGCAACTGGGAAACCTAATCCCCACACCTCATGTGTGATACTAGTTGCAACTAGAGTTGTTCTCCTTTAAACTTAGGTTTTCCTAAAACCCAATAGGTTAACGACTTAAAGACTTCATTGGGATTGTGAAGCCAGACCCAACTATTTTCTCTGTAGTTGTGTGTTCTGATCTTGCTATTTTCCCAATTGTGATTGAGTACTATATTCTTTAAGATTTGCTCGAGATTTATTCTCCGATAGGCAAGATTGAAAAGTAGTCATAAACACCTTTGTCTCATCGTTTGTGATTCCACAATATCTTGTTTCGTTAATCGATTAAGATTATTGTGAGGTGATTTATATTACTAGGTTGTTCTTCGGGAATATAAGTCCGGTTTATCAATTATTTCCTGTTCATCTTGATTTATCAAAAGAAGGAACAAAACTCGTAGGTATATCTGTGGGAGACACATTTATCTATTCAACAGAATTTTCCGTGTGATACAGATTTGTTTATCAAGTCTTCGACTTTGGTCTTAGAAACTCTTAGTTGTGGGTAAGATTAGCTAAGGGAATAAAGTGCGCAGAATCCGGCGTGGTTCAAGAGGCGTAAGGAACGTAACTGTACCTTGATCAGTGTGAGATTGGTTAGGTATCAACTAAATTCCAGTCCAAAGTTAACTTGGAGTAGGCTAGTGTCTGTAGCGGATTAATACGGTGTGGTGTTCAAATCGGACTAGGTCCTGGGTTTTTCTCGCATTTGCGGTTTCCTCGTTAACAAAATTTCTGGTGTCTGTGTTATTTCTTTTCCGCATTATATTTGTTTATATAATTGAAATATCACAGGTTGTGCGTAAGTTCAATCAATTATATAATCCAACCTTTGGTTGTTGATATAAATTGATTGACACTTGAATATTGGTCTTTGGTACCATTCAAGTTATTTATTATATTCAATCGGGCTCACAAATTCCTATTTGTTTGATTGTAGATTGAATTGAGAAATTGAGATACAACTCTTGGATATATTTCCATTGATTGAGTCTTACTGTTTAGTTGATTCTCTTGCAATTATATTGGAGTTATTCCATACAGATTTCTAAGCGAAATATTGGGTGAGGTTGTTAGACCCTCGATTTTTCAATTGGTATCGGAAAGAGCAAACACACTAAGACCTCATAAGTCTCTGTTTGTAGCAATCTGAATATATGGATGAGTCTATCTCTAAAAACGTACTAGTTCAGAAATTACTAGATTTTTTTCAAAGCTTGGATTCACCTGAGAGAACTGTCACATCTAAGTCAATATTTAAACATTATCTTGATGTAGAAACTGTTGACAACTGGGAAACACGCCTATAAGAACAGTTGGATGAACTTTCTGATTAAGGTGATTCAGATATTCATAAAGATGTTGATGAGGAAGTCTCAGAGTATGTGAAGGTTTTGAATTCGTTGGAAAAGAAGAAGATGACAACTTCTCATGTCACTCCTCTTCTGACTCCTCTCTGTCGAGAAAACAAAAAATTGAAAAGGATTTACGGAGGTCTCTATGTTTGGAATCGCTCTTTCAAATCGATCCTCAAAGACTCTGAGGAAAATCTGAGTAGAAAGTCACTTGAATGTGATAATGTTTATCAAAAATACTTCTTGTTGGAAAAGAAACTTGCAGAAACTGAAGCAAGTATTAAATCTCAGCAAACAAGTTTTGATGACATGGAAAGCGCTTATCTCGCTCGAGAAAAACGCCTTGAGGATGATTTAGCTTCTGTAGTTACCTAAAATTTGAGAGAGGTTAGAAGTGGGATTCTAGGGTTTCTGAAAGTGAGTTACGGGAGGTTGAGCACGAACAGTCTTTGCCTAAACCACGCACAATGGCCGTTCAAAGGATGCTTCAGTCACAGGGAAAAGATTTAGGGCTGGTCTTAGGGAGGGAAGCAGGTGAAGAGAGAGGTCAGAGAATTCTAGGGTTTGAAGAAGAATTGCTCTGAGAGGTTATGAGAAAGATTCGATTGCTTGCGAGAAATAGAGGACCTATTTATAGCTGAATTCTCTAATCTCAGGTCGGTGAAGATAAGGATTGCTTTCCGTGCCGTGCGGAGCAATTCTTCCGTCTCGTCAGGAATAGGTAGAGATAAACTAGGTTGAGTTTATCTCATTATTCCACCGCCTTTACTCTCTTCTGCGGTGAGAAATAAGCCTGGTATTTCTCACACATGCCGTAGACCGCCAGACCAAAACCCTAATTGTTATCCCCCATTTGTGTGAAGCTGAGTTAGCCTTCGTTATGACGTATTTGAGAGATAGAAATATTCTTTTTAGCCGAGTTGGCCAAGATAGAGATATATTCTCCGTTTTGTAAGAATAACTAGGATGAGTCACGTGAAAAGGCATGAGATGCCTCAGAATTCGTGTGGAGAGTATGAAAAGGAGACTCTATTCTTATATGAGGATTGTGCCTATAATGGGGAGTATTCAGCCTTATCTGAGATTTTTCGAGAGATTTGAATCTCTCCGAGATTTTGAGGAGAGATTTTGACGAGGTGTCAAACTCACAAAAGATATATTTCTTACTCTTCTTACACTAATGAATAGCACAATGATAAGCAGGTTCGTTCCTAAGGGAGAGTTGAGCTAAAGTTGTCGATTTAATTTCTGAAAATATGGATAATGCAAAAAACTATGAAACAAATAATACAAGCAATGAGGATGAGAATGATTAGGGGTCTTTCTCCACTAGTGAACATGAATCTCCTTCGAAATACGTTTACTAACAATCCTAGACAAGTTATAAGTTCAACAAGTCCATTAAACTCCAAAGTCACTTCGTAGAATAAGTTCTCTACTCGTGTCTAGTCAATCAAGCCACTTTGAATAAGCTCTCTAGTGTAACTTAACTAACCGATATGTTCTATGAGTCGAATTGATCCTAACCACATGCTCGTAAGTTCGACATGTTAATTTAGGGCTGTCAAATACACATCAAAATCCACAAAATCCCATTGCAACGTTGATGCTTCGCTACTTGTGATTGTATTACCATAACAATTATGGATTACGGTTCTAAAATCTAGCATTAGTATCGCAAACAAGTTATCTAATTGGCCACTCAAACAACTTGAACACAATTCATGGTCATAAGAACGGTATAAGACAAGCAATAAAACGATATTGAGAATCATAAAAAATCAAGTCACATAGCTTCTGAAATATCCCTAATCAAACAAGAAATTAGCTCACATCATAGTGGAGTTCATGGCAATAACAATCAAAGAGAAAGAGAACTATTAAACAAAAGATATTCGAAATTAAACCACAACAGCAAACCAAGCTGCTGGTGGTCTTCTTCTATGTTGCGCTACTGCTCCTCGCTGTTGGTGCCAACAATTAAGGTATAGGTCCAATTTTCTTCTCTTCTTATGATTGGATGGTGGTGTGCTCAAGCTCTTCAAACAGCTGATGTGAAGGTTGGTGTCGTGACTGCAAGGTGGAAGCGAACTGGTGATATGGATGATGGAGAATTGCAGCTGGTGATAAGAACTGTAGCTTGATGGTGATGGGATGTATGAGCCGGTGGAGGTGTATGTATACAGTGGACTGATGGTTGATGGTATGCAGTTGATGGATGTGAAAGTAGTATGCAGGTGGAGATGCAAGTGATATGAATGGAACTGGTGGTGGTGGTGATGATGAGAGGATCTACAGCTCCTACCTGTTGGAGGTGGTGTTCAGTCGCAGAGGGGGTATGAGATGGATGATCCTTTCTGTAGCTTTTAGGTTTTCTTTTATAACTCCCAATTCCTGCAAAATCGAATCCAATACAGCTTGAAGTTTCCTAATCAATTACACTTCTGAAACACACATTAATCAACCATCGTTTATCACTTAATATCAATGGCAACAAGCTCCACACTTTACTGATTTCCAGGACAAGAAAACTATCCTTAAACTCATTCCGCACGTCTCTTCTTTCTGCTAGCCATAATTCCATTCTGAACACAGCCACGAACCAATTGAGACTCACAGGCTCATGGCTAGCTGACGTTGGTGCAGTGGCAAAGTAGCTTGACTGGCAACATTCTCGCAGCCTGAACTTGATCACTGAACCAGACCCTATCCCAACTTCGTGTTGTTGTCAGCTTCCAAAATCTCACCTAACCTTTGCGAAGAAACTCAAATCAGCCTCGAACTCAAGTCTAAGGAAGATCTAACCCACACTAGCAACAGGTCGCATGTGTTCCCTCCTTGTCCTGGATTGTAAACGAACTTCAACCCTGTTGCAACACCAACACCACATTATCTTATTTCCTTATTTAGAGTTGTCGTGTTTAAGATATTTCTTTCCTTAGATAAAACAATTGCTTTCAATTCAACTAGCTTGTTTGTCAAGTCTGGCTCTTGTCTTAATTATATTAGACTTGAGTAAGAAGTTAAGTTATCTATATAAGTTAGACTCTGTTTGACGTAGAGATTACAATCAATCAAAAATAACTTTTAATTTTTTTTTTCTTCTTTGTGATTATAAACTGGTAGCTGTTCCTCGTGATTTTGTTATTATTTGGTCTAGAACCCTAATATTTGGATCAGGGCAGGTTAATTTTTACTCAAAATCTCAAGCAAATTTTTTTTCTTTTCTCTTCCGATGTTCATAATGACTATCACAGAGGAGGTCAATAAGATGACAACTATGATGACCACCCTCAATACAACAATCAATGATTTCATGCGAGTTATTACTGAGACTCAAGAAGCTGATGAAGAACATAAAACAGCTTCAATGGATGCTTTGTTTACTAAGATACAAAATTCAAACAACACAAGCATCGCTACATTGTTGGATTCTAATAGGAAAGACGTGGATACTCTAATACGAGCAAACAGGCAGGACACAGCTGTGCTTACTGAAAATATTACCGGGAATATGACATCAATTCTCTTGGCGTGTTTTCCTCTTAATTCTTCCCCTCCTGGTTTCAATGGTTTTCATAATACCAATGGTAACAATGGTTTCCATAACAACAATATTGGTTCTACTTCGGATAATACTTCAGGCATTCGAGCAGCATCTATTAATCTTAAATTTCCAAGCTTTGATGGTACGGATCCAACATGATGGATTTTTCAGGCTGATCAATATTTTCGTTTACACAACATAGCTGAAGCCCTCAAAATATCTCTCGCTACTGCTCACTTTAAAGGCGAAGCTAATGCTTGGTATCGATGGACTCAAATTAAGTTAATTGACCCCACTTGGCTGCACTTTTGTTCTCTTCTTTGTGATCGTTTTGCTGATAAAAAGTTTGTCAATCCACGTATGGCTTTATATTCAATGTCACAAAAAGGATCCATATGTGACCATATTATGGAATTTGAAATTTTTTTGAATTTTGTTACTGATTTGCTTGAAGACTATATTATTGATCTCTTTATTAAGTCTTTGAAACATGGGATAAGATCTGTTGTAGAAGTGCTTGAACCTCCAACCTTAGTTATGGCCTTTAAAAAAGCTTTAAAACAAGAAGATGTACTTCTTACAACTTCTTTCTATAAGACTATTTCTAGACCTACCCCTTTCAGGCAAGCACTTAATGATGTGCAACTTAAGAAGACTACAATTCCTCCTGGAGCTAAAAGGTTATCCTTAGATGAGCAAAGAGAAAAACGAGAAAAAGGTTTATGCTTTAATTGTGATCAGCTTTACACACCTGGTCACTTGTGTGCCAAACCAAGATTATTAATTTTGGATATGGCTCCAGACAAGGATGAGATTAACCATATTATTAATGAAGAAAAAGATATGCATGTTATGAAAGAGATTCACAATGAAGCTGACATTCCTAAAGACTCTGAAATTTCTCTTCACTCTCTTATGGGATCTTCTTTTCCTAAAACTATAAGAGTCACATGATATCTTCAGGGAGAACCTCTTACAGTTCTCATTGACTCAAGATCCACTCATAATTTTTTACATCCATCAATTGCTAAGAAACGTGGTTTTTCTAATCAATCTACTGGTGCTTCTTTACAAGTTATGGTTGGTAATGGTGGTTTTCTGGAAACTCATGGTTATTGTACAAATATCTCTCTTCAGTTACAAGACTATAACTTCACTACTGATTTCTATCTCTTGAATGTTAGTGTATGCGATGCTGTTCTGGGTGTCCAATGGCTACAATCTTTGGGAGAAATCCTGTGGGATTTTAAAAAACTTCATATGAGATTTCAATTACACAATAATGATTATTTGTTGGTTGGGAATTCTTTAGCTTCAATCATGCTCTTAGACAGTTCTCCACTGTAAAGATTTTTGGATTATGCACATAATGGTTTTCTGCTTCAGCTTACTCCTACTTTGTCAACAACATCTTCTGATAAGGTACCCATTGAAGTTTCAGAATTACTTTTACGTTATTCAGATTTGAACCTCCATCATCCTTACCACCTTCTAGAGTTCATGATCATCGCATACCTATACTTCCTAACACTGCACCAGTAAATGTTAGACCATATAGATATCCATATTTTCAAAAAACTGAGATTGAGAAGATTGTGTCTGAACTTAAGAAAGTAGGGTTCATTCGTCAAAGCTCTAGTCCTTATTCTTCTCCTGTGTTGTTAGTTCGAAAAAAGGACAATAATTGGCGTATGTGTGTTGATTATTGAGCACTTAACAAAGTTACTGTAAAAGACAGATTTCCAATTCCAGTTGTGTATGAATTAATTGATGAACTGAATGGAGCTACAATTTTTTCTAAGGTAGATATGCGATTTGGCTTTCATCAAATCAGATTGTTTGATGCAAATATTCACAAAACAGCTTTTAGAACACATGATGGTCACTATGAATTCCTATTCATGCCATTTGGATTATCTAATTCACCTGCAACATTTCAGAGTTTAATGAATGATGTTTTTTGACCTCACCTTCGAAAATTTGTTCTGGTATTTTTTGACGACATATTGATTTACAGTAAATCCTTTTCTGAGCATCTTAAGTACCTGGAAATTGTGTTTGATTTACTAAGAACACACAAATTATTTTTAAAGCAATCTAAGTGTGACTTTGCAAAGTCATCCATTGGATATCTTGGACACATGGTCTCAGCTGAAGGTGTTGCTGTAGAAGATGATAAGATTTCAAGCATTAAAAATTGGCCTATTCCTTCTACAATTAAAGATCTTAGTGGTTTCTTGGGTTTGGCAGAGGCTACTATCGCAAGTTTGTGCGAGATTATGGTAAAATATGTGCTCCATTAATTAAGCTATTGAAACAAGATGCTTTCAAATGGTCTGAGCAAGCTACAGAAGCTTTCAATCAGCTCAAGTCTGCTTTAACAAGCACTCCAGTTTTGGCATTACCAAATTTTACAAAGGAATTTTGTTTGGAATGCGATGCTTCTGGTAATGGGTTGGGTGCAGTCTTAATGCAATATAACAAACCTATTGCATATTTCAGTAAACCTTTATCAGGTAAGAACTTGAATTTATCGGTTTATGACAAGGAGATGCTTGATATTGTCTCTGCAGTGAATAAATGGAGACCTTATCTTCTTGGAAGACATTTCAAAATCTATACAGATCACAGAACTCTTAAATATTTCCTTGAGCAAAGACTGTATTCTGTTGAACAACAAAAATGGCTATCTAAACTATTAGATTATGATTATGAAATCATTTATAAATGTGGAGTTTCAAATAAAGCTGCAAATGCTTTATCAAGGATGGCTAGTCCCCAACTTTTGGCCATCAATACTCCCATTTTTTCTGGAGTTACTGAAATTATTCAAGAATGCCATGCAGATGCTGTCTTAGGTACTTTTATTCAAAAATTGTGCCAGGATTCAAACTATAAACGTAATTACTCTTATATTGATGGAGTTTTACGATTTAAAGGCCATATTGTTGTGGTACCTACTTCTGAACAGTGTCACAAATTACTTCTCGAGTTTCATTCATCTCCATTGGGTGGACATTCTAGTTATTTAAGAACTTATAAGCGTCTTCAACAAAACTTTTATTGGAAGGGTATGAAAAAATCAATTAAGATGTTCATTCAACAATGTGATGTCTGCCAACGGAATAAATATGAAGCTCTAGCTCCTCCTGGATTGATTGTACAAAAATGATGACATATATGAAGATACCACAAGGATGAATGCTGAACGTTTGGGATGTTCAGTCCACAGCTTATATATTGTTGGATTGATGTCTTCCTTAACAGTCATACAAAACTCCATGGCAGAGCTGGTGGTTGAAACTTCTCGATCAGGCATTTTATCAAGCACTAATTGTGCGTTCGGTGATGATACTGAGACTTGACTTTGCTGCAGATTCTTAGGCTCTCAATATCTCCTTCCTCGCGACAAATTCAACACAAACCCATGGCTTTTAATCATTCAGACACACACACAACATTTCAGTTTCTCATCCACTCCTGAAACACCTTTAATCCCCTCCGTAACAGCTTCACTTTCAGAGGTAGCTTCTCCGTTAACTGGATGTACACTCGAATCAGCAAAGACCCAAACTTATAATTCATCACAAACTCACAATTTCATCCATAATATGCATCATTAATCACTGAATCTCAAGTTCAGTTCTTCATTGGTTTGTAGCTTCAACTTTCTGTCTAAAACTTTCACCAATCCTATATTCCAATTCATCAGAGACTTTTCAAATACCTCATAATCTTGTTCATCTTCTGACTCAACGTCAAACAACTCATGTATTCAATGGAAGTGAACTCGTCTTTTTCCCTATTTTTTCCCGGCTTCAAACTCTGTCAAAATACAACAGATGCAGACCACTGCTTGCCAGCGGTTCATCTTGACTAGGGACTTGGTCTTCAACAAGGGAACTAGGGCTCTGCATAAGAAACTGGTCGTGACCTAACTCTGACTTGGGTTTCAGCTAATTTGGTATAAGAAAGGAGGTGGAAGCCCCGATCAATAACTGCTTGGTGCTCCAGTAAATTACTCTTTTGACACATTAAAGTGTTGTGTCTTTACACGAATCCGTCAATTCCAATGTCACCGAGCAATGAATTAAGCTCATATTTTCTTTGTTTCACGTCGCATGACTCCAAAATACCTACAAAATACAAAACAAGCATAATACCCGAAAATACAAGAGAAAATAGTAAAGAAAAGTATATAAAATTGATATTCAAATGATGTATTTTAAGCTCCTATTAGATTTGAATCTCTCCGAGATTTTTGCAGAGAGATTTGAATCTCTCCGAGATTTTGAGAAGAAATTTGAATCTCTCCGAGATTTTGCAGAGAGATTTGAATCTCTCCGAGATTTTTGCAGACGGATCAAAATCTCTACGAAGATTTTCTTAACGGATCCGAATCTCTCTGTGGTCAGCTGGGACTCGTCCTGGAGAGAGAGAAAGGGCTTTGTACGCACGATTAATGCCTCTGCGAGACTTTGGATCACTTTTCTTTGATCAGCGTATCTTGCAGAGATGTGCTAGGAATCAGTTGTGTGTCCATATGATGGGCCAACAAGACCGGTGTATCTCAAAAGGATGTTCTAGGAGTCTGTCGAAAGGGCCCGGAGGCAGAATAACCAGCGTATCTCGCGGGGATGTCCTAGGAGTTATTCGGAAACCTCAGTAAGTCGAGTCAGAGCCTAGAGCATACATGACCAGTGTATCTCGCGATGATGTACTAGGAATCGAGTCCTTAATCTCGAATAGGGTGAGTCGTGCTTATAGGAGACATGCATATCTTCGCTCTGGGTCATAAGTCAGTTAGGTACGTTTTTACGCATCTACAGAGCCTATATGACCAGCAGTATTTCTTCGAGGATGTATACTAGGAATCATGACATCACAATCAGCTCCGTCTCGCGAAGACATGCTGGAATTGTGGCTGTTTGGTTCATAAGTCCAGTGGGGACGTTTTATGCTCTATAGAACCTACGTGACCGGCAGTATCTCGTCGAGGATGTGCACTAGGAGTCACGACATTACGACCAACAGTGTCTCGCGTGGACGTATACTAGAAATCATGGTTATGGGTGCCTTGAGGACCAAGGGCTTAATCTCTCCCATGAGAGTTGAGTTTTGTCTATGGTCTTGAAATGACGCTTTTGCCCCTTGTCCAAATTTCACCATCTACATTAAGTCCCCTACTCAGAGTAGAACCTTGATTGTTCTATGATGAGTATATAGATGGTAACGATGCGAAGTTACAATCACACGTTCTTTTAGACTTATAGAGTCCCTGAATCTATGCTTAGTCTTCGTTTGTTCTGATTCTGAACTTGAAATCGACTCTGGACTTGGAATTTCTCGTGAATATTAATGCTGGGATAATTTTTATCCGAGTGTTGTAGTGTTGTCATTGCAGAATCCGTTCTTTAGGCGTATATATATTTGCGATTAGGATTTATCTGATTAAAACACTAATTTTCAGCATTGCTCTTGATTGTGTAGACGAATGTTGTGATGCTTAAATATAAGCCACGAAGCTGGGCTAGGATTGTAGAAATGAGACAATATCTTGAGCTGATAAAAAACTGAAAGTCATAGCATATCTCGTTGTCTAATTGGAAGATCCACCTTGCGTCAAAATGCTTGATAGAGTTGAAACTTGGTCACAAGTTAATGATGACTTGTAGTTATGTTTTGAAATATGCCAACACTTCTAATGAGGATTTGATGAACCCGTTTTTCCTACTGTCTTGATTGCGTCTGAGCATAACTTGCATAATTGTTCAAAACCCTAATTGTTCTCTTCTGGCTAAATATTGAGCTTCGACTCTCTTGAGGAATAAGAGATCTGAACGAATCCTTGGATAGCCATGAGATTGGTGAGACATGATGAGAAAATCTGGACCCCATTTTCGGAAATGTAGAATCTTTGTCCCAGAGAAGTTCTGAATTCAGACTTGTATTTTGCCTAAACCCTAATTCCTTTCTTCTTCTTTTTTTGACTCCTTCAGACACTCTAGAGAGGCTTGATGAGACCTGGAATGTGTGTATATATGTTGTGGAGTCGGAAACTTGTGTGATGAGAGCTTGTTTAATCCCTTGTACCAATCAGACATCTCTTATTAGAGAAAATACATATTTTTGAAACTTAAGGGTATTTTCGTTAAAAACCACTATAAGCTTGATTTTTCTTTGGCATGTGAGAAACATGGAGCCTCCTTAGGCATATTCACGTCTTGAAAGAGGGATTGGCGCGTCTCTGGTCCTGGTTTTGGAAATCATGAATCTGAATTCCCTGTTTCGAGCCAGATTCCCTTTATTTTCTCTGAATTCTGCCTTCCTGGATTCCGTTTCAATTCCATTCTTCTTCGAATACTTAGAAAACTCAATATTCACGTGTATGAGGCCTTTGGAATGATTAGATGAGAACTTGGTAGGTCTCTTGCTGTATTAAGGCTTTGTTTTTTGAAAACACTCAAAATTGCAATATAAGGGTATTTTGGTCAAAATCCCTTATGAGCTCGTTTTTGTTAAAGAGTAATGAGCTAAAAGAGATTGAAATAAGCTTACATAACCGTCCAAGAGAATGGGAGAGGCTCGGTCCCCTCTCTTTTAGAATAAATCCTTTTTTTCACCAAATTCTTGAAATTATGGTTATTTTCGTCAAAACCCTAATTCTCTTCGACTTTAATCCCTCTGAAAAAAATTCCGAGAGAATAAATCACGTTCCACTGGCCTAGGAGAGCATATCCTCACGCATGAAAAGGACTTTTCCACGGTTTGGAGGAATTTTTAGAAGAAAGAAAACCCTTAGTTTCCTTATTTGATCCAAATTCCTCTAATTTCCTCTTTTAACTCCAAATCTTTTTCCTTTTGTTTCAGGGATTCCCTTTTGAAATCAAATTGAAAAGAGAATTATTTTGTACGTTTACTAGGTTTAGAAACCGGTCCAGTATATATGTTCCACGAATTTTATTCACAGTAGAATTCCTTGTTTAAGTTGAATTCTGTTGCCTTCTCTTAAAACTCCTTTCCTTGCTTGGCTTGAACTCTAGTTGGGCACATAGGAGGCTGAGGTAACTTGAAAACCGTGTGTATGGGTCTGGTTCCATGATTGGATAAGAACTTGATCACTTCTCTTAGCCAAATCCCCTTTTCTTCAAAATAACCAAAATATCGAACTAGGGGCACTTCTGTGTTTACTTATGCCTATTTTCTTGATAAGTCTGCGTTCAAGGAGGTGGAGAAACTTCGGCATGAATTGTGATTTACTTGGGTAAGGATAGAAACAAGTATAACACGTCCTGGACTCTTTTTGGAAGTTGGTTTCCTTGTTTAAGTGAGATTCATCCTTTTATTTGAAGTAGGATTTATATTGCACTCTGAAGGAAATTCGCGTGCTAACTTTTAATGCTTGGTGTACTTGAATTGAGTTCTTAATAATAGTGTGCTGAGTGATAACATCTTTCTTTTTCATAGATGGTAACCTTGTTCTTCTTTCAAAACTATATTAATCTTCAAACTGATGACATAGAAGTTAACAAAAGTACTTATCATCTTGAGTTTGCTGATGTAGATACCCATCCTTCGTTCTCCATAGAGTCATCTTCTGTAAGTCTTGATATTTATCCCTCCTTGATCATATATTCATATTCCTTTGACCATTAAATGAATAAAAGTAGTCGTATTTGTTAAGGATTCACTTTGTTTAGGTGTTCGTCAAAAAACTTCAGATTTGAGGCACTTAGGGAGAATGGTTGTAAACTCTTCATACATACTTTGATTTGTGTCTCCGGACCCAAATTTGAAATAAAAGAGAGGCTTCCTAATGCAAAATAAATGACTTGATTCCGAGTTCGTTTGGCCAATCAAATCCGTGTATACTTTTGACTTCAAAAATCCCGTATAAAATTTCAGGAGTTTTTTCAGATTGCACTTACTTCGGTGTTGGGACCACATCTCCTAGCTCGTTTGCCTGTTTGAGGTTCCCTTTTGATATGTTGTTGAGAAGACATATGGGAACATATTTTCCTTAGGAAGCAACCTGAAGTTCCTTATGCATTGTCATCATTTTTCGAGTCTTTACGCTGGAATGTGCGGATATCTCCTTTCCAAAGGAGTCTTTGTTGCGTTTGAACCCTTGATGCATTGAGACTCTTAGGAGTGTTATGACCTAATTAACCTTCCTTAGATTGTCATAGGTCGTGAATTTGATATCCTTGAGACAAAAAGTGTTCGTGGCGTGCTTATACGTTTTACCCTTTGTTATACAAAACGTAGTTTATGTGGCTCTTTGAGGAATATGGGTTTGAATAAAACCTATGAGTATCCTTGGGGACATGGATTAGCTTTCTTGGGATTGTAATAAGGGTAGGATCTCTAAGTATGGGTATATATTTCGTTTTTTGCTTGTGAGGCTTGATATATATATATATATATATATATATATATATATATATATATATATATATATATATTCGTTAAAAAGAAACCCTAATTTTCTTCGTATATATGTCTTCAAACCTTCATATTCCGTGAAATTCATTTGACTTCCACTTTTGTATACTTAAGATATGGAAATACCTCAAGATATGCATGTTGAGAATGGAAAAGAAAGATCTTCCTTTAATGATGACTCAGGCGTCTATCAGTCCCCAGTCTATTAGTACTTCTCACGTTGAAGAAACTCGAAGAGATGAAGCACTGCCGCTGAATGTCACAGAATATCCTATTAGTGGTCTTTTTTTCGTTGGTCCTAAAGCAATCCTAGACTTAGATGACGTAATCATAGAAGAACTCGGTGTTGATGCCGGATCTGCATAGTTGTATAAGGCTATACGGCAAAGGTACGACCATGTTGCTACGATGAAGGAGATAAATTATGTCATTAGTCCCTCCAGTTAATGACTTGTGATCGGTTCTTAGTGAAGTAAGGAATATAACTTTTAACATCACCCGTCCTGGTCTTCTTTCTGGGAGACTTGCTGAGAATCTTTGCTTCAATGTGACGCGGCTGCTAGAATGACTCAACTCTGTAGAGTTTGTTGGAGTGAGTTGATTTCAGGTCCTCGTTTTTAGAGAAGTTATTAATCCGGAAGAGCGTATGGTAAATTAAGAGTGTGCATGCGTATCGATATGCAAAGGACAAAGTGAAGGAGTTGAACGTAGAGAAAGGGATTTTATTTAGGGGCTCTATCGGAAAATTTCTCCAAGGTTGATATTTTCTCTCTCTGAACCTTTTCCATATGCATCTAGTAAAGGAATGTGACCCTCATGAGTTCGAACTTGATGCAAACCCTAGATTTCTCCGTCGGGTATGCGAGTAGGTGAAAACCCTAAGTTAAATTCGTAATTGAAGTTCCTTCCTTGCGCGATCCTGACTCCAGAGGCTGTAAAAACTTCGTTTGACGTCTAATTTCAGTGGTTGACCCAAACTATTGAACAAAAAAGACCCAACCTTCATCTATTGGAGAAAAATTAGGATTTGGAGCTTGTTTTTCCGGTGATATGTCCATATAAAGTTGAACTCGGAATCCAGATCTATTTAGCAATAATTCCTTCAAGTGCTTTGATGATATCTCTTGGATCGTGTATTGAAACATCATGCACTTTTGACACATGGTAGGTGAGACATGTACGGATACTTTTATCAATGCTGTGTTGTCGAATTCTCTACCCATTTGTCTTAGTTCGTTGAGTTATGTGACTAAAGTATGAGTCGCGTCTGAGTAGAGTGGAAACCATAGACTCCTCTTCAAACCAATTGTGAACCGTAGTTTTCTCCTGCATGCGTTTATTATTGAGGGATAATTTGAATGCTTCTTCTACTTGATATACTTTTGGTGCACTCGTATAAAAACCTAAAACATCTTATCTTCAGTCAGGATCCGGGACATGGTTGCAATTGCTGGGTATAGATGCTGACGGAGAAGTATTCGACGAGACCAGAGAGAGATGCAAGATTTCTCGAGATAAGTCCCCTTCACGATTTTAAAGTTTGATCTCTATTTTCATAATCCCAAGTAATAACAGGTTGTGATGTGGTTTTTAGGAGTTGAATGGTTTTGATGTATCCCTATCTTTAGAGACTCTTGCGTTGATTGTTTCTAAATCTGTTATCTGAAAACTGGATGTCTGGGCCACCTCCTGTTGGCCATGCATATGTGTGACGTACGATTCCTCGTTAGTCCCCAGTTTGATATAAAACTAGGGATTCCCATTGACTCGGGATGCTTGGAAAATGAAGTAAGACCCTTGTAGCGTACGAGATTGAATCTTCAAGGTGGGAAAGCGATAATCTGTGGGTTGGAGACATCTGTGGTGAATCATATCAAGGTATTGGCCGCATGTGTCTTCCTGCACAAGATGAAACTGTTGTTCGGCCTCTACTAGGTGTCTTGACAAGGATTCATGCGAACGTATGTATCCGAATCATCTATCGAGATCTATCTTCCTTCTGAGAGATGATAAAGCAAAATTAAGAACAATGTACGCCTTCTAGGGCTAGCAAAACAATGGATGTGGCTGAACAATCGATTTGGGGTGACTTTGTTGATGGGATAGTTCTCTGGAAATCTTCTAGGCATTTTTTCACGCGGTATAATCGTATTTTGACCTGAGGAAGTTGTATGTGATCATCATATCTTGCCCTTCGCTCATCGCGTCTGAGCCTGACTCATAGAATAACTTGTCAAGTGGATTTTCTCGATAGAAGAGACTTTGACCGAGGGAACTACAAGTATGTGTCCGAATGAGTAACGTGTATCCTGAAGCTATGGTCTCGAATCATTCTCTTGTTTTACTTGATGATGATGGCGGTTGTGGTTGTATGTCGAGTAACGGAGTTTTACCTTATGTGGCTCTGCAACGCTTTTTTCTAGGTCATGAATGTTAGAGCATTGCTCAGTCGAACTCGTAAACGTTGCTATCTCAAGCTTGTTTGTCAAGTTTAGTTGCCAAAACTATAAGTCTTGATTTCTAGTCTACTTATAGCTAAGTCTCGGATTAGGATAGTAAGTGTAGTTGAGCTCTAGACTCCATGGTGTTCATCAAATGAAGACGAAGAACTACTCGAGGGAACTTGTGGAACTTCATCGACAAAAGGTATGTGGAGACTTGAACTTATCTATGACTCAAAAGTCTATCTACTTTATCTCCTATTTGAGACAAAATTCGTATTGCTATATAGACTTCAATTATACACATTTTCTATTTCGAGTCGAGTTTATCTCGCTTATCTATTTCTCGAAATATGTGTTGGTAAGCTTTCGCTTTGGCCAAGTTCATATTTACTCGTGACGAAAGTCATGTTGATTATTTCAATAACTTGAAAATCGCTTTGATGAAAATAGTTTGTGGATAACGACTATTTTAACATCCTCTAAGAAAGTTTCAATGATTGAAATGAGAGTTTAGAATATATAACCATGATTGGATATAAACATTGTATGTGAAATCATACTTGTATAACTCCAAATCCTTGAACCAGAGTATGCGTACTTTACTGGTTCAGGATGTCCGGAGCTAAGTGCGCGTACTGGTACGCGCACTGACGGAAGTTCACATCCCGTGAATTTCTGCTGGAGTTTGTAAACCAAAACCAAACTCAATCCGGGTACTTAAGTATGCGTACTTAAGTAGGTTATTTTCTAAAAACGGTTTACTCATGAACTAATACATTTATAAATTAAGGAATGCAATCTTTTGCAAACCGTGGCTATAATGTTCATGAATCAAAATCGCTTTTGCTTCGATTGTGTCTAATATACTTCTATGAGATCTAAGCAATTAAACAACTCTCTAACTAGTTCATTTGAGTCATTTGAACTAGTTATGGTGAAGATGAATAAGGTTGATATGAAAGTGCTCATATGGATAACCATTGGTTAACTATTGTTGAACCAACTAAGTGTACACGTTTCGGTACGGTTACTCAAACCTAAATGAAGGTGTGTTTCATTTGTGTATAACAAGCTAAGTTCGATCTAACGGTTGAAAGATATTAGCTTGAATCTAATCAGGTTTTCATCTAACGGTGAATATTGAATGATTTGTTACCAAGGTAACTTAGATTGCAAACCCTGATGAAAAGACGAGGGTACCCAAATATACCACAATCTTAAACTTTTCCACCTATAAGTCCTCTTACCGAAAGTTATTGTCTATGGACTTAGTCGAGACAATACAACGAATCGGTATTCACACTTTGTGTGATCGTCTATGGATACGAGATTGAGACAATACAACAATCAAAGTGTGATTACTTGATAATAGGTTCGGACTTAACCAAACTATATAGGATCACTATCAAGTAATACGGAGTTAACGTTTGTGTAATTTACGTTAAATTATAATAATAACAATTATAATTGCGGAAAACAAAAGTAAATGACACAGCAAGATTTTGTTAACGAGGAAACCGCAAATGCAGAAAAAAACCCCGGACCTAGTCGAAATTGAATACTCTCGAGAATTAAGCCGCTATACAAAATCAAACAAACTTCGTATAGTTGAGACCAAGCAACTAAAACTATAGTTCACCTAGTTTCTTCAAGTATCCCTGCGCTTCGACATTTAATAAGTGCACGACTTTGGAACAATTCCTTTGGTTCGTATTCCAAACAAGAAAGGAACAACAAATATGTTCGGTAACAACTCTTTTCAATATCGGTGATATGAGTTAGACAAAGGCTCTTCATTTAATCCAATAAACTCCTTTATCGGGTTTAGATCAATCTATCCAACAACTACCAAAGTTGCAAAGTTTAGATTATGTCAATAATAGGATCTATCAAGATGCTAAATACGATGCCGATATATGCAACTAATCAATCAAGTCTATCAAAGACAAACCGATTATAGTTGGATCCCAGCCGATCAAGTTTTGTGTACGCCAAAGATTATGAACCCAAATCAGAAATCTTCTTCGTCTTCAAATCTTCTTAAATCTTCAAAAAACACATGCACACCACAACTTTAATCTCTTGTGATCAATCACGTACAAAACGGAGTCTGTTAACAATAGATTATCACAAGATGTCTTTAGATCTACAAACAGTTCTAAAGATCCCGTCGACACTTCGATCTAGTTTGATTGAATCTTATATCAAAAGAGAAGATTCTCAAGAATAAACAAACTAGGTGCAATCAAAGTCCAGCAATCGTTAGTAAATCAAATCAAATCGAAAACTAATAATACTACAATTATTTAGTTTCCCACCAACGGTACTCGTAGAGCTTCTTGATCCCAAAGAAGTCTTTAAACGAGCGGTCGTCGGAGATTTCGCCTAATTAGGGTACTTCCTCTCCAAATAGACGGCTCCACCAGTAAAAACACAACAAGGTAGTTTTGATGGCTCTTAGGATAGTTTGCTCGAAATGCAAACTTGGGTTTTTATAGACCAAGGAAGTTTAAACACCAAGGAATTTCCAAAACCGAAAATATTCTCAAGATATGCAATGTATTTCCAAGTCTTGTTTTCATAATTCTAGAAATGATCTATCCAATATTGACCGAAATCCTACTAGAAAATCTCCAATTAGTAAATGCATATTACCAATTTTTATTTTCCAGAGATATGCATTTTAATTGCTGGTAATTAAAAGCATATAAAATTAACAACCTTAATTAAAAGATTCTCAACTTATTTCGGTTCGGGATATCCTTTAGTTATTAAGGAATATCTTTGAACAATAAAAGATAAGAGTTAATGAACATGTTCAAAGTATGTTGACATCTTATTTCTTTGTAAATGCTCTTTCATAGTTACAATCTTGGAACCGATTATACCACACTTCCAAACAAGTTTAGAACTGGTTTATCTGATTTCTAAGAACTATATGATTGATCAAATCAACACACTAATCATGGGTTTACGGTTCTACCAAACACAAGGATCGGTTCTACCTTACTATGGTTCTTGGGACCGGTTACATTAGTTACCAAATTGGTCACGTCAATTACCAGGACCGGTTACCATATTCTCATGGTATTACTTGTGATCGGTCACACCAGTTACCAGGATCGGTTACACTAATTACCAGGACCTGTTACACCAATTACCAGGACCGGTTACACCAATTACAAGGAACAATTACACATTCTTTTGTGATCGGTCACACCAATTACTAGGATCGGTTACACCAATTACTAGGATCGGTCACACCAATTACAAATATCGATCATACCATCTTAGGTGATTACTTAGGATCGGTTACACTAATAAAAGTCTTACCAATACATAAGTCAGGCATTGTGACTAGTTTTACCAAGATACATAACAAGTTATGATCGGTTCTACTAACTCACACATATTGGTAATCCAAAGATATGCAATGAATAACAATACCAATAAGCCTAGAGATTTACCTTTCGATTCACAAAACAAGTTCATGAATGTACTTCCTTTAAACGAATGTAAACATTGTTTCCTAGGACAAAATTTTCACCCATACCCATACACATAATCACAATAGCATTCATATGATTATGTCGATGTCTTATATACGAAGTTCAAAAGATAGGTGTTATACTTCGTATTGTAATTCCTTAACACTATGTCTGCTAGAGTATAATCATTCACAGCTTCGCAGTTATGTTTTCAATATAACACAACTTAAAAGATACGTTGGGAATGAAAACAGTTCAAGTCAAAATATTACTAACCTCAAGAGGAAGGATGATGTCATCGACGTGGCTTGTTACTTCTTCACATTCTTCAAGTCTTCGAGTAATACTTGTATGTCTCGTTATCCTAATCTTTCGAGCCTAACCTATACGAAGTTGTCTCTAATACATAATCAAGCGACTCTTCAATTGAGTTTTGATTCACTAAAATATGACAACCAAACTTGACATACCAACGCTTGGTGGGTTCAACCGAGCTATGCTCTAAAAATCTCCCCCTTTGTCAATTTTAGTGACAAAACTCTTACAATCATATGGATAAACAAATTACAAAAATTCATTATACACACGCTTGATTCCAAGTTTCAACAACACAATACCCTGCATATATTCAATCCATAAATGTCGTTGTTGACATTTAAATAACAAAGTTAATACTCCCCCTAAAGGTGAAATATGTAGATTTTCAATCCGCATATCTTTGTTATTTCCCTTTGTATTCCAAATAACTACAAATCATCATATGATATGTTTCTCCCCCTTGTCAATGTTTTACTCTTTCGTTAGATATAACATTTAAGCATAATTGTACTTTCATAAGTGATTACAAATCAATTGTTTAATCCATATATTTCTCCCCCTTTTTGTCACAAAATGACAAAGGTCCGAGCAAATACCAAAAACCGAAAGGATCTTACAATCTAAAAGAATTGTACAACCTATAAGAGTTAAGCACGAGGGTTTCACATACCACTTTAGATAACCAATATCAAAACCGAAACTACAAGTAATTTGGTTTTAATATGTTATCAAGGAAACAATTTCTCGAAGAAATTTTTCCTAATAGTTTAACAAATTGACTAAGAAAACTTAGTTCCCTTGCTAAACCGATTTCACAAGTACAATCGCTTGTTTCGATAAGACCAAAATAAAGATCAGAATTAACTTTATTTTTCTCATCAGGCACTAATTATTCAGACAATAACTTAGACCTTTCACTTTAGACAAGGAAAATACTATGTTAGTTAACTAATATTTCTTTTCAAGGCATTCAATTAGACTTGAATAACCTAATCCTTTACTTTTGATAAGTCTAACTAAGATCAGAATTAACTAAGTTTCTCTTATCCGGAATCGAATTGGACTAAACAAATGATCATGTATTTTGTTAAGCCATAAACAATACATACAAACCAAATAAATCGACTTGCACAATTATTTTTCTTAACCGGAAGCAATTGAAACAAACATAGACATTAAATCACCGAAATTGCACCGAAATTAAATTTCGTTAAGTTTAAAACAATTGATACCAAACAATAAAGAAAGATATCAAACCAATTTTTCTTAACCGAAAACAATTGAATCACACACACACATACATCCATACACACATAATGGAATAAACATCAATTGTATCGAATTTTGTTAAGAAAAAGCAAAATATATGGAATAAACTCAGGCTTTTCTTAAACAGGAAAACGATTAACTAACAAATTCATTACCTCTAATTCCATATCCTCTTCTCCCCAAAAAGATATATCATTAAGCGCAAGTTCAAGTTAGAACTCTCCCCCCATTATGTTGTCATCCTCTCGCAAGAACAAAAGAATAACAACAGCAGCAACCTTTACCAGAGAAAGGTTGAATCGGTTTTAACTAATGAAAATAGAAAAAGTTGAAAACCCGAAACACATATGCTTTTATGTTAAACAAAAATTCAACATATTGTGACTTTTTCACATATGAGTATTAATCGGAACACCTTATGATCATTTGATAAAGCCTACCAACATGGACTAGAACTTAATCCCGCTAAATCAAAAAGCCACACAAACCATAAGGGTTCACATCATATGAGATCGAATATTAAGGTTATGAAAACCGAAATCAGACATCCCATAAACTCAAATGCAATACACCATAAATATTCAACAAAGAATCAAGTAATGCAATTACCTCAATCTAGTGGTAAATTGAATTATAAAAACAACGCAAAAAGAATGAGGTCATTCCGAGTTCGGACGAAGAATTTATGGGCAAAACAGTTTTACACTCCTTCGTATGGACCAATCACACCAATCACCAGGACCAGTTACGGTGATTGCTTGTGATGGATCACAACACTAAACTGTTTTAGATATAACTTATGCATACAATGTCGGAATTCAGTGATTTTTGGCTCGTTTTAACCGTAAAAACAAGAGCTACACATATATGATCAGTAGATATCAACATAATAAACTCAAAATTACCGTTTCTATCAAAAGCCAAATATAGATAGAGAATGTATGAGTATAGAAGAAGATAAATCTCCCTAAAGATGTTAATTAGTCATATAATAACCGAGAGATCATGTGCTCAGTTTTCATGTGCTTCCTCACCTTTCAAAAGATTGAGCACCAAGGTGAGCATGCACATTCTAACACAACTAGGTTGTGTTGAGTGGAGCCTTGTCTTGTTCGTCACGAGTGACTAAGACAGAATCAGCATTCTTGACCTCTTGCTTGGTTTGTTTTCTCTTGTTCCATATCTTGTTTTTCTTATTTGATTTGTGATGAAGAGTGTCATTATCACAGCATGCATTTGTACAAGAGACATTAGACAATATGATGTATTTCTTTAGTCTTTCAAGAAGACTCTCAAAAATATTGTGAGTGTCATTCTTATGACTAACTTTTGGTCCCTTCTTGGCTATGGAGGACTTCGGGACCCATTTAGAGTTTGGTTTCGCAGGAGCAGCTTTCTCCTTTATACCATTAGGATGATTGTCCTTTTGAATACTCTGTGAAACAACTTTTCTCCAATTTAGAACATCAGATCTTGTCTTAGCATTTACAAAGTCATCTCTCCTTTTATAATTGGGTCTTTTATGAGATGACCTTGTCGAGTGATAGGTAAAAGTTGAACTATCATTATAATAATTCTTTTGCCAAACTTAGGACAATAACGATCTGAGTTCTTTTGGGCAGCAAACTTAGCCAATTCGTTCGATACAAAAGAAAGTGCATCTTGCATCTTACGAACTTTGCATCCCCATTGCAAGTGCCCTTTATTACCACAATATTAACAATGGTTAGTAACATAAGGAGTATGAGTTTTAATGTTACCTTTTTGTGGATCCGCTTGCATTGGAGCTCGACGAGTTTTCTTCTTCTTCTTCTTCTTCTTATCTTTGTTCAATGTTGTTGCTTTCTTGACATTAGCAGAAATGCTCTCTTTGATTGTTGCTGGTTGAACACAATTTTTAGGCTTGACTAGCTTTACTTATTTACAAGAAATAGTATCATTTTTGACATCAGTGGAAGCCTCTGGTTGAGAAGAATTTGTAGCTTTAACAAATTTTATCTCGTTGTTATCTTTGGAAGCACTTGATTCCTTATATCCCAATCCATGTGTATCACCATGATATCTTCTTGCTTCTAACAATGAGGATAAATTGTTTGTGCTATCATTGGACTTTTTCAAGTACAAATTTTCTTCTACCAATGTCTTGATTTTATCAAGATCACCAGTTATCGGCCTCAAGGCGTTTTTCTCGTGAGAGATATTCACCTTCTTTTTCTTCAAAACTCTTTTGTTGAGAATTAACTCTTGCTTCAGATTCAGCAAGTTTCTTTTCCGGCAAAAAGAGATCTTTTCAAAGATTTTCACATTCTAATTTATTTGAATTTAGCTTGTCTGTACGATCTTTAAGAAGAGAGTCACCGAGGCGATAACCAATATAATATCCTTGGAAAACCTTCTTAAGTTTCTTGTTCTCACGACAAAGAGGAGTCATAAAACCAAGAAAATCTGAAGTTATCAGTTTTTTATTTTTCAAAGGATTCAGTAGTTTAGAGTATTCTGAGACATCCTCTTCTACATCACGTTCAAAATCTGAGTCATCATCATCTAAAATTTCGTCCAACCTTTCTTGTAGACAAAATTTCCAGTCGTCATCAGTTTCTACATTATTAACAGGATTAACTTGTCTAGTAGATTCTCTTGAGATGATTTCATGATGGTCTTCAGATATTAAATCATAGATGCCATCATCAAGTTTTAATTCAAAACTCTTGATGTCTTGCTTTACGATAACTGAATCATTATTAGTTCTATAAAAACCATTTTTAGATTCCAGTCATATCGGTTGGATCGCACCAAACACAGATTGTTAGATCTTTTCGTGTTTGCCTGCTCTGATACCAATTGAAAAGATGAGGGTACCCAAATATACCACAATCTTAAACTTTTCCACCTATAAGTCCTCTTACCGAAAGTGAAGGTAATCACTCTTCATGTGATCGTCTATGGATACGAGATTGAGACAATACAATAATCAAAGTGTGATTACTTGAAAATAGGTTCGGACTTAACCAAACTCTATAAGATCACTATCAAGTAATACGGAGTTAACGTTTGTGTAATTTACTTTAAATTATAATAACAACAATTATAATTGCGAAAAACATAAGTAAATGACACAGCAAGATTTTGTTAACGAGGAAAACGCAGATGCAGAAAAACCCCGGGACCTAGTCCATAATTGAATACTCTCAGAATTAAGCCGCTATACAAAATCGAAAAAACTTTGTATAGTTGAGACCAAGCAACTAAAACTATAGTTCACCTAGTTTCTTCAGTATCCCTGTGCTTCCGACCTTCAATAAGTGCACCCATTGGGACAATTCGTTTGGTTCGTATTCCAAACATTAAAGGAACAACAAATCTGTTCGGTAAAAACTCTTTTCAATCTCAGTGATATGAGTTAGACAAAGGCTCTTATGTTTAATCCAATAAATTCATTTGTCGGTTTAGATCAATCTATCCAACAACTACCAAAGTAGCAGAGTTTAGATTATGCAATCAATAAAATGATCTATCAAGATGCTAAATACTGATGCTGATGTACACAACTAATCAATCAAGTCTATCAAAGACAAACCGATTATAGTTGGATCCCAGCTGATCAAGTTTTGTGCACACCAAAGATTATGAACCCAAATCATAAATCTTATTCTTCTTCAAATCTTCTTAAATCTTCAATAAACACCTGCACACCACAACTTGAATCTCTTATGATCAATCACGCACAGAACGGAGTCTGTTAAAAATGGATTATCACAATATGTCTTTAGATCTACAAACAGTTCTAAAGATCCCATCGACACTTCGATCTAGTTTGAGTGAATCTTATATCAGAAGAGAAGATTCTCAAGAATAAAAAACTAGGTGCAATCAAAGTTCAACAACCGTTAGTCAATCAAATCAAATCGAAAACTAATAATACTACAATTATCTAGTTTCTTGATCCCAAAGAAGTCTTTAAACGAGCGGTCGTAAGAGATTTCGCCTAATTAGGGTACTTTCCTCTCCGAATAGACGGCTCCAACGGTAACAACACAACAAGGTAGTTTTGTTGGATCTTAGGATATTTTGCTCGAAATGCAAACTTAGGTATTTATAGACCAAGGAAGCTGGACACCAAGGAATTTCCAAAACTGAAAATATTCTCAAGATATGCAATATATTTCCAAATCCGGTTTTCATAATTCCTAGAAATGCTCTGTCCAATATTGACCGAAATCCTACTAGAAAAACTCCAATTAGTAAATGCACATTACCAATTTTTATTTTCCAAAGATATGCATTTTAATTGATGGTAATTAAAAGCATATAAAATTAACAACCTTAATTAAAAGATTCTCAACTTATTTCGGTTCGGGATCTCCTTTAGTTATTAAGGAATATCTTTGAACAATAAAAGATAAGAGTTAGTGAACATTTTCAAAGTATGTCGACATCTTATTTCTTTGTAAATCCTCTTTCATATTTACAATCTAGGAACCGATTATACCACACATCCAAACAAGTTTAGAACTGGTTCATCTGATTTCCAAGAACTATGTGATTGATCAAATCAACACACTAATCATGGATTTACGGTTTTACCAAACACATGGATCGATTCTACCTTAATATGGTTACTGGGACCGGTTACATTAGTTACCAAATTGGTCACGTCAATTACCAGGACCGGTTACCATATTTTCATGGTATTACTTGTGATTGGTCACACCTGTTACCAGGATCGGTCACACCTGTTACCAGGATCGGTTACCCCAACTACCAGGATCAGTTACACCAATTACAAGGATCGATTACACATTCTTTTATGATCGGTCACACTAATTACTAGGATCGGTTACACCAATTACTAGGATCGGTCACACTAATTAAAAATATCGATCATACCATCTTAGGTGATTACTTAGGATCGTTTACACTAATAAAAGTCATACCAATACATAAGTCAGGCATTGTGACTAGTTTTACCAAGATACATAACAAGTTATGATCGGTTCTATTAACTCACACATATTGGTAATCCAAATATATGCAATGAATAACAATACCAATATGCCTAGCGATTTCCCTTTCGATTCACAAAACAAGTTCATGAATGTACTTCCTTTAAACGAATGTAAACATTGTGTTGGAGCTCAGTTTACAGGGATGTTGGTTTGCTGGTGGTATTACAGGTGACCCTGAGCTGAAAAGGAAGGCTCTGGCAATGGCTTGATGACCAGGGATTGAGGTTGCCTGAGATGACTTGCACTGGCAGAGCTGGCAGATGGAATGGAGATTTGGTAATTGCTGGGCTAAAGCACAGGGCATGGCTTGGATCGTACAGGATGTTGATAAGTCACATTGTGCGAACATGCCGGCTCAATGAAATTTGGTGGCATAGAGGCTTGAAGAGAATGGCTGCAATGGAGCAGCTGGGATTGCAGGTTGTGCAGCTCAGGTGGTAATGGGTGGTGATGTAATGGCAGATCTGGATTATTATAGCTTGAGAAGTTGAAGGCTGAAGTGAAGCTGGGAACTGAATGAGAGTGAACTGCAATTGCAGGTCATGATAATGCTGGTGTTGCAGTCGAGTCGAGCACGGTGGCTAGGCCTGGAGATTACCGTGGGCTGGGTGAAGCCGTTACGTAGGAATGCATCGGGTTCGGCTGGATTGATGGGAAGTCCGGTTATGTTGTGTATTTGAAGTCGCGAGGAGTAGCAAAGATTCACCGCATGATTGGAGTGCATTTTGCAATCACAAGCAAATTGGAACTTAAGAAGGCGGTTTAAGTGCGAAGCTAGTTAAGATGCGATTGGAGATGGTCGGGTGAACGGCAAGCGGGAACTTGAGTAAGGCGTGTATGTGCGGATGGTGTTTGTGGTATGTGTCGCAGAGTGAAGAGGTTTGAGTTAGATGGTTAGGTGACGGAAAAAGAAAGTGACGTAGAGCTGCAATTGAATGTTACCGCCATAGGTGAATGAAGTGAATGAGAATAGATGTATGTTAGGTTGATACAATTGCAAGTGATGAAGGAATTGTGCTGTGCTGTGTGAGATGAGTACAGAAATGGGAGGAAGAATGGCTCAATGTGATATCATTTGGTGCTGTTGTAAGTGCAGGAAATGGCCTGGCAAGCCATTTGGTGATCGAGTGAAACGACCTTCATGGCGGGAGTTTCCCAGTGAAGCACAATGATAGTGCATCACAAGTCGAGCAGGGCAAATGGCCTAGCCAAAGTGAATCTCGAGTCTCGACTCGTCGATAACGACTTGACCCGTTTCGACTCGGTGCCTCGATCCGATTGACCAGACCGATTTGACCCGATTGGCCGGTGACCAAGGCGGACTTTGCTTGGTCACCGGAGCCGATTTCCGACCACTTTTCCGCCAATTTCCGTCCACAATCCCGTTTTCGGTGACGTATTTTTGGACATATTTTCTACATGGGTATTTCTCACACACACGGCTTGGTGGACAACTTGGAGATGGGTTTTGAGAAGACCTAATATTGGAAGGAGTATCCTTGGTGGAATTGAAGAAACATATAAATAGAAAAGTCTTTCTCAAACCTAGATATATCTCCATTGGGGAGACTTCTACTTGTTTTCTAGGGTTTCACATGATAGTTTTCTTCTTTGCTTTCTATGATGATTTCCAAAAACACAAGTAACTAAGTTTTTATTATTGGTTGAAGATGTAGTTGGATTTTGCAACCAAGTTATGATTTTTATGAATTAGTTTTCTCTCAATATTATCGTTTGATTTTCTACGGGTTATAATAATTGCATGATTGAAGTATTGCAATATGATTGAATGTTTGTTTAGTCGAGTCTAGAATTGATTGAACTCACATCCATATCTATAGCTATTTTAGGGTTTTCATCGAGCGACAACCTTGAATACAAGTAGCATGATATGATTCTAGGTTGTAGTGATACATCCTTGTAATCATATGTAGAAATTGACCTTTGTTCGAATTGTTTTTTTGCAATGTATTACAATTGCATTGATTAGCCTATTTACGAAACTTAATGCTCCTAGGAATTGAACTTGATTAGCGCAAGGCGTTAGGTTATTCTTTAGGTAGATTTCACATACGCTGACTCTAATGTGTGTGTTGATAACTTAAGAAATTTACGGAGTATTCTTGCAATAAGGTATTCTATGGCTTTTGATGATAGCAAGATTAAATACGAATTCTATTCATATATTCATTAACTTGTTTACAATTGAAGATGAAACCTTTACCCAATATTTTCACATTCTTGATTTGCGTGCTTTGTTTATTCGCTTTTTGTTTATTTTTATTTACACAATCAGAAAATCCTCGGTGTTTTATATAGGAAACTATAACAATTTGACAACCTAGACCTCTTTGTGGGATCGATCCTTTCTTGCCCTTGCTATATTTATATTTTGAGTAGTAAGAAAGTGTAATTATATTTGTGTCGGCCGACAACCGGTCAAATTTTGGCGCCGTTGCTTGGGGGCGGCGGTTGTTAATTGTTTTTGGTTTCTTATTTTTGTATTTAGTTTTTTGTTTTACTTTTTCTTATTTTCTGGGTTTTAACCTTGGTTTGAGAATTATTTCAAGTGCTTATTTCTATGGAAGGAGCATATTGGAGCAATCAATACGGCTTTCAACCTCAACAACATGAAAATTATCACCCTTATGGGGAGTATAATCAAAACCAATCCTTTGGCTATGATCAATACTCCACGTACCCTATGAGTTATTCTCATACATATCAACCTTATTACGGTGGGTATGTAAGTGAGCAACCACAAGGAGGGAGAATAGTTGTACTCCTATTAATTTTTCCTCTAGTTTGGTAGATGAAATGCAACAATTTATGGACAACATGGAGTCAATTTGTAGACAACCAAGCGTGGAACCGGTTTCATCGACCGAATGTGCTCATGGTATGTTTGGCCCAATTTCGATCGTAGTTATGATCATCCACCCATTCAAAGGGAATATAATTGGCCTAACAATGCGAAGTAAGTAATTCTACTTTTTCATTGTCGAATGAGCTTTAACAACAAATGGAACACTATATTTAGAATTTGGATGGAACACTCCAAGAGCTTCAAAAAGGTGTTTCCACTTTAAGACAAGGCATTGAAGAGTACAAGGAGGAAATGAATAATTATGTTGAAAAAGGCGAACCTTTGGGGACTTTTGTTGATATATGTGTAGTTAACTCAACTCTTGATCGTAATAATGATCATTCACCTATTCAAAAGGATGAGTTAGAGATTAGCAACACTAAATTCAACGACGAACAATCTTATGTTGACTATGATAGTGATGATTATTATGAAAATACATTGCCTAAACCAATTCATGGTGACATCCCCGAGGAGTTTACAATGGAGTCTTTTTGCGATCAAGGTGACGACGAAGAGGAATATGTTGACACTTGTGTAGATTACTCAAGCATTGATCTTTATAACGATCAAGAACCTATTCAAAAGGTAGAGCTTGAGGATGATGCAATGAGTGTTCTAAAGAAATTCCTTATGGACAATATTGCATTCGCAAAAGAGTATATGCCTTACAACAATGAGGAGTATGTTGAGAATGAGACCGGTTTGACCAATATTGTGGAAGACCCAATTGAGCTTGTGCATGATTGTAATGATGATGTTTATGTCGAGACTTTGGTTACGGCAGAAACGGACGAAGAATGGTTGCAAAGTTTGATAGAGGACCATGATATACAAGAGGTGAATAATTCACTTGAGTTTTCAAGGATGAAGAGGATTCCGTAATACAAGAGATTGTGAAAGGTTTATCTAACCCTTTGCCTATTATTTCTTCTCCTTTACCTCTTATTGGTTTGAATGTATGTGCTTCGAGAATATTGTTGAATGACTTTGTTTCTCGTTTTCCGCCATTAGAGATACTTGATTCTCATACTATGCAGGTTATGGAACAAGAAACCGTGGAAGTACCCGATTTCTATATTCTTTATGCACTCTCGAGTGTGGACAAGAATAAGTGTGGGGGAAGCTTTTATCGGTTAATAGCTTCGTTTCTGATTTATATTACTAATATTTGTGTGAAGCTAGTGTTTGCAAAACAGGTTCTATGGAAGGATCCTCAACTTTTCCGATTATTGGTGTATGGGGAATGAATCTTACAAGAAGCTAAGTCGGGCCGTCGACTTTAAAACAAGCGCTAAGTGGGAGGCAACCCACCAGTTTTGTATCTCTTATCCTTTTGCATTTTATTTTTGTTTCGTTTATTTAGTTTTTTACTGTTTTCATATCATATTTGCATCCCTATGTTTAATTTCATTGAGTCCGTAATCTATCTTAGAAGAGAATTATGACGAATACCTTTTCGTCAGAAAATTTCAGACTGCGCGTAGTTCAGTCCAGAGACCATAACTGTCAGACCGTTTATCAAAACACTGTGAAATTTTGACACTGTGTAGAAAACACGTAGGTGAACAACTTTTGTGAAATGGAGTTTTTCCAAATTCCTTACCAATTTGTACAGTTTTTGCGTTTTATCTGCTGTTACGTCAGAATTCAGAACTTTCGGTTTTACACATTGAGGACAATGTGAAGTTTAAGTGTGGGGGAGCATTTATATGTTTGTATAGTTTGTTTTTGACACCATTAGTGGATGGAACCATTTTGAATGCAGGAGTTGAGGAACTAATTAACTAAAAGGGAAGAAGATAGCTCGAAATCACAAATTAACATGATAGTTGTTACCATATCTCGGAATATCACCATATCACATTCTATTTTTATTTTTCCATATTTATCTATTGTTCTCTAAGTGTTTTGGTGGGTCACTAAACATCGACGTGTTATTACTGCTAGGATGAAATAGAGTGGTTGAGTTACTAAAAAAAAAAAAAAAAAAAATTGAGAAAGAAAAAAAAAAAAAAAAAAAGACCGACCAATTAGACCAAAACGGAATAAAAAGACACTTGGGAATAGCAGTATGTGTGAAACGTAGTCCCCTGTCTCCGTCGCCTAAACAAGCGTGGAATGCGGGATCCAAGGCAACTATCATGTACTTGTCGACAAGAAGCATGCGCTTGGATCCAAAAGATCTAATCATGTCGTCTAAAAAAAAAAAAAAAAAAAAAAAAAGAGAAATTGGATCCATTTGATCCAATCATATAAAAAAAAGAGAAGAAAGTATTGGTTGAATAAAGTCACTTCGGTTCCCTTGTATATGCCGGTGAGTTGATGTAGAATTCAAACCAAGTAGCTCAATCCAATAGGATTAGGTTCATCTTAGCGATGACATTCGAGACGAGATATGGGAAACATCGAACACTTGTGAATATTCGCCAACATCTACATCTATATTCATCTTCTTAATCTTTTCATTGTGATTGTGGTTTGTTAGTTTCCGAGTATTGTGGCTTGTTCGACTATCTAATTAGAGTTTATTTACTAATAATTGAATTGAATTTGCAAGGTACCTCCTCCTGTAGTCATTTTGGATTCATTCATTGATTTGTCACAAATAGACGGAGTTTGAAATATAGGTTTTGTAGGTATATCTCTATTAAACCTTCACGAGACTATAACTCGTCCACTAGGGACACCTAGGGGTTTAAAGGCTTGTTATTTATGCTAAAATTAACCGTAGCCTCGACGACACGGAGTTGTTGTATTTTATTGTTTTGTTTGATTTGCTCGAGGACTAGCAAAGTCTAAGTGTGGGGAATCTGATAGGTGTAGAATACACCGTATTTAATATCTAGTATTTATGCTTTCTTTGCGAGTTTTCTTGTAAATTATGTATCTTATGTTTGCTTTTGAGTTTATTAGGTGCAATGGAGTCATTTGGAGCGAAAAGAAGTGGAAATGGCTACAAAAGTGAAGTCACAAGTGAAGAAGGGCCAATGACCAATTGGAACTCGTTCAAATACAAGATTTCTACTTTTCATTGTGTAGAGGACGAGAAGATGAAGACAATGGCGAAAGAACGGAGTCATTCTGAGTTCGTATGAAGAAGTTATAGGCAAAACAAGAACTCATAAGCAAAGGGCAAAATGGTCATTTTATCGGGAAGTGCTATTGGCATCCCAACTGGATGATAGGGACACCTTCCTGTTAAGGAGCATTCAAGTTCAAGAGAAGTGTTAAAGGGAGTCCAGTCTTTTACAATAAGGGGATGCCATCTCGGGTAACCCTTATCAACCTGGACGAACATCAATTATAACCAACCTACCCAACCCTAAATCGAGAGAAGACTTTTCTCTCATTTTTCTCAATCATTTCCATCACCTGAAATTCAGAGAGAGGCTGTCGAATTCACAGAGAGGAGATGCGTCGAGTGATTATTGTTGCTGTCATCTAGGGTTTGAGAAGAAAGGAATCTGTTGCTACTGATTTTCATGGGAATGAAGTAGAGGAAAGGAAGGGATGGATGTTTCTGCGGTGGTATGAATTGAATCTCTGGGTTTATGAGAAATTAAATGAATCAGATGGAAAAAGAGCTCAATCTCGATAATAAGAAGATGGGTCTGTGGAAGATTTTGGTTCTGTGGAAACAGTGAGGAAATTTGATGGAGTTAGGGTTTCTAAAATGATAACACAGGTGGTGCCTGAATTGATTTTTGGTTTTGTTTGATTGCATTTGGGGGTGTGAGTGAGCTGCAGCTGCTGTGAGCAAGGGAAGAAGTAATTGATGGTTGATTGAGAGCTATTGAGGTGGTTTCTGCTGAGTACTTTCATCAGAAGTGGAGATAAGAGCAGTTGGAGCTGAACTAACTCAATGGTTTGAGCTAATATGATTCAGGCAGAGAATGGGAGCTGAGACTATGGCGAAATTGTCTTGGTGCTGGGGTCTGAGCATGGAGAATGGTTGGAATATGTGGAGCTGAGAAGCTGCAGGAGATGGCAAGGATTGCAATGGCTCAATTTACAGTTGCAGGTACATGAGCTGGTGGCAATGCGGAATGGATTACAGGGACTGTGTTGGAGCTCAGTTTACAGGGATGTTGGTTTGCTGGTGGTATTATAGGTGACCCTGAGCTGAAAAGGAAGGCTCTGGCAATGGCTTGATGACCAGGGATTGAGGTTGCCTGAGATGACTTGCACTGGCAGAGCTGGCAGATGGAATGGAGATTTGGTAATTGCTGGGCTAAAGCACAGGGCATGGCTTGGATCGTACAGGATGTTGATAAGCTGTTATTGCGGCTGCAGCTCAATGAGGCTGGTGGCATAGAGGCTTGAAGAGAATGGCTGCAATGGAGCAGCTGGGATTGCAGGTTGTGCAGCTCAGGTGGTAATGGGTGGTGATGTAATGGCAGATCTGGATTATTATAGCTTGAGAAGTTGAAGGTCAAGTGAAGCTGAACTGAATGAGAGTGAACGCAATTGCAGGTCATGATAATGCTGGTGTTGCAGTCGAGTCGAGCACGGTGGCTAGGCCTGGAGATTGCCGTGGGCTGGGTGAAGCCGTTCTGTGGGAATGCATCAGGTTCGCTGGATTGATGGGAAGTCTGGTTATGTTGTGTATTTGAAGTCGCAGGAGTAGCAAAGATTCAGCCGCAGTTGGAGTGCAGCTGCAATCACAAGCAGCTGGAACTTAAGAAGGCAGTTTAAGTGCAGGCTAGTTAAGATGCAGTTGGAGATGGTCGGAGTGAACCGGCAAGCGGGAACTTGAGTAAAGGCTGTGTATGTGCGGATGGTGTTTGTGGTATGTGTCGCAGAGTCAAGAGGTTTGAGTTAGATGGTTAGTGAGCAAAAAGAAAGTGACGTAGTTGCAATTGAATGTTACCGCCATAGTTGAATGAAGTGAATGAGAATAGATGTATGTTAGGTTGATACAATTGCAAGTGATGAAGGAATTGTCTTTGTCTTTGTGTGAGATGAGTACAGAAATGGGAGGAAGAATGGCTCAAGGTGATATCATTTGGTGCTGTTGTAAGTGCAGGAAATGGCCTGGCAAGCCATTTGGTGACTGAGCTGAACAGCCTTCATGGCTGGAGTTTCCCAGCTGAAGCACAATGATAGTGCATCACAAGTCAGGCCAGGGCAAATGGCCTAGCCAAAGTGAATCTGAGTCTCTGACTCGTCTGATAACCTGACTTGACCCGTTTCGACTCGGTGCCTCGATCCGTTGACCCGACCGATTTGACCAGTTGGCCGGTGGCCAAGGCGGACTTTGCCCGGTCACCGGAGCCGATTTCCGACCACTTTTCCGGCCAATTTCCGTCCACAATCCCAGTTTTCCGGTGACGTATTTTTGGACATATTTTCTACATGGGTATTTCTCACACACGGGCTTGGTGGACAACTTGGATATGGGTTTTGAGAAGACCTAATATTGGAAGGAGTATCCTTGGTGGAATTGAAGAAACATATAAATAGAAAAGTCTTTCTCAAACCTAGATATATCTCCATTGGGGAGACTTCTACTTGTTTTCTAGGGTTTCACATGATAGTTTTCTTCTTTGCTTTCTATGATGATTTCCAAAAACAAAGTAACTAAGTTTTTATTATTGGTTGAAGATGTAGTTGGATTTTGCAACCAAGTTATGATTTTTATGAATTAGTTTTCTCTCAATATTATCGTTTGATTTTCTACGGGTTATAATAATTGCATGATTGAAGTATTGCAATATGATTGAATGTTTGTTTAGTCGAGTCTAGAATTGATTGAACTCACATCCATATCTATAGCTATTTTAGGGTTTTCATCGAGCGACAACCTTGAATACAAGTAGCATGATATGATTCTAGGTTGTAGTGATACATCCTTGTAATCATATGTAGAAATTGACCTTTGTTCGAATTGTTTGCGCAATGTATTACAATTGCATTGATTAGCCTATTTAAAACTTAATGCTCCTAGGAATTGAACTTGATTAGCGCAAGGCGTTAGGTTATTCTTTAGGTAGATTTCACATACGCAGCTCTAATGTGTGTGTTGATAACTTAAGAAATTTACGGAGTATTCTTGCAATAAGGTATTCTATGGCTTTTGATGATAGCAAGATTAAATACGAATTCTATTCATATATTCATTAACTTGTTTACAATTGAAGATGAAACCTTTACCCAATATTTTCACATTCTTGATTTGCGTGCTTTGTTTATTCGCTTTTTGTTTATTTTTATTTACACAATCAGAAAATCCTCGGTGTTTTATATAGGAAACTATAACAATTTGACAACCTAGACCTCTCTGTGGGATCGATCCTTTCTTGCCCTTGCTATATTTATATTTTGAGTAGTAAGAAAGTGTAATTATATTTGTGTCGGTGACAACCCAACAAATTTTGGCGCCGTTCTTGGGAGGCAGCGGTTGTTAATTGTTTTTGGTTTCTTATTTTTGTATTTAGTTTTTGTTTTACTTTTTCTTATTTTCTGGGTTTTAACCTTGGTTTGAGAATTATTTCAAGTGCTTATTTCTATGGAAGGAGCATATTGGAGCAATCAATACGGCTTTCCACCTCAACAACATGAAAATTATCACCCTTATGGGGAGTATAATCAAAACCAATCCTTTGGCTATGATCAATACTCCACGTACCCTATGAGTTATTCTCATACATATCAACCTTCTTACGGTGGGTATGTAAGTGAGCAACCACAAGGAGGGGAGAATAGTTGTACTCCTATTAATTTTTCCTCTAGTTTGGTAGATGAAATGCAACAATTTATGGACAGCATGGAGTCAATTTGTAGACAACCAAGCGTGGAACCAGTTTCATCGACCGAATGTGCTCATGGTATGTTTGGCCCAATTTCTGATCGTAGTTATGATCATCCACCCATTCAAAGGGAATATAATTGGCCTAACAATACTGAAGTAAGTAATTCTACTTTTTCATTGTCGAATGAGCTTTAACAACAAATGGAACACTATATTTAGAATTTGGATGGAACACTCCAAGAGCTTCAAAAAGGTGTTTCCACTTTAAGACAAGGCATTGAAGAGTACAAGGAGGAAATGAATAATTATGTTGAAAAAGGCGAACCTTTGGGGACTTTTGTTGATATATGTGTAGTTAACTCAACTCTTGATCGTAATAATGATCATTCACCTATTCAAAAGGATGAGTTAGAGATTAGCAACACTAAATTCAACGACGAACAATCTTATGTTGACTATGATAGTGATGATTATTATGAAAATACATTGCCTAAACCAATTCATGGTGACATCCCCGAGGAGTTTACAATGGAGTCTTTTTGCGATCAAGGTGACGACGAAGAGGAATATGTTGACACTTGTGTAGATTACTCAAGCATTGATCTTTATAACGATCAAGAACCTATTCAAAAGGTAGAGCTTGAGGATGATGCAATGAGTGTTCTAAAGAAATTCCTTATGGACAATATTGCATTCGCAAAAGAGTATATGCCTTACAACAAAGAGGAGTATGTTGAGAATGAGACCGGTTTGACCAATATTGTGGAAGACCCAATTGAGCTTGTGCATGATTGTAATGATGATGTTTATGTCGAGACTTTGGTTACGGCAGAAACGGACGAAGAATGGTTGCAAAGTTTGATAGAGGACCATGATATACAAGAGGTGAATAATTCACTTGAGTTTTTCAAGGATGAAGAGGATTCCGTAATACAAGAGATTGTGAAAGGTTTATCTAACCCTTTGCCTATTATTTCTTCTCCTTTACCTCTTATTGGTTTGAATGTATGTGCTTCGAGAATATTGTTGAATGACTTTGTTTCTCGTTTTCCGCCATTAGAGATACTTGATTCTCATACTATGCAGGTTATGGAACAAGAAACCGTGGAAGTACCCGACTTCTATATTCTTTATGCACTCTCGAGTGTGGACAAGAATAAGTGTGGGGGAAGCTTTTATCGGTTAATAGCTTCGTTTCTGATTTATATTACTAATATTTGTGTGAAGCTAGTGTTTGCAAAACAGGTTCTATGGAAGGATCCTCAACTTTTCCGATTATTGGTGTATGGGGAATGAATCTTACAAGAAGCTAAGTCGGGCCGTCGACTTTAAAACAAGCGCTAAGTGGGAGGCAACCCACCAGTTTTGTATCTCTTATCCTTTTGCATTTTATTTTTATTTCGTTTATTTAGTTTTTTACTGTTTTCATATCATATTTGCATCCCTATGTTTAATTTCATTGAGTCCGTAATCTATCTTAGAAGAGAATTATGACGAATACCTTTTCGTCAGAAAATTTCAGACTGCGCGTAGTTCAGTCCAGAGACCATAACTGTCAGACCGTTTATCAAAACACTGTGAAATTTTGACACTGTGTAGAAAACACATAGGTGAACAACTTTTGTGAAATGGAGTTTTCCAAATTCCTTACCAATTTGTACAGTTTTTGCGTTTTATCTGCTGTTACGTCAGAATTCAGAACTTTCGGTTTTACACATTGAGGACAATGTGAAGTTTAAGTGTGGGGGAGCATTTATATGTTTGTATAGTTTGTTTTTGACACCATTAGTGGATGGAACCATTTTGAATGCAGGAGTTGAGGAACTAATTAACTAAAAGGGAAGAAGATAGCTCAGAAATCACAAATTAACATGATAGTTGTTACCATATCTCGGAATATCACCATATCACATTCTATTTTTATTTTTCCATATTTATCTATTGTTCTCTAAGTGTTTTGGTGGGTCACTAAACATCGACGTGTTATTACTGCTAGGATGAAATAGAGTGGTTGAGTTACTAAAAAAAAAAAAAAAAAAAAATTGAGAAAGAAAAAAAAAAAAAAAAAAAAAAGACCGACCAATTAGACCAAAACGGAATAAAAAGACACTTGGGAATAGTAGTATGTGTGAAACGTAGTCCCTGTCTCCGTCGCCTAAACAAGCGTGGAATGCAGGATCCAAGGCAACTATCATGTACTTGCTGACAAGAAGCATGCGCTTGGATCCAAAAGATCTAATCATGCCGTCTAAAAAAAAAAAAAAAAAAAAAAAAGAGAAATTGGATCCAGTTTGATCCAATCATATAAAAAAAAAGAGAAGAAAGTATTGGTTGAATAAAGTCACTTCTGGTTCCCTTGTATATGCCAGTGAGTTGATGTAGAATTCAAACCAAGTAGCTCAATCCAATAGGATTAGGTTCATCTTAGCAGTGACATTCAGACAGATATGGGAAACATCGAACACTTGTGAATATTCGCCAACATCTACATCTATATTCATCTTCTTAATCTTTTCATTGTGATTGTGGTTTGTTAGTTTCCGAGTATTGTGGCTTGTTCGACTATCTAATTAGAGTTTATTTACTAATAATTGAATTGAATTTGCAAGGTACCTCCTCCTGTAGTCATTTTGGATTCATTCATTGATTTGTCACAAATAGACGGAGTTTGAAATATAGGTTTTGTAGGTATATCTCTAGTAAACCTTCACGAGACTATAACTCGTCCACTAGGGACACCTAGGGGTTTAAAGGCTTGTTATTTATGCTAAAATTAACCGTAGCCTCGACGACACGGAGTTGTTGTATTTTATTGTTTTGTTTGATTTGCTCGAGGACTAGCAAAGTCTAAGTGTGGGGGAATCTGATAGGTGTAGAATACACCGTATTTAATATCTAGTATTTATGCTTTCTTTGCGAGTTTTCTTGTAAATTATGTATCTTATGTTTGCTTTTGAGTTTATTAGGTGCAATGGAGTCATTTGGAGCGAAAAGAAGTGGAAATGGCTACAAAAGTGAAGTCACAAGTGAAGAAGGGCCAATGACCAATTGGAACTCGTTCAAATACAAGATTTCTACTTTTCATTGTGTAGAGGACGAGAAGATGAAGACAATGGCAAAAGAACGGAGTCATTCTGAGTTCGTATGAAGAAGTTATAGGCAAAACAAGAACTCATAAGCAAAGGGCAAAATGGTCATTTTATCGGGAAGTGCTATTGGCATCCCAACTGGATGATAGGGACACCTTCCTTTTAAGGAGCATTCAAGTTCAAGAGAAGTGTTAAAGGGAGTCCAGTCTTTTACAATAAGGGGATGCCATCTGGGTAACCCTTATCAACTGGACAGAACATCAATTATAACCAACCTACCCAACCCTAAATCGAGAGAAGACTTTTCTCTCATTTTTCTCAATCATTTCCATCACCTGAAATTCAGAGAGAGGCTGTCGAATTCACAGAGAGGAGATGCGTCGAGTGATTATTGTTGCTGTCATCTAGGGTTTGAGAAGAAAGGAATCTGTTGCTCTTTTGATTTTCATGGGAATGAAGTAGAGGAAAGGAAGGGATGGATGTTTACTACAACGGTGGTATGAATTGAATCTCTGGGTTTATGAGAAATTAAATGAATCGAGATGGAAAAAGAGCTCAATCTTGATAATAAGAAGATGGGTCTGCATGGAAGATTTTGGTTACTGTGGAAACAAATGAGGAAATTTGATGGAGTTAGGGTTTCTAAAATGATAACACGGGTGGTGCACGAATTGATTTTTGGTTTTGTTTGATTGCATTTGGGGGTGTGAGTGAGCTGCAGCTGCTGTGAGCAAGGGAAGAAGTAATTGATGGTTGATTGAGAGCTATTGAGGTGGTTTCTGCTGAGTACTTTCATCAGAAGTGGAGATAAGAGCAGTTGGAGCTGAACTAACTCAATGGTTTGAGCTAATATGATTCAGGCAGAGAATGGGAGCTGAGACTATGGCGAAATTGTCTTGGTGCTGGGGTCTGAGCATGGAGAATGGTTGGAATATGTGGAGCTGAGAAGCTGCAGGAGATGGCAAGGATTGCAATGGCTCAATTTGCGATTCGGAGTACATGAAATTTGGTGGCAATGCGGAATGGATTACGGGACTGTGTTGGAGCTCGGTTCTGAGGGATGTTGGTTTCTTTGGTGGTATTACGGGTGACCACGAGTGAAAAGGAAGGCTCGCAATGGCTTGATGACCGAGGATTGAGGTTGCTGAGATGACTTGCAGACTTTGCGGTGGCGGATGGAATGGAGATTTGGTAATTCTTTGGGCTAAAGCACGGGGCATGGCTTGGATCGTACGGGATGTTGATAAGGCATTATTGCAGTGCCGGACTCAATGAGGCTGGTGGCATAGAGGCTTGAAGAGAATGGCTGCAATGGAGCAGCTGGGATTGCAGGTTGTGCAGCTCAGGTGGTAATGGGTGGTGATGTAATGGCAGAGCTAGATTATTATAGCTTGAGAAGTTGAAGGCTGAAGTGAAGCTGGGAACTGAATGAGAGTGAACTGCAATTGCAGGTCATGATAATGCTGGTGTTGCAGTCGAGTCGAGCACGGTGGCTAGGCCTGGAGATTGCGAGTGGGTTTAGGTGAAGCCGTTACGTGGAATGCATCGAGTTATTTGGATTGATGGGAAGTCTGGTTATGTTGTGTATTTGAAGTCGCGGGAGTAGCAAAGATTCGGCCGCGGTTGGAGTGCATTTTGCAATCACAAGCGGTTGGAACTTAAGAAGGCGGTTTAAGTGCACGCTAGTTAAGATGCGATTGGAGATGGTCGGGTGAAGCGCAGCGGGGAACTTGAGTAAGGTCATGTATGTGCGAGATGGTGTTTGTGGTATGTGTCGCAGAGTCAAGAGGTTTGAGTTAGATGGTTAGGTGACGACAAAGAAAGTGACGTAGCTGCAATTGAATGTTACCGCCATAGCTGAATGAAGTGAATGAGAATAGATGTATGTTAGGTTGATACAATTTCAAGTGATGAAGGAATTGTGCTGTGCTGTGTGAGATGAGTACAGAAATGGGAGGAAGAATGGCTCAAGGTGATATCATTTGGTGCTGTTGTAAGTGCAGGAAATGGCCTGGCAAGCCATTTGGTGACTGAGCTGAACAGCCTTCATGGCTGGAGTTTCCCAGCTGAAGCACAATGATAGTGCATCACAAGTCAGGCCAGGGCAAATGGCCTAGCCAAAGTGAATCTGAGTCTCTGACTCGTCTGATAACCTGACTTGACCCGTTTCGACTCAGTGCCTCGATCCGTTGACCCGACCGATTTGACCCAGTTGACCGGTGACCGGGCGGACTTTGCCGGTCACCGGAGCCGATTTCCGACCACTTTTCCGGCCAATTTCCGTCCACAATCCCAGTTTTCCGGTGACGTATTTTTGGACATATTTTCTACATGGGTATTTCTCACACACGGGCTTGGTGGACAACTTGGAGATGGGTTTTGAGAAGACCTAATATTGGAAGGAGTATCCTTGGTGGAATTGAAGAAACATATAAATAGAAAAGTCTTTCTCAAACCTAGATATATCTCCATTGGGGAGACTTCTACTTGTTTTCTAGGGTTTCACATGATAGTTTTCTTCTTTGCTTTCTATGATGATTTCCAAAAACACAAGTAACTAAGTTTTTATTATTGGTTGAAGATGTAGTTGGATTTTGCAACCAAGTTATGATTTTTATGAATTAGTTTTCTCTCAATATTATCGTTTGATTTTCTACGGGTTATAATAATTGCATGATTGAAGTATTGCAATATGATTGAATGTTTGTTTAGTCGAGTCTAGAATTGATTGAACTCACATCCATATCTATAGCTATTTTAGGGTTTTCATCGAGCGACAACCTTGAATACAAGTAGCATGATATGATTCTAGGTTGTAGTGATACATCCTTGTAATCATATGTAGAAATTGACCTTTGTTCGAATTGTTTGCGCAATGTATTACAATTGCATTGATTAGCCTATTTCTGAAACTTAATGCTCCTAGGAATTGAACTTGATTAGCGCAAGGCGTTAGGTTATTCTTTAGGTAGATTTCACATACGCAGCTCTAATGTGTGTGTTGATAACTTAAGAAATTTACGGAGTATTCTTGCAATAAGGTATTCTATTGCTTTTGATGATAGCAAGATTAAATACGAATTCTATTCATATATTCATTAACTTGTTTACAATTGAAGATGAAACCTTTACCCAATATTTTCACATTCTTGATTTGCGTGCTTTGTTTATTCGCTTTTTGTTTATTTTTATTTACACAATCAGAAAATCCTCGGTGTTTTATATAGGAAACTATAACAATTTGACAACCTAGACCTCTCTGTGGGATCGATCCTTTCTTTCCCTTGCTATATTTATATTTTGAGTAGTAAGAAAGTGTAATTATATTTGTGTCGGCTGACAACCGGTCAATGGTTTCTCCTTTACTCTGTCGCGTTCGTAACGAGCTTCATCTTCTCCGGTGAGGTCGATTGCAGACAGACTGGATCTCGTCCGTGCTTTTCTCATCAGCTTTAGTACTACTTCTTTAGGAAACGTGTACTCGATTTGATTTGTTGGATCCATCCTTACTGGTAACTGTAAATATCAATCTGAGATTTTGCAAGATTTTGTTGAGTCCCCAGGAGCTCGTCTTGGTCCTTACCCAACGTTTCCAAGGATTGATGGTAGATTTTTATGAAAATAGGTTACTGGGGCATTTTTTTATGCAGTAAGAGATTCAGGCGATCCGGGACATACTAACCTATTTACTAAGGTCAAACTCGAAAGAGAGAGAAAGTGCTAATAGGGATAACTCTCTTGGATAAGTCTCTAATGGATTTATAGAGACTGAATCAATGGAAGGTTTTTGTGTTTGGATTGGTGGAATCGGCTTCCTTCTTAAGAGACCAAGATTGAGATTTGTAACTGAGTGAACAACCTCCCACTGTGGTCGCCAAAAATGTAGTTACCTAAAATCTGAGAGAGGTTAGTAGTGGGATTCTAGTGTTTCTGAAAGTGAGTTACGGGAGGTTGAGCACAATAGTCTTCGCCTAAACCACGCACAACGGCCGTTCAAAGGCTGCTTCAGTTACAGGGAAGAGATTTAGGAATGGTCTTAGGGAGGGAAGCAGATGAAGAGAGAGGTCAGAGAATTCTAGGGTTTGAAAAAGAATTTCTCTGAGAGGTTATGAGAAAGATTCTGATTGCTTGGAGAAATAGAGGACCTATTTATAGCTGAATTCTCTAATCTCAGGTCGTTAAAGATAAGGATTGCTTTTCCTTCCGTGCGGAGCAATTCTTCCGTCTCTTCAGGAATAGGTAGAGATAAACTAGGTTGAGTTTATCTCATTATTCCACCGCCTTTACTCTCTTCTGCGGTGAGAAATAAGCCGGGTATTTCTCACACATGCCGTAGACCGCCAGACCAAAACCCTAATTGTTATCCCCCCATTTGTGTGAAGCTGAGTCAGCCTTCATGATATTGTGTTTGAGAGAGAGAAATATTCTCTTTAGCCGAGTTGGCCAAGATAAAGAGATATTCTCCGTTTTGTAAGAATGACTAGGATGAGTCACGTGAAAATGCATGAGATGCCTCAGAATTCGTGTGGAGAGTATGAAAAGGAGACTCGATTCCCACATGAGGCTCGTGCCTATCATGGGGAATATTCAGCCTTATCTGAGAGTTTTCTGAGAGATTTGAATCTCTCCGAGATTTTGAGAAGAGATTTGAATCTCTCCGAGATTTTCCAGAGATTTTCTCTACGAGATTTTTCATCAAAATCTCTACGAAGATTTTCTTAACGGATCCGAATCTCTGTGTGATCAGCTGGGACTCGTCCTGGAGAGAGAGAGAAAAGGCTTTGTACGCCCGATTAATGCCTTTGTGATACTTTGGATCACTTATCTTTGACCAGCGTATCTTGCAGAGATGTGCTAGGAATCACCGTGTGTCCATATGATGGGCCAACAAGACCAATGTATCTCGAAAGGATGTTCTAGGAGTCTGTTGAAAGGGCCGGAGGCGGGAATAACCGGCGTATCTCGCGGGGGATGTCCTAGGAGTTATTCGAAACCTCGGTAAGTCGAGTCGAGCCTAGAGCGGACATTACCGGTGTATCTCACGATGATGTACTAGGAATCAGTCATTGATCTAGAATAGGGTGAGTCGTGCTTACATGAGACATGCATATCTCAACTCCGGTTCATAAGTCCGTCAGGTACGTTTTTACGCATCTACAAAGCATACATGACCAGAAGTATCTCGTCGAGGATGTATACTAGGAATCATGGCATCACAATCAGCTCTGTCTCGCGAAGACATGCTGGAATTGTGGTTGTTCTGGTTCATAAGTCCACTGGGGACATTTTACGCTCTACGGAACCTACGTGACTAGCAGTATCTCGTCGAGGATATGCACTAGGAGTCACGGCATCACGACCAGCAGTGTCCCGCGTGGACGTATACTAGAAATCGTTTCTATGGGTGCCTTGAGGACCAAGGGCTTAATCTCTATCGTGAGAGTTGAGTTTTGTCTATGGTCTTGAAATGACGCTTTTTCCCCTTGTCCAAATTTCACCATCTACAACTGTTGCTCTTGATAAAATAAAGATATTGGAAGATGACTTGAAAAAGTTCAACACTAGTTCAAGCAAATTAACCACTATGCTAGGAGCAAGTAAAAATCGTCGTGATACACGAGGATTGGGCTATAAGGGAATAGATGCTCCAAGTATTAGCAAAGAGGTAAAAATTTTCAAGGCTAGTGATTCTTCTCAACAAAAGGTTTCCACTGATGGAAAAAGTGAAATACCTTCACCGGCAGTTAAAGTTCGAAAGAGCAAAGTATATTAACCTCCAAAGTTAGCACACACGATTCAAGGTAAGAACATTCCTTATGTTTGCCACTATAGCGGAAATAAAGGTCACCTGGAAAGGAGATGTCATTTCCGTATAAGGAATGAGAAACTTCATGATGTTCTTGTTTGGGCATCACAAGAAGTTGTGAAACCAAGATCATATGTTAAGACTAATCCCCTTAACGTTACAGGTTGTAACTATCCAACCTTTAGGAAAGGGAATTAGTGTTGTAATAAACCTAGATTTGCCTATAAACGCCATACGAATCCTTTTCACAATCGTAATGGTTATCAAAAGGATAACTTCGTAAAGATGAAGACAAGATCCGATGCTCCCAATTGGATAAATACTAACTTGCAAAAGAATAGTTAATCCAATTCTCTTTCGAGAAATCTAGAAGAGAGTAATGGGAAGAAAGTTCATATTGTTCCTAAACGCACTCAGAAGTGGGTACCAAAGAAAGCCTATGATACTTTGAGTGTGAAAAGGAATGATCTCCAATAAAATTCCATGACTGTGGAGAAGGCAGTATCCATGATGTTGGAACTTACAAAGTTCTTTGGAAAGATGGGTTTGGATGTGAAAGGTTCTAAAAGCGATATCTTTCATGATAATACCAAAGTGAAACAGAATAAGCCAAAAACTATAGATGGTGAAAATTTCATAGTTATGGAAAAGTCTGTGTTAGAGCATAGCTCTGTTGAACCCACCAAGCGTTGGTATGTCAAGTTTGGTTGTCATATTTTAGTGAACCAAAACTCATTTAAAGAGTCGCTTGATTATGTACTAGAGTCAACTTCGTATAGGTTAGCTTGAAAGTATTAGGATATGAGACATTACAAGTATTTTGAAGACTTGAAGAAGTGAAGAAGTAAGGAGCTACAATGACAACATCATCCTTCCACTTGAGGTTAGTGATATTTGACTTGAACTTGTTTCATTCCTAACGTATCTTTCAAGTCGTGAATATTGAAAACATAACTGCGAAGCATGAATGATTACACTCTAGTTAGACGTAGTATTAAGAAATTAAATACGAAGTGTAACGCTTATCTTTTGAACTTCGTATATATAACATCTACATAATCGTTTGAATGCAATTGTGATTATGTATGGGTATGAGGTGAATATTTCATCCTAGGAAACAATGTTTTATATTAGTTTAAAGGAAGTAAATTCATGAACTTGTTTCGTGAATCGAAAGGGAAATCGCTAGGCATATAGGTATTGTTATTCATTGCATATCTTTTGAACTACCAATATGTGTGATTAGTATAACCGCTCATGACTTGTTTATGTTCTTGGTAAAACTATTCACAAGGCCTGACTTTTGTATTTGTATGACTTTTATTAGTGAAACCGATCTTAAGTAATCACCTGAGATGGTATGATCGATGTAGTGTTATTGGTATGACCAACTCTACGCAAAGGGGAACCGATCCTATGAAGAGGTGCAACCGATCACAAAAGGGGAATCGATCCTTGTAAGAGGTGCAACACGTTTTTAGTAGATGGGGGAACCGATTCTATGAACATGTGCAACAAGTTTTTAGTGAAAGGGGAACCGATCCTATGGACATGTGCAGCAAATACAAGTAGTTACCATAAGTATGTGGGGAACCGATCCTAGTACCAAGTCAACCGAATTTTTGGAAAGCTAGTGTGACTATGCACAGTACTCACATGGAGGTAGAACCGAAACTTGTTTTGGTAAAACCGTGAAACCCATGATTTGTGATTGAATGTTCTTAATAAATCACATAGTTCTTGAAAGTCAGATGAACCAATTCTAAACTCGTTTGGAAGTGTGGCAAATCGGTTTCAAGATTGTAAGTATGAAAGAGGACTTACAAAGTAAAGATGTCGACATACTTTGAACATGTGCAGTAACGCTTATCTTTTATTGTTGATACGTATTGATCTTTATACCTTGGTAGCTATTACTATAAAGACGGAATTCAGAATAATTGACGAGAAACTTAAAAAACAGAACACAAGTAGTAATTCGAAGAAAATATCTTCTCTAGATTATGAACAAGAAAATGGTTACAATTTTCTCTTTGTTACGCTCACAATCTTCTCTATACAGTGGATTAACCTTAAACTGTATGCTTAGCTTGCACAAGTATTGTTCCAAGCCTTCTCTAGGTTTTCTGTCTAGAATTCTGTGCGTCCTTAGTTATTGTTGGTGCAAAATTAATCACCCCAACAATCTTCGAGATGTATGTATGATGATCGAATCGCCGCCGTTGATTAGATTCTCCAAAGAATTGTTGATTGAAAATGGTGGGGGTACTGCGCAAAGACACTCCGATGCTAAAATCAACAAGAGTTCTATGCAAGTAGGTTGTTAAGAAAAGGAATATAAATTGTGTACCTTTTGTGCTGAGATTTAGCCTTTATATACAGGCAGAAATAGATGTAGCTTTAGGGTTTTGATAGTTATCCTAATAACTTCCCTCATCTCGTATAAATCTCAAATAACATCCAGATTCATGATAAACCCTAATATTTACCATAATCCTCATTTATCTTAAATAATAATTATCTTGAATAATAATTATAAGTATTTAAGATAATTATCCTCTCTTATTTAGGATCATGCATTTATCTTAAATAACATTAATAATTATAAATAAATAATTATTCAAGACTCTTGGGCTTCAATAATAAGCCTAGTGGGTTTCCATAATAAACCCACTGGTTTCCCTAACAACCCAAATCCAGGCTTCCATAATAAGCCATGTGGGTTTCCACAATAAACCCACCTGTTTCCACAATAAACCGGATTAGGCTTCCATAATAAGCCATGTGGGTTTCTACAATAAACCCACCGGTTTCGACAATAAATCGGATTTAGGCTTCCATAATAAGCCATGGGTTTCCATAATAAGGCTTCCATAAACCCAAACCCACCTAGGTTTCCACAATAAACCGGATTAGGCTTCCATAATAAGCCATGTGGGTTTCTATAATAAACCATGGTTTCCACATAAATCGGGCTTCCATAATAAGCCATGTGGGTTTCTACAATAAACCCATAATAATCCATGGGGTTTCCACAATAAAACCGGTTTCCACGATAATTAGGGCTTCCATAATAAGCCATGTGGGTTTCTACAATAAACCCACCTAGGTTTCCACAATAAACCGGATTAGGCTTCCATAATAAGCCATGTGGGTTTCTACAATAAACCCACCGGTTTCCACAATAAACCGTATTAGGCTTCCATAATAAGCCATGTTTCTACAATAAACCCACTACAATAAACCCACCCATAATAATCCATGTTTCCACAAAACCCACCGGTAAACCGTATTGGGCTTTAGGCTTCCATAATAAGCCATAAACCGGTTTAGGCTTCTAATAAGCCATGTGGGTTTCTACAATAAACCCACCCACAATAAACCGGTTTCCATAATAAGCCATGTGGGTTTCTAAAAACCCACCTTTCCACAATATTTAGGCTTCCATAATAAGCCATGTGGGTTTCTACAATAAACCCACGGTTTCCACATAAACCAACCATTCAATAAGCCTTGTGGGTTTCCTCAATAAAACCACGGGTTACTATTTTAAATAGCTTGTACAAACGTACACTATTTTAATAGGGTACAAACAGTTGTTATCCAAAGCACTCTATTTATAGCCTTCATCGTACGCAGTCGACCAAGGACTTCTATTAGGAATCTATTTCCTAAACTTAGAGTATTGCCTAAAACAAAACTCTTCCCTAACTAAGAATTCTGCCTAAACAAGGATTCCTGCCTAGAATAGGATTCTTCCCTCAACTTAGCTTGAGGTTAACTAAGTTCCCTAAAGGAGTACGGATACACATGTATCATGAGCCCCCCTTTTAAGAACTTGAACTCCTGTTAGAGTTAAAAATGAAGGTTAGGGAACTCGAGAGTCCCTTTTCCCTTGTTAAACCACTTGGCCTTGCTAGAAACTTGACCTTTACATCCAATTAGAAAAGCTTGTTTCTCTCCTTGTCGTGTTTTAGTCACTCTTCGCTCCAATATGTAGTCTTCCTTGAGTTGTTCCTCTCTATCAAACCATAAGTCTTCTACTCGTGGTAGGATCATAGTGTCGTCGCCGTCATCATCAAGCAATGGTAGTTCAAACAACTTCAAGTATTCGGCATTTATAACCGAGTACATTCCTAGATAAGGTGGCAGATCCAGACGAAATGCATTGTCACCAATCTGATCGAGAATACGAAATAGTCCATATCTCAATGGCTTCAATTTCTTACCTTCCCCCTTCAGTCGCTCCTTACTTAATTTTAACCATACCAAGTCACCAACACCGAAATTACAAGGTACAAGATGTTTGTCATGTTTTGCTTTGTATTTGGCTTGTGACTTCTTTAATTGTGCCTCAACAGTTGTGTGAATCTGAGATATCTTCTCCAAGAACTTCTGTGCCTTTTGTCGTTCACTTCCTTCCTTCCCCCTCATTGAGGTGTTACTAGAAAATACTAGATCGAAAGGACTAGGTGGTAAGTAACCATAGCACGTTTCGAAAGGAGATTTTTCTGAAGAACTGTGAACTGCTCTATTGAAAGCAAACTTTAGATATGGTAAACTCTCATCCTAAGTTTAAGATGCTTATAATTATATCTCCTTAACATGTGACCCATAGTCCTATTGACCACTTCTGTTTGTCCGTCTGTTTGTGGATGAAAAGTTATACTCTTCTTCAACCTAGTGTCCATCATCTTCCATAAATAATCCCGAAAGTGACTAAGGAATCGACTATCCCTATCAGAAATAATCGAAGTAGGTAAACCAAAATGCTTCCACACATGCTCAAAGACGAGCTTTGTTGCACCGGCTCCCGTTACTGTCTTTGTACATGGAATTAATACAATCATCTTGCTGAATCGGTCGACCACAACAAACAAATAATCATGACCAGACTTGGTCTTCGGTAACCCACCAAGAAAATCCATAGAAATACTCTCCCGTGGCCTTGATGGTACTGGTAATGGTAGATATAACCCAAGTTTTCTGTTGGAAGGTTTAGATGTGCTGCACAACTTACACCCTCTAACCAACTTAGCCACATCATCTTGCATCTCGGGCCAAAAGACATAACGCCGGAGGTTAAGTAGAGTTTTATTCATCCCAAAGTGTCCAGCAACTCGGGAAGTGTGTGCCTCTCTTAACCACTGTAAACGATCTTCATCTTCTGGTATGCAAAGTAATTAACCTTTGTATAACAATCTATCTTGGAGTTCATACTCGCTTTTCAAACCACTCTTTACACCTTCTAACACCTTCTTGAAGTCTTTGCTGGATGCGTACGACTCTGCATACTCTTGAGGAAAATTGGCTGAATTCTCATGGCCACCATTAATGCTCGAACTGGAGGTCGAGATAACATATCTGCCAACTTGTTTGTTACTCCCTTCTTGTACCTAATGAGAATATTAAAAGTCATCCAGTAATGCATCCACTTCATATGCCGGGCTTGTTGTAGTTTCATCTAAGCGTGTAGATACTCCAATGGTTTGTGATCTGAATGTACCACTACTTCTTTACCTAAGATATACACTCGCCAATGCTTGATAAATTGATATAAAGCATAAAATTCTTTGTCATAAGGTGCGTAGTTATTAATAGCACCTGAGAACAATTCTGAATGGTATTCCATTGGTTTACCATCCTGTAACAACACTCCTCCTAATGCATAGTTAGAAGCGTCGGTCTCAACTTCAAAAGTACGCTGTAAGTTAGGCAATGCCAACACTGGTGCTTCTGAAATCTTCTTTTTTAGTAACTGAAAAGCGTCTTCATGGGTTTGCTGCCACTCAAACTTTGCCTTAGCTCCCTTCAAACCATGTAATGGTCCTGCAATATTTGAAAAATTCCGGATAAACTTACGCAAGTAGGTGAAAGCCCCTAAGAAACTCCTGATTTCAGTTTCAGTACTAGGTCTAGGCCACTTAGTGATCACTTCGACCTTCCTTGGATCAATCTTCTGTTGTCCACCACCAACTATGAATCCTAGATATACTAACTCCTCCTTCCCAAACTCACACTTATTTACGTTCAACTTCAGCTGGCCTTCATGTAACACTTTAAACACCTTCTCAACGTGAACGAGATGCTCTTCCCAAGTTCTGTTGTATATTATGATATCATCCAAGTAAACAATCACAAAATCTTCTATAAAAGGTCGTAGCAAATCATTCATCGAGTCGAGTTTATCTCGCTTATCTATTTCTCGAAATATGTGTTGGTAAGCTTTCGCTTTGGCCAAGTTCATATTTACTCGTGACGAAAGTCATGTTGATTATTTCAATAACTTGAAAATCGCTTTGATGAAAATAGTTTGTGGATAACGACTATTTTAACATCCTCTAAGAAAGTTTCAATGATTGAAATGAGAGTTTAGAATATATAACCATGATTGGATACAAACATTGTATGTGAAATCATACTTGTATAACTCCAAATCCTTGAACCAGAGTATGCGTACTTTACTGGTTCAGGATGTCCGGAGCTAAGTGCGCGTACTGGCCAATGACCAATGTTCAAGTGTCAACCAAAGGTTGGATATTATAATTGAGTGATCTTAACGCACAACCTGTGATATTTCAATCATATAACAAAATATAATGCGGAAAAGAAATAACACAGACACCAGAATTTTGTTAACGAGGAAACCGCAAATGCAGAAAAATCCTGGGACCTAGTCTAGATTGAACACCACACCGTATTAAGCCGCTACATACACTATCCTACTACCAATTAACTTCGGACTGGACTGTAGTTGAACCCTAATCAATATCACATTGATTCAAGGTACAGTTGCGCTCCTTACGTCTCTGATCCCAACATGATACTACGCACTTGATTCCCTTAGTTGATCTCACCCACAACCAAGAGTTGCTACGACCCAAAGTCGAAGACTTGATAGACAAATCTGTCTCACACAGAAAAGTCTATAGGATTGAATAAATCTGTCTCCCACAGAAATACCCAAAAGTTTTTGTTCCATCTTTTGATAAATCAAGGTGAACAGGAACCAATCGATAACCCGGACTTATATTCTAGAAGAACAACCTAGAATTATCAATCACCTCACAATAATCTTAATCGACTAGCGAAAGAAGATATTGTGGAATCACAAACGATGAGACGAATTATTTGTGATTACTTTTCTATCTTGCCTATCGGAGATATAAAATCTCGAGCCAATTATTCCAATTGTACTCAACACGATAGAAACAGAAAGATCAGATCACGCAACTACAAAGATAATAGTTGGGTCTGGGTTCACAATCCCAATGAAGTCTTCAAGTCGTTAACCTACAGGGTCTCGAGAAGAAACCTAAGGTTAAAGGAGAATCGACACTAGTTATGCAACTAGTAACACACAGGAGGTGTGGGGATTAGGTTTCCCAGCTGCTAGAGCTCTCCTTTATATAGTTTTCAAATTAGGGTTTGCAATCTAAGTTACCTTGGTAACAAAGCATTCAATATTCACCGTTAGATGAAAAACTTGATTCTCCCAAGCTAATATCTTTCAACTGTTAGATCGAACTTAGCTTGTTAAACGCAAATGAAATGTACCCTCATTTAGGTTTATGTAACCGTACCTAAACGTGTACACCATGTTGGTTCACAAATAGTTAACCGAGGTTATCCATATGATTACTCTCATATCAACCTTATTCATCTTAACCATAACTAGTTCAAATGACTCAAATGAAACTAGTTAAAGAGTTGTTCAATTGCATAGAAAACACAAATCAGTTTGATACACTTGAATCAATCATGAACATTATAGCCACGGTTTGCAAAGATCGCATTCCTTATGATTTAAATGTTTAAGTCCATGAACTGACCGATTTGACAAAGTAACCAGCTTAAGTATGCGTACTTAAGCAACCGGATTTGAGTTTGTTTAGTTTCCAAACTCAGCAGAAATTTTCGGTTCGAAAACTTCCGCCATACTTAAGGTGACTAGTTTAAGAGTTTGTAAAAACAAAACTCAACAGAAATTTTTGGTTCGAAAACTTCCTCCAGTATGCGTACATGTACGCATACTTAACTTGTCTCCTTCACCAATTTCGTATACACACATATTGAAAAAGCAAGGGTACAACAACCACACCCAATATTTCTCTTAGCAATCTGCAAAGACAAACTCCAATATACTTTCTGGAGAATCAACTAGACAGTCAGACTCAATTTAGATAAAAAGTATATCAAAGAGTTTATATCTCAATCTCTCGATTTGATCTTTACTCAAGCAAATAGAAACCTGTGAGTCTTTATCAAAGAGAGATAACTTGGATGGTACCAAAGACCAATATCCAAGTGTCAATCAATTTAAATCAACAACCAAAAGGTCGGATATTCTAATTGATTGAACAATGCACAACATGTGATATTTCAATAATATAAACAAATATAATGCGGAATAGAAATAACACAGACACCAGAATTTTGTTAACGAGGAAACCGCAAATGCAGAAAAACCCCGAGACCTAGTCTAGATTGAACACACGATGTATTAAGCCTCTACAGACACTAGCCTACTCCAAATTAACTTCGGTCTTGACCGTAGTTGAACCCCAATCAATCTCACACTAATCCAAGGTACAGTTATGCTCCTACGCCTCTGATCCTAGCAGGATGCTACATACTTGATTCCCTTAGCTGATCTCACCCACAACTAAGAGTTGCTACGACCCAAAGTCAAAGAATTTAATAAACAAATCTGTATCACACAGAAAAGTCTACAGTAATAGATAAATCCGTCTCCCACGAATATACCTACTAGTTTTTGTTCCATCTTTTGATAAATCAAGGTGAACAGGAACCAATTGATAACCCGGACTTATATTCCCGAAGAACAGCCTAGTATTATCAATCACCTCACAATAATCTTAATCGACGCAGTGAAAAAAGATATTGCGGAATCACAAACGATGAGACGAAGTGTTTGTGATTTCTTTTCTATCTTGCCTATCGGAGATATAAATCTCAAGCCAATTATTCCAATTGTACTGCATTTGATAGAAACGACAAGATCGAGATCACACAACTACAAGAAAAGTAGTATCGGTCCGCTTCACAATCCCAATGAAGTCTTTAAGTCGTTAACCTGGTTTAGAGAAGAAAACCCAAGGTTAAAGGAGAATCGACTCTAGCTTATGCAACTAGTATCACACGTAAGGTGTGGGGATTAGGTTTCTCAGTTGTTAGAGTTCTCCCTTATATAGTCTTTCAAATCAGGGTTTAGCTTAGTAACAAAGCATTCAATATTCACCGTTAGATGAAAACCTGATTAGATTCAAGATAATATTTCTCAACCGTTAGATCGAAACCTTAGCTTGTTACACACAAATGAAATGTCCAATTTTGGGTTTATGTAACCGTTCCCAAACATTGACATTTGTTGGTTCAACAATAGTTAACCAAATGGTTAGCCATATGAGCAATTTCATATCAACCATATTCTTTTTCACCATAACTATTTCAAATGACTCAAATGAACTAGTTATAGAGTTGTTCAATTGCTTAGATCTTATGTAACTACACAAGACACAATTGAAGCAAAAACGGGTTGATTCACTTGAATCGGTTCATGAACTTTATAGCCACGGTTTGCAAAAGCATTCCTTAGTTTATATAAAATGAGTTCAAGAACAACCGATTTTAGATATAACCTACTCAAGTTCGCGGACTGGGTTCGCGGACTTAAGCTCACGAAGGAGTTCACAAACTCTAGCAGAAATTCTCGGGTCGAGAACTTCCGCCAGTTCGCGGACTTGGCTCACGCCACATTCTGTTTCTCTTGATCAACAAAGTTCGCAAACTTTGGTTCAAGAAATAAGGACTTATATATATATGTGTTTCCACGACAATGCTTATATCCTACCCATGGTTATGTAATTTAAACTCTCATTTCAATCATTTAAACATTCTCATAGGACGTTATATAACCATTATTCACAGACCATTTTTCGTCAGAGCAATTTTCAAAGTGATTGAAACATAACATAACATTCGTCACTAGGTAAAGATGAATTTGGCTAAAGCGAAAGCTTACCAACACATATTTCGAGAAATATGATAGGCGAGTTAAACTCGGCTCGAAATAGCAAATGTGTATAATGAAAGTCTATATATCAAAAGGACTTTTGTCTCAAGAATTGGAGATAGAGTAAATATACTTTTGAGTGACAGATAAGTTCAAATCTCCACATACCTTTTAGTCGATGAAGTTCCACCAGTTCCTTGAGTAGTCCTTCGTCTTGTATGATGATTGTCATGGACTCTTGAGCTCAACTACACTTTCTATCCTAGTCCGAGACCTTTAGCTATAATAGGATAGAAATCAAAACTTATAGTTTTGATCACTAACATTGACAAACATGCTTGAGATAGCAACACATGCGAGTTCGACCGAGCAATGCTATAACACATATGCATACTCTTGGCTCCCGGTTTATGGACTTATACACTAATGGGCGAACACACTATATATGCTTTTATCCAAAGATGGTTACATTCTCAACTCTTTATTTCAATCATTGAAACATTCTTCTATAACGATAATAGCCGTTTTCACACACTATTAGCATCAAAGCAATTTCCAAGATATTGAAATAAACATTATCGAAACATTCCAAGCTTAAATCAAATGATTGTATCACACAAACCATGTAAGATGTTACTCGTCAATTTTCTCATGATATAAGATGAACTTGGTCGAAGCGAAAGCTTACCAACACATATTTCGAGAAATATGTAAGCGAGATATACTCAGCTCGAAATCTCAAATGTGTATAGAGAAAACTATATCTTAACACGACTTATGTCTCAATATAGGAGATAGTATAAATAGACTTTCCAAGTGATAGATGAGTTCAAGTCTCCATATACCTTTTTTCGAAGAAGTTCCACAAGCTCCCCTTAGTAGCTCTTCGTCTTCAAATGATGAACTCTGTGAAATCTAAGCTCACCTACACTATCTATGTCCTAGTCCGAGACATCTATAAATAGGCTAGAAATCAAGACTTATAGTTTTGATCACTAACATTGACAAACATTCTTGAGATAGCAACGCATGCGAGTTCGACCGAGCAGTGCTCTAACAATCTCCCACTTTGTCAATTTTAGTGACAAAACTATCAATACATATGGATTACAAATTAGATAAAAATTGTAGCTTCTCATCCATATGCTTGATCTCCTTGGCATCTTCAATGTGACTCGAAATCTTCGTCACTTCCAAGTACTCCATGATCCTAAAGGTTGTAAGTTCAGCATCATAGTTGTTGAAGATCCGTAGCGATAACAATGAGAAACAAAATGCTCTCAATCATTGTTATACGGTGTCATAGTATTATTACACAACATCAAAGTTCAATTGTATCACAACTTTGACAACAATACTATGGTGATATGTATCACTCCCCTTAGTCAATACTACATCTCAACATGAAAACCACTCCCCCTTACATAAATTGGCAAAGTTACGAAAACTAGTGGGATCCTCATGAAATTTTCACAGAGATACTTCATGACCAAAAGAGAATACCATATCAACTTATTTAGATGCCATCATAAAGCCGAAGCTAAATGCATTCATCAAGGAGTTTATAAAGATACAAGATAACCCCTAAAAATTCCACAACCGCACTCCCCACAAAGTTTGGCAATTAAGCACAAGTTCAAAAAGAACTCTCCCCCATAAAATGTCATTCCCGAAAGAACAACAAAGGCGACCTTGCTTTTAACAAGAAAAGAAGGATTTCTTTGGATATAACCAAATCACATGAAAAACATGAATTTGTATCCGAAAATTCAATTGAAATAACCACAAGAGAACCCATGGTTAATTCAATTGGAATACACAACTAAATTAACCACAAAAAGTGATCAATTTAATTGGCCATGCTCGACATAAGAGAACTTTCGGAACAACAACTAAAATAACCAAAAGAGAATGATCAATTTAGCTGGTTATGCTCAAACATAAGGAACCTTCGTATCAACACGGTATATGCACAAAAATGTGGATCGGAGATCGATCAATACCGCGGAATAAACAAGGATTCATTTTATTGTCCATCACTATTTGCACAATGACATATAATAGACTTAATCCCTGTAAACAAAAGTTTTATCCTTTCTTCCATCAAAACAATGACATAAAAGGCTTTAACTTTTGTAATGTCAAAGTTCATTCTATCTTTTATCAATACTTTCATACCGACATAATAGAGATAACTTTTGAACAAGTATGGGATAGTCACAGGTTCACGGACGTAAACAACATATCCCATAACAATTTGCAATATATAAAATCATAAAGATTAAAATTGCAAAAATCATCTTCCAAAAAACTTAGAATTTAAATAAATAAATCTAAAACATTGCAAGATGAAAACGTTTGGCAATAGCTATATGTAAACACAATAATTGCTATTCCAAACTCTAGTAATCCTTCTCAAAAAACAAGAATAAATTCTCATAATAAGTTTCCTAGGCATCAAGACAAACTCGTAATGCACATATAAGATGATTTGTCCTTAGAGGGTAGAATCGATCTTTTTCGCCCGGATTTACACCAAGAATAGCTACCAAAGACGTATAAAAAGATTTTCAAAGAAGAACATACAAAGCCATTAATGACCATGCACCATAGTTCACACAAGATGATTGTGAACATTCAAGAATCCCATGCAATGCGTACTACTTCCCATTCTCGAACTTCCTTCTTTGTGATTCACCAACAACATTCTTGTAAAAGCTACAAATGAGCTTAGAAGAGTGGTACTCCAACAATCCAAGTGCTCAAGTCCAAGAGAAGTGGAACAAGTGCGACGAAACAGAGTAAAACACTAAAAAACAAGAGACAGGACAGTGACCAGTCTTAACTCATCCAAATTAAAGAATTCTCATCTCCATTTTGAAGAGAATTCAAATAGGAAGAGAATTCAAAAGAATGAGGTCATTCTAGTTCGGACGAAGAAGATACGGCCAAAACGGAGTTTACCGAATATCGACGTCTACGAGGCAAGTATGCATACGGGTATGCAAACGAATTTTATTCGACACTGGGGTAGTATGCAAACGGGTATGCGTACTAAAACCCTGGATTTTGATTTTAAATGATGTTATGCATACTTGGTATGTCTACCATGAAGTCCAAACATCCCGAACTACTATTTTCATACCTAAACATTTAAGAACCTTAAACATAGATCAAGTTAGGTAGAAATGAACGATAAGCAAGGTACATGGATCATTAGTCTAAGCAAATAAATAAACACAAAACTTTCTCAAGTTTATAAACATACCTTTTAGAAGAATTCAACGAATTCTATGAAATTTACTAGAACATAATCCGTATGCCCCGGTTCTCGTGCTTCCCTCACCATATACATAACAGGGTATTCCTTGGTGAGGATGCACTTACAACACAATCAAGTTGTGTTGGGGTTAACAATGTCTTTCTCACCACAAGTGAACTTTGGATTATCATGAAAGAGATCGCTTTTAGAACCTTTCACATCCAATTCCATTTTTCCAAAAAACTTATTAAGTTCCAACATCATGGATACTGCCTTCTCCATAGTCATGGAATTTTATGGAAGATCATTCCTTTTCACACTCAAAGCATCATTGACTTTCTTTGGTACCCACTTCTGAGTGCGTTTAGGAACAACCGGAACCTTCTTCCCCTTACTCTATTCAAGATTTCTTGGTAGAGAATTGGATTGACTATTCTTTTGCAAGTTAGTCTTTCTCCAACTGGGACCATCGGATCTTGTCTTCGTCTTTACGAAGTTATCATTCTGATAACCATTACGATTGTGAAAAGGATTCGTATGACGTTTATAGGCAAATCTAGATTTATCACAACACTGATTCATTTGCCTAAAGGTTGGAAAGTTACAACCTGTGGCGTTAAGGGGATTAGTCTTAACATATGATCTTGGTTTCACAACTTCTTGTGATGCCCAAAGAAGAACATCATGAAGTTTCTCATTCCTTAAACGGAAACGACATCTCCTTTCCAGGTGACCTTTATTTCCGCAATAGTGGCAAACATAAGGAATGTTCTTACCTCGATCCGTGTGTGCTGACTTTGGAGGTTGATATACTTTGCTCTTTTGAACCTTAACTGTCGGTGAAGGTATTTCACTTTTGCCATCAGTGGAAACCTTTTGTTGAGAAGAATCACTAGCCTTGACAAATGTATCACGATGATTTTTACTTGCTCCTAGCATAGTTGTTAATTTGCTTGAACTAGTATTGAACTTTTTGAAGTCATCTTCCAATATCTTGATTTTATCAAGAGCAACAGCTAAATCAGCCTCAAGACGTTTTTCTCGAGCGAGAAAAGCGCTTTCTCTATCATCAAAACTAATTTGTTGAGAGTTAAACCTTGCTTCAGATTCTGCAAGTTTATCTTCCAACGAAAATTACTTTTGATAAAGATTATCACATTCACGTGACTTCATACGTAGGTTTTCCTCAGAATCCTTGAGGATCGATTCGTTAGAACGATTCGAAACATAAACACTTGCGTAATATCTTCTCAATTTCTTGTTTTCTCGACATAGAGGAGTCGGAAGAAGAGTGATATGAGAAGTTGTCATCTTATTATTTTCCAACGAATCCAAAACCTTCACATACTCAGAGACTTCCTCATTAACATCTCTATTAATATCTGAATCACCTTAATCATAAAGTTCATCCAACTGTTCTTTTAGGCGTGTTTCCCAGACTTCAACAGTTTTTACATTAAGAGAATGTTTAGATATTGACTTAGATGTGATAGTTCTCTCAGGTGAATCCAAGCTTTGAGAATCATCTGGCAATTTCTGAACTAGTGCGTTATTAGAGATAGACTCGTCCATAATCACATCGCTACAAACACAGACTTATAAGGTCTTTAACGTGTTTGCCTGCTCTGATACCAATTGAAAATACGGGGGTCTAACAACCACACCCAACAATTCGTTTGGCAATCCGAGAGGACTTACTCCAATACACTTTCTAGAGAATCAACTAGACAGTCAGACTTAATCTAGAGTAAAGTATATCAAAGAGTTTTGATATCTCTGTTTCACAATGTAATCAGCAAATCAAACAGATAGAAATCCATGAGCCTAATTATTATGTGAAACAACTTGAACGGTACCAAAGACCAATGTTCAAGTGTCAATCAATGTAAATCAACAACCAAAGGTTGGATATTTTAATTCACTGATCTTAACGCACAACCTGTAATATTTCAATTATATAACAAAATATAATGCGGAAAAAAGAAATAACACGGACACCAGAATTTTGTTAACGAGGAAACCGCAAATGCAGAAAAACCCCGGGACCTAGTCCAGATTGAACACCACACTGTATTAAGCCACCATAGACACTAGCCTACTACCAATTAACTTCGGACTGGACTGTAGTTTAACCCTAATCAATATCACACTGATTCAAGGTACAGTTGCGCTCTTTACGTCTCTGATCCCAGCAGGATACTACGCACTTGATTCCCTTAGTTGATGTCACCCACAACCAAGAGTTGCTACGACCCAAAGTCGAAGACTTGATACACAAATCTGTCTCACATAGAAAAGTCTATAGGATTGAATAAATCCGTCTCCCACAGAAATACCCAAGAGTTTTTGTTCCGTCTTTTGATAAATCAATGTGAACAGGAATCAATCGATAACCCGGACTTATATTCCCGAAGAACAGCCTAGAATTATCAATCACCTCACAATAATCTTAATCGACTAACAAAGGAATATATTGTGGAATCAGAAACGATGAGACGAAGTGTTTGTGATTACTTTTATATCTTGCCTATTGGAGATATAAAATCTCGAGCCAATTTTTTCAATTGTACTCAACACGATAGAAACAACAAGATCAGATCACGCAATTACAAAGATTATAGTTGGGTCTAGATTCACAATCCCAATGAAGTCTTCAAGTCGTTAACCTACAGGGTCTCGAGAAGAAACCTAAGGTTAAAGGAGAATCGAATCTAGTTGTGCAACTAGTAACACACAAGAGGTGTGGGATTAGGTTTCCCAGTTGCTAGAGTTCTCCATTATATAGTTTTCAAAGCAGGGTTTGCAATCTAAGTTACCTTGGTAACAAAGCATTCAATATTCACCGTTAGATGAAAAACATGATTCTCCCAAGCTAATATCTTTCAACCGTTAGATCGAACTTAGCTTGTTAAACACAAATGAAATGTACCCTCATTTAAGTTTATGTAACCGTACCTAAACGTGTACACCATGTTGGTTCACAAATATTTAATCGAGGTTAGCCATATGATTACTCTCATATCAACCTTATTCATCTTAACCATAACTAGTTCAAATGACTCAAATGAAACTAGTTAAAGAGTTGTTCAATTGCATAGAAAACACAATTGAAACCAAATCGGTTTGTTTCACTTGAATCAATCATGAACATTATAGCCACGGTTTGCAAAGATTGCATTCCTTATGATTTAAATGTTTAAGTCCATGAACTGACCGATTTGACAAAGTAACCAGCTTAAGTATGCATACGGGTATGCGTACTTAAGCAACCGGATTTGAGTTTGCTTAGTTTCCAAACTCAGAAGAAATTTTCAGTTTGAAAACTTCCGCCAGTATGCGTACAGGTATGCATACTTAAGGTGACTAGTTTAAGAGTTGTCAAAATAAAACTCAACAGAAATTTTCGGTTCGAAAACTTCCTCAAATATGTACTTAACCTGTCTCCTTCACCAATTTCGTATACACACATATGCATACTCTTGGCTCCCGGTTTATGGATTTATACACTAATGCGCGAACACACTAATATGCTTATATCCAAAGATGGTTACATTCTCAACTATTTATTTCAATCATTGAAACATTCTTCTATAATGATAATAGCCGTATTCACACACTATTAGCATCAAAGCAATTTTCAAGATATTGAAATAATCATTATGGAAACATTCCCTACATCAAATGATTGTATCAGACAAACCATGTAAGATGTTACTCGGTAATTTTCTCATGATATAAGATGAATTTGGTCGAAGCGAAAGCTTACCAACACATATTTCGAGAAATATGTAAGCGAGATATACTCAGCTCGAAATCTCAAATGTGTATAGAGAAAACTATATCTTAACACGACTTATGTCTCAATATAGGAGATAGTAGAAATAGACTTTCCAAGTGATAGATGAGTTCAAGTCTCCACATACCTTTTGTCGAAGAAGTTCCACAAGCTCCCCTTAGTAGTTCTTCGTCTTCAAATGATGAACTATGTGAAATCTAAGCTCAACTACACTATCTATGTCCTAGTCCGAGACATATATAAATAGGCTAGAAATCAAGACTTATAGTTTTGATTACTAACATTGACAAACATGCTTGAGATAGCAACGCATGCGAGTTCGTCTGAGCAGTGCTCTAACATCTTTTATCATGTAACATTGTCCCTTGACAGCTTTATAAGAAGTGATAAGATCATAGGTTGGTTGTAAGCTGAAAATACTCGCAATCCAAGTCCGTACTTGAGAAGCAATATGGAAATCGCAAAGAATATGTCACAACTCTTCCCCACTATTACAAATATTGCACATCTATTAGCCAATGGCCTTTGAAATCTATTACTTTGTCAAGAATAACACAACAATCTTCTCTCAACAACTTCTAGTTCTAAGATGCTAGAGACAGATGATTTTATTTTCTCAAAATCATATATGCCACTGAAAAAACAAGATATTTCTTCCTAATAAAATTTCTAGATGATCTGACAGATAAAATCCCTTTATGATCCACCATCCAAGCTCTAGTATCTACATCACCAACAGGCCTAGGCAAAGAACCAATGTCCACCTCAACTGACTCCATAATGATCCTAATACTGCTCGAAATACACCAAAAATTACCATTGATAATGTCACATGCCCTAAAAAAAAAACTCTATCCTATCTAAACTCGGAATTCCATGTAAACTGGCATTGTTGTCAGTAGCACACCAATTATCAAAAAGTATAGACGTGTTTCTCCAACCACTCACTAGGTACTTAATATTTCACGGATACTTGGCATTATAGATGACTAGAGTTTGTAATCCACAACTTCACCAAAAATCTTGAGAAACTTAGCTTGTAAACACCGTGCCCAGATCTTGTCTGAATGCTTAATATTCCAAGAAGGTTTCATGAGTAAAGCCTTGTTCACTGTTACCATTCTTGACTGAGGTCGCCTTCACTATAAGGACAACAAACTTTATCAAAAGATATGCGATATGATTTACCTGTTTGGGAGTTAACAATCCAAAAGAAATTACGACATTCATAAATAATTCTCATAGGTTATTTGTAAACAACCATGATACTTCCAACCAGCTAAAGTATCATGGATCTTCTCCGCCACGCTGCTAACATGTTCATACCTGACAACATTATACATGAGATGAACCCTCAGGTAACGGTTAGGGAAACTGGCCATATCCTTCCCATTACGGCATAAACATTATTCCTTTCCTCAATAGTACCCATACAAAAGTAAATTTTACTTTTATCTTTGCTCACAACCTGGATAGAAAATTTTTCATACAAATTTAATAGGATCAAAAGGTTCCTCAAACTCTTTCCATCACCCTTACATAAAATCAAAATATCATCAGCAAACAAGAGGTGAGTAGAAGCGGGGATCTAACAACCACACCCAATATTTCGTTCGGCAATCTGTATGGTCTAACTCTAATATAATTCCAAGAGAATCAACTAGACAGTCAGACTCAATCAAGGAAAATATATCCAAGAGTTATATCTTTGTTTCTTAATATAATCAGCAAATCAGACAGATAGAAATCCGTGATCCTGATTAATAATAAACAACTTGGACGGTATCAAAAACCAATATCCAAGTGTCAATCAATTCAATCAACAACCAAAAGGTCGGATTCACAAATTGATTGAACTTATGCACAACCTGTGATATTTCAATTATATAAACAAATATAATGCGGAAAAGAAATAACACAGACACCAGAGATTTTGTTAACGAGGAAACTACAAATGCAGAAAAACCCTGGGACCTAGTCCATCTTTGAACACCACATTGTATTAAGCCGCTACACACTCTAGCCTACCACAAGTTAACTTCAGAATGGAATGTTGGTGAGCCCTAACCAATCTCTCACTGATCAAGGTACAATCGCGTTCCTTACGCCTCTGAATCCCAGCAGGACTCTACGCACTTGATTCCGTTAGCTGATCTCACCCACAACTAAGAGTTGCTATGACCCAAATTCGAAGACTTAATAAAAAAATCCGTCTCCCACAGAAAAGTCTATTCAGATAGATAAATCTGTCTCTCACAGAAATACCTACAAGGTTTTGTTCCGTCTTTTGATAAATCAAGGTGCACAAGAACCAATTGATATACCAGACTTATATTCCCGAAGAACATCCTAGAAATATCAATCACCTCACAATAACTTAACTATATGGTAGTAGAACAAGTTATTGTGGAATCACAAACGATGAGACGAAGGTGTTTGTGACTACTTTTATATCTTACCTATCGGAGATAAATCTCGAGCAAATCTTAGAGAAGATAGTACTCAATACGATAGAACAAGTAAGATCAGAACACGCAACTACGGAGAAAATAGTTGGGTCTGGCTTCAGAATCCCAATGAAGTCTTTAAGTCGTTAACCAATAATGGTTTTAGGAAAAACCTAGGTTAAAGGAGAATCGACTCTAGTCGCAACTAGTATCACAAAGGAGGTGTGGGGATTAGGTTTCCCAGTTTCTAGAGTTCTCCTTTATATAGTCTTCAAATCAGGGTTTGATAGCTTAGAAACAAAGCAATCAATATTCACCGTTAGATGAACACCTGATCTAAGAGTCAAGCTAAGTTTGCTTGAAACCAAAGCAATATCTCTCCACCGTTAGATGGTCTTAGATTGTTACACACAAATGAAATGTACCTTCATTTAGATATGGTAACCGTACCTAAACATGTACACTTAGTTGGCTCAACAAGTTAACCGAAGTTAGCCATATGAACACTTCCATATCAACCATGTCCATCTTAACACAACTAGTTTAAATGACTCAAATGAAACTAGTTATAGAGTTGTTCAATTGTTATATTCTCATAAAAGTATACAAGACACAATTGAAGAAAAATCGGTTTTAATTCACTCGAATCAATTCATGAACATTATAGCCACGGTTTGCAAAGATTGCATTCCTTGTTATATATAAATGTATTTGTTCATGAGTATGTAAACATACTTAACCGATTTTAGAACTTAACCCACTCAAGTATGCAAACGTGTACGCATACTTTAGTTCCCGGACTAGGTTTTGTTCGCCAGTATGCAAACGTGTACGCATACTATCGTTCATGACCGAACTTAGTTGAAATCAGTATGCAAACGTGTACGCATACTATAGTTCCCGGACTTCAACTGTTGAATCAATATGCATACGGGTATGCATACTAAATTCTCGGACTTGGAATACACTTGCAACAGTTAGCATACAAGTACGCATACTGTGCTATATCCAATCAATGGTTAATTGTTCTAAACTCCCATTTCAATTATTGAAACATTCTTCTAAGACGAGAATAGCTGTCTCACACAAACTATTAGATTCAAAGCAATTTTCAAGTGATCAAATGATCAATACGAAACATTCCGAGTCTACATCAAATGACTGTCTCACACAAATCATATAAGATGTTACCAAGCGATTTTCACATGATCATCTTTTGACTTTCGTCAAGAATAAAAGATGAACTTAGTTAAAGAGAAAGCTTACCAACACATATTTCGAGAAATATGTAAGCGAGTTAAACTCAGCTCGAAATATCAAATGTGTATAATTTAAAGTCTATATAGCTATACGGCTTAGTCCCAATAAGAGATAGAAAGAAATAGACTTCTGTGTGATAGATGAGTTCAAGTCTCCACATACCTTTTTTTGATGAAGTTCCTCCAAGCTCTCATCTGTAGATCTTCATCTTCAATCGATGAAAACCGTGAAGTCTAAAGCTCAACTACACATTCTATCCTAATCTGATACATAGCTATAAGTAGACTAGAAATCAAGACTTATAGTTTTGACAACTAAACTTGACAAACAAGCTTGAGATAGCAACGCTTGCGAGTTTGACCGAGGAGTGCTCTAACACCTTTATTTTTAACCATGAAGGACATACTATCCCGATTAAAAAGCTTATGTAAAGTACGACTCAAAATGTCTTCAATGAGCACAAAAAATTACGAAGACATAGGATCTCCTTGTAGTAACCCTCTATCAATGGAGAAAAATCCCTCATGGCTTCCATTGAAGAGTACATAAGTACGGGCTGACTTCAAATTATTAAAAATCCAGTTACACCATATACCAGAAAAAATATGGCGTCGAAAAACTTATAGAATGAAATTCCAGCTTACCGTGTCTGTTGAAGGGTGATTTAAGATTTAGGTTCTACCCGTCCTAGCTACACCAAATGACCTCATTATACCAAGAATAGTAAGAGAGAGTTGCATTTCTATTGTACATTGTCCTTTCTTATATAGGCTTTCCCAAAAGCCCTTCTTTTTATTACATCATGTCACATGTCCTAACCTTTCTTAATTACTCCTAATGCCATTCCTTAATGTAACCTCTTCCTTATTCATTAATTCTTCCTTTGTCCTTTTTACTTTATGGGTATTTCTTCCTCGGGCTTGGGCCTAGTCCCCAAGTCCCATATCTTGCATCAAGCTCGTCTTTTCCTCTAGGGACACCCTGGCCCATTAAGGGGTTTCATTTTTTATGTGTCAACAGTGTCAAAAGCTTAAGTTATGTTGAGTTTAAATCCCACATTATCATATTTGCGCTTCACTTTAAGATCATTAACCATCTTCGAGGCTAAAGCAATATTTTTATGGATGTTTCGACCTTTCTATAGGCCGTATGGTCTTCAAAAACAATGGCCATCACGAGGCTAAAGTAATCTTAGTAAAGACCTTGAAGAAAAAATTACTTAAGCGGATCGGTCTAAAGTCTTTCAAACAATCGCCATCACGTACCTTCGGGAGTAAAATGATAAGGCTAGAGCTTACTCCATTCAGTATGAACTGCTTACGACAACAGAATATGATTGCTCAAATAAGATCTGCTTGATTAATATCCCAACAATATCTATAGAAGCACCTAAGAGGCACTATTAACTCCAAGTTTAAAAACCGCCCATTTTGCATCCATTATAGCACTTTGTTCAGCTGAATCACTGGATGCTCCACATTAAAAATCTGGTCATCAATAATAGAGTTATCCCATTAAACTTGGCCTTATAATAATCGACTACCATGTCCTTGAGCTGATCATGCATGATCACTAAAGGAGGTTATCAGGATTAGCAGGGGTACTGTTTCATATGAGCCAAAAGCTCATGCTGACTGTATGATCACTCAAACGGTAATCTCGGTAACCCCTTTTAGCAATCATGCTATCATGATCAGTTATGATAGTGGAGGTGTTATACACTCACTTTAAGTGGGGAGTGCATGAATTGTAGAATTTTGATTTGCATAACAGTTAGTGAGTTCCCATTTCTCAAGAGAGAAAGTAGGTTACTTTCCTACAGTCCAAAGCCAAAGCCATGGGCGTTGGTGAGCGGTTTCTTTCAGCTAACTTAATTCCTCTTACTTTTTACGTTCCTCTATCTTCCCTGACCCTCTATATCTCTCTAATCTAATATCTCATCAATTTCTCCGTAAACTCGAATCACCATCTAATCTGCTTCTCTGTGTCAAACGCCATGGTTACAACGAGGATCATATTCGGACTTCTTACTTTTGTTACAGTTGGAATGATTATTGGTAAGTTTCCCAAACACAATACTAATTCCATGGAGATTTAGATTCTTATGATTTTGTAGAACCCTAAACTGATTTTCGGGTATTAATTTGTTAGTTCTTATTATTGATATTGATAAAGTAGTTTTTGGGAAGAACTGATTAAATATATTGGGAAATTAATGGCAGTAAATCTGTTGAAATCGATCACCCAATTTTGGTTTTGATCTTAAACAAATCCAATCATGTATTCCATCAGCAATTTCTTGGAATGCATTTGGAGGCAAGTTTGTTAGAATTACACGTTTAAGGTTTTAAAAAACGTTGAGGCGTTGTGCTTTCTTTTGACAATGCAAGGCGTAAACTAAAGGGCACACCTCTAATGGTAAAATAAATTATGTTAGAGACACTAGGCCATGAACTTTAACTCGATCAACACTACAGAACCAACTAGACAGAATAAACTAGTCTCAGTCAAGCTTACTAACTAATTAACTTACAAATTTACCAGCTTAAGATGTAATATAATTATATAAGTTTGATTAGTGTTCTCTGAATTGCCACTGTAGCTTCCACTTTGCTGAATCGTAAATTTTGATAACGATTATATCTAGAGTTAAACCCTACGTTGAAAACAATTTTTAAAGCTCTTGAAATTAAATACAATACTCAATAGGTCTCGAGGCGTAGTTTAGAGAATTTTTTTGAAACCATGGTTTGGTCTACTGTTAGTGATATCCTTGTCACAATTTCAGACCAGACATTGGCTGTAGATTTGATTTTGTAGAATTCGTCACTAATGCTATAATTAGGCTAAATCTTTAAAGTTTTTTTTTGTCCTTCCTGTCAAAATTGTGTAATTGACACAAGAAACAAGGGGTCATATTTTTCTAAGATTTCTTGGATATGTTTGATGTACTCTTAGCATTATGTTTCTTTTTCCTTCTCCAGTTCTCTTAATGGCTAAGTATGGGTTTGTGTTTTACTGGCAAGTTTATGGTTTATATTTGGGATCTGCAGGTGCTTTGTTTCAGTTGGCATTTATACGGAGATTGGAGGAGTCATCTGGTACATTTCACATTCTCTCTTTCTTTGTCTGTTAAGTTTGTGAACTGTTGGTATCCAACTGGAAAATTATTGTATTGGTAATGAGTGATTGGTTCGAGATATTTATACATCAGGTATGCTAGGTTTTCATTGCCCTTGTGGGACTGTTCTCAATGTGTCCCCTCCTCTTGAATTAAAATTTGCGGTTGACCATATTCGTTCTTTACAACATCTAGAGATGTATTTTCCAGCTGATACTTTTACAAGGAAAAGTATTTCAACGGAAGAGCAATAAAAATGACAAAGTGTCTGTCTGAAACATCTAAGCTTTCCAATGACAGTGGTGTATCATATGTCAGTACATCCTTTCCAGGCTCTGACTAGCAATAACTGTTGGTATTACAAAATCTAGATCTATTTAGGCAATAAAGTAACTGCAAGACTGTAACACATTCCCATCAATGTAGAGTATTTATGTAACTTGTATTTGATACTCTAAAATGGTTAAGAGAGCGTTTACCTATTAAGGGTTTGGAAGCAAAATACAGAACCACGTCACCCACCTTTCTTCTTCTTTCTAAGAGCCTCCAATGGCAAAGTGGTCGGCTTCTTGTTTGACATATGCTACACCCTATCTTTGTTTCCTACATTTTATCGATATATTCGTAATTTATAGCATAGTGGAAAATCATCTCCATTGGAGACGGGGTGGTTTTGTGTTCATTGTCAATGTGGTTTTACTTGAATGGACAATGTTTATTTAACTTTTTCTGGACTTCATGCTTTACTTCCCTAAAGTAACTTGACTAATCTCCAATATCCGAGCTCCTTTTTTGTTGGTTTTCATACTACAACAACGGTATTGTTGGTCTTAGGAAGTTTGACCCATTTTGGTTTTCCATGCTATTAGTGTTGTTTAAGTTATACAGGATACCAAAGTGGCTTTGTCTTGGTCGTTTACTTTTGTCTGATTCTTCTTTTGCTAACTAGGAATTTAACATGAAGAAACATAGTGAATCATCTTATGCTTGATTTTAGCATGTTGCAACTTGCATGGTGGCCACACTAGAATCTCCAGCTTTTAGTTTTGATTAGTGTAGGCCTGTATGGACTTGGTTTGAACTATTTCTGTTTAAGATTAGCATAGCATATCTGACATATGTGTTCTTGTGTACAGTTTCAGGATTTTCTCGTTGGGAGGATGACCATGAGGCAAAGATGCTCCGAATCGGATTTGTATGTTTGGTTTGCAGCTTTATTTTCATCTTTGCAGTTTTACCTTTATGTTTCAGGATATTCTCGTTGGGAGAATGACCATGTTGGTTTCTGAATGTTCACGTGCATGGTCAGACCTCGTGGCAGAACTCTTTGTATACTTACTATATTCTTTTCCGATGTAGGTCAAACCTGAGATTATCAGCTGGGCACCACGAATCATTGTCCTGCATAATTTCTTAAGTTCAGAGGTAGGCATGTCTTAACTAACACGGTCATGTCAAAGCTACCTGTTTCATAATGCTAGTTACGCTTTCTGTGGTCGTACCCGTCTGGATGTGGTCCATATACTAATGTCATTAATAAATAGATATTGGTCCTCTTATGTTCATGATTGGATAAGCATTGGACTCCTTGAGTAACAATTTTCTATCAGAAATTCAGTAATGTTTTCTGTTGCTTTTGAGTTCTTCATCTCTGTTATTGCAAACATGCTATTCGAGGTAGTTGTTTGCACATCATTCTGTTGAGTTTATTCCCCTGAAAATGCCTATTTTAAAGAATGTCTATCTACAAAGTTTAAGTTACTTGGCATGGAATAGTTGAGTCTAAGCTGCCTAATTTCAACAAACTTGCCTTTTACTTTCATATACTTGTTTGCCTGGTCTCTAAAAGAAATTGCAATGAGCTAAAAGAATGAGATTGTGATGATATTGCAGGAATGTGATTATCTTAAAGCAATTGCTAGGCCTCGCCTCCAGATTTCTACTGTAGTGGACGCAAAAACAGGCAAGGCATGTATTACGATAGATCTCACTTCTTTCTTGAAACAAACAAAAATGATTATTTTTTATGTCTGATGAATGCTGCATTCAATTATTTATCAGACTTTCTATTTTAAGTTTCTCTATACTCTGTCTAAGTTCAGTCTACTAGTTTGTAAGCACTAGGTAAACACCTCACTGAGGTTCTTTTAGATGAGGCACAACCAAGTTATCTTGAGAAATATTCCTTTTTCCGTTGTTATCAAACTCATAACTTCCAATTTTTTTTAATTTTTTAATTTTTTTTTTGTACATATACATGTATGTTAAAGCTAGATTGGATTTTATTGTTAGTAGTGTGTTGATTATTGACTTATAACACAGTGTCGGAGTTTCAGTTTATTGATTGTCAATATAACACTTTATCTACCCAAAATTTTGATGAAAAAGAATTTCTCAGCTATTAGATCAATTCTTTATTTTTCATCACAAAGTTGTGTTGGTGTATGTATTTAGGGTATAAATCATACTGTCTGCTTTCAGCCAGACTCTAACCCATCAATCGACCCAGAACTTGTATAGCACGATCACATAGTACTACACCCCGACGCCCAGTAACCATTTTTCCCAATCTGTTTGTGTCATAGTCAACTCTTTTGCGCTCAAATGTTCCATGTCTTAATATCTGTTATATTTCTTGAATGCTTTTTCAGGGAATTAAGAGTAATGTTAGGACAAGTTCCGGCATGTTTTTAAGTAATGAAGAGAGGAAGTATCCTATTGTACAGGTTGGTTTCTTAGCAAGCTTACATTTACTCCCGTTTCCTTGCAAAATCCGTCAAAATAATATTCTAGAGTCGCTTGTGAAATGTTAATAACAAATGCCTCCAAACCCATGAAATTTGTTTGTGTTCCCACTTTTGAGCACTATAATTGAAATACATTATCTACTTCTTTGTTGGACCGACCTGTCCATGCATATATATATTTGTTTTGACGCTCCATTTAACAATTATATTTTTCTTATGCATTTCTGAAACAGGCAATTGAAAAACGGATTTCAGTATTCTCTCAAGTACCAGTAGAAAATGGAGAGCTTGTTCAAGTTTTAAGGTATTACTTCCAACATCATTTCTTAAGAAATGCTTACTTAAGCTCTTAGACTGATCGGTTCCATTATTAAGTGCCTAACATCTGCAGCACAGGTATGAACAGAATCAGTACTACAAGCCACATCATGACTACTTTTCTGACACTGTGAGTTGTTTTTCAACACTTGTTTTGTTTCTGTTTTCGTTGCCTTTCCCTTTTTCCTGGTTTTGTTTCATAAAATAAAATTCTTTTTCGGGTGCAGTTTAACTTGAAGCGAGGAGGTCAGCGAATTGCAACTGTGCTCATGTATTTGAGTGACAATGTGGAGGGGGGAGAAACTTACTTCCCCATGGTGAGTTCACTGCAAATATTTTTTGCACTTCTAGTATAGCATGCGATCTATTCTGTCAGGGTGTTAATTGAAAAATTTTCAGGCCGGGACAGGAGAATGTAGCTGTGGTGGGCAAATGGTGAAGGGGTTGTCTGTAAAACCTAATAAAGGAGATGCAGTTCTTTTCTGGAGCATGGTTTGTCTCTAATACTCCGTAATTGTATTATTTTTTATATTTCTTTCAAAATAAAAGAAAAATAAATCAATAACCGAAGGTACAGTTTGAGCACACAAATTTAGCAAAAGCTGTTTAGTTGCTATTCTTACAGACCTTATCAACCTAATTGACCAGTCGACTAGGGTTGTAAATTTGGCTTGTTCCCGAACTGAACTGAAACTGATTGCATAAAACGTACAGACCTTAAAAACAAATTTTCTATCCAGGTTAAACTAGGAAATTTAGGATTATTGTGGAACTTGGTATGGTTTTTGAGGCCCAGTGATTTCTTTTGTAGGGACTTGATGGGAAGGAAGATCCAACTAGTATACATGGAGGATGTAAAGTCTTATCAGGAGAGAAATGGTCAGCTACGAAATGGATGAGGCAAAAAACAACCAACTAATTCCTCTTCAACTACAGCCCATTTAAAATATCTTGGGCACATCTTGTATACACTATACACATTTTTAGTCAGAAAGTTAGTCATTCATAGAGGTAGTTCACACACACACACAATAACACCGAGTTGTAGATTAGATCAAAATGATTACTTTAGTCGATGGTGGGGGTCGGTTCCACAGTTTTAGAAATCAAACTTGATATAAACTTAAACATTCATTCATATCTCAAAAATGTTGATGTTGCTCATGTTTGCTAATTCGAAAAAAAAAAGTTTTCTTTTCTGATTTCTTAGGAAGTAACACCTGCTGCTCCGCTCCAGAACCTAGTCCGTACTAACATGCCTAAGCGACGGCATGATTAGTTTCTGAGAGCCAGGCTGTTGTCAGCTGTATCATCCAGCAAAAGTATACCGTTATCAACAGCCATTTCAATGGGTGCGCCTCCCATCATTGGCAGGTACAATCCAGTCTGAGCGAGTTATGGGGTGAAGATAACTCCGAGGGATCTTTTCAGGTATAGAGTTTTGGTTGCCACCAGTGGTGCTCATCCAGTCATCCTTGCACTCAAACTATTATTTCTACCGAACCCGATAGAGATTCCATTCCCATCCACCTTGGACCTTATTTCGCCCCACCACGATCCTGGCATCCTGCAGGCTGCAGCTGCACCATTAAGTTTTTGCGCATCCTGTTCTTAGAATGAAACTTTCATATGGGCCATGGGGATATTTTTTTCTTTTCTTTTCTTTTCAACCCTACAGGCTACAGGTATCATTTCATTTGATCCACTTTATAAACCACGGGCGAATTATTTCAAAAAATATAAAGTTTTCAAAAATGCTATGGAACCTTGACACGATTCAGTAGACACATAATGATGGGCTCATGGGCACCTAAAATTTCCACTTTTTTTTGTTTTTACATTACATGGTCTGTTTAAATTTTGCTTTTCTTTTTGTTTTACTGCTTTTTCACTTTATCTTTTTGCTCCTCCATTTCCCCAAACGTGCGTGGGTTCAAGGATTGCATAATCTGTCGGTCATCGATAGCCGAGAATACCGTTTCTTTAATTCTTGAGCCATGCATAATGGTCATCACGGACTCGGCAAATACTTACACTCCAGATCTCTATAAAGGGTATCGTTAACCACCTGTTAGTTAGTAACATTGCAATTTCACTTTTGAAACTTGAGTTAACGGTTTTCAGATCGACATATAGATTACTTACCAAAAATCATTTAGTCGAAATCTCCATATAGCAGAACCAGAATTGAAAACAAATAGAAAATAATACACACGCCATTGTATGAAGTCAAACTGAGCAATTTTTGTAAAAATATGCATGGCTTTGGGAGTCGGTTGCAGACAATTGTTCTGCTTGCCTATACCTGGTTCTGCTCCAAACAGAAACCCTGTAACACTAGGCGGCTACAATCTTAACCAGTGATCCTAATGTCGTACTTAGCTGTTGGGATATACATGAACAAAGTTGTTACAAAGTATCAACTGCTAATCATGAATCATTGGTCACACTCCATTAGTAGTCATAATAATGTTTATAGTGAATACCAGACAAAACTACAAACAAATTTTAAAAAAAGCATGAAAGTAACAACACAAAAGTTAACCATGTCTATCTTGAGTAGTAAAATTATAAGAAAAATAATACAGACCCTGGTAAGCAACAGTTTCTCAACCACCATAATAAGCTTTACACTAGCATAACATGTTCCTCATGGAAAAGTGTAAGCCTATATAATGAGAAGAGATCCAGATCTGTGATGACAAGCACAACACAGCATAAATTCCTTCAGACTTGACCTTAATTTCCCTACCTTATACTTTTTTTCTCTTCTTTTTCTTCACTTTACTCATACAAACTTTGATTTTTCCTACCAAAAAAACAAAAAGATAATCACTTTTGTCTTTTGTATTTGAGAAGACATAAAGATCATTTACTACTCCATTGTCAAAACTATAAGTCTTCTTCTTCTTCTTATAGTTGTGTTCATAACTAACAGTCTCTCCATAGCAGCTACCTGCCAGCTCTTGTTTCTGTTTAGAGAGTGAAAGAGTTTTGAAGTTTTCAGTTGTCAGTTTTTACTTATCTTAGTGAGTGAGTTGATTAGAAATGACAATGGGTTTAAATGAATTTAGACCTATTCATTTTCCAGCATTTGGTGAATGGGATTACTACTGTTATCAACCGAACTACTACTACACTACAAGTAGTACTAATGGTGGTAATGATCATCATGGCCACCACCACCAACAAGATTTGTATGGTGTCGATACTGATCTTTACAGAGGAGCAGGAGCAGAGGAAGTTAAGATACCAGTAGTAGTAGTACCCACAACTACTACTAATGTTGTCAACTTTTCTCCTAAGAAGGTACATATTTTTTTTTCTTCTGCCGATTCTTTCAATACTTAGCATGCATATGTTCTAACTTCTAAGTCATAATAAGACTTGAACAATTAATTAACCATGTCAGTTGTTGTTGATAGTTTAGATTCCGAATCAAGTTTCCCTGTAGAGTTTGTTGACCTCCTTGTTTTACTTTAAAATTTTCACAAACTTTTAGTTGTTGTACATTCATTCCTCAATCATTTTGCTTGAACCTCAATAATATGTCTCTTAATTACAATCTTTTTTTAATCATGAAGGTGTTTGTTACTACACAACAACCAAACACTATTGAAGTCAGTTCCACTCCAAATGTCTAATTAGCTTGTTTGTTTTCTTATGGGTAATGAATTATTAGTTTTAGTTCCGGTCATGTGCTCATTTTTGTCTCGCCGTTGTACTTTTCAGGAAAATAAACTGTACGCCGGGGATGAAGGAGACGAGACGAAAGATAGGTGGTGGATTTATGGATGGAAAGCATCACCCACAAAATACAACAAACCTCAATACCGAACAACCACTGCTGTTACCACTACTCACAAGCCTGTTGATGAAGATCTCTACAAAATACCATCACCACAACTCCGCCGCGCCAAAGCACCCAAGGTATAAAGAAAACCCCTGATCGGTTGTCCTTTTGTCATACATTAATGCAACCCTTTGGTATTTCACATCCGTGCGCTTTTCTTACTAGATAGGCACAACTGTCTGTCACAGTTATTTATGCACTGATTTCTGATTTTACTGTCAGCTGTTAGTATAAGACACCACTACATGCCCGAAACTTTGAACTGTCAGATATATTATTCCTACTGTCTATTATTGGTGTTTGCAAATTTCAGGTCTGGGTTAGCTTGGGAAATGTAATTTGTCGACATGATACTTATTTTGTTTTTCCGACCGGATTCTGCAGGTCAAAGTGTTGGGGTTTATATCGAGATGCTTCAGTCCCTCTTGTGTCATGTGAGCAAGGAGTTGAAATGGAGATTATGTACGACGAGATTCTATCGATGTATATAGGTTTTTTAAATAGGGAAATTGTGTTAGAAGCAACAAAAAATTGACTCAACTCTTGGCTTTTGTTGGATTTTTAGGCAAGAGTTGGGGTGGTACTCTCCCAAGTTCCATGCTTGATGTAGTTTGATATATGGAGTATCATATTTCAGTTTTCGTTCTATAAATGTTGAAATTAGCCTGGTTTTGGCGAACTTAGCCCTCCTTATATAAAGCTTTCTTTTCCTTCAAAAACAACAACAAAAACATGGCTTTTAACTATTAAAGTGAATGCAAAATGCGTGCAAAAATTGAGAGACCCGAATTCCAGTCCCTCAGCCTAATTAACACTTCCATTTGTGAAGGCCATGGGTGCTGCTAAAAGTAAGATTTAAGAACTCCGAAACTTCAATGGAAAAAATTAAACTGGCACCCTATTGGGTTGTGGTTGGGTTCAAAAGGAACAATTTCTTCCTAGTTTCTTTCCAGTGATCGACCTTTTAAGTCCCAAGCTGTTCAACAACCGCAAGTTTCCATGGTCTACCGTAGTTTTTGTTATGATTTTGGTCGTCGAATAGCCCATCGCCCGTAAGTGCAACAACAACACATTTTTTTTTTTTTTTTTTGATAGTCTCAGCGATTTCATCCGCAAAAGCCATAGGCATGAGATTTGAGAAGGAAAGCATCACAATATAAGATTTCACAAGTTTAGATTTTTAGTACCACATCGGCTATATGCGAATGAGTGATACGTTTTATAAACTTGTCATTGGACATTTTGTGTCGTGTTCGTTAAAAGGAGAGACGGTTAGCATCTCCCCTGACAGGGACGGGAACAGCTTTCTTTCGAGCTTACCGGTTACCACACATCTGGTTTAAAATATTTTTAGCGATGCTCTTTCAGCCAAAAAGACGAGGGAACCAGCCAACGTCTACTTTGTGATTGTTAAGAACAAGATATGAGGGGACTACTCTCCATTTTTTTGGGTGGATATTAAAAGTAATAATGAGTCACCCCTTATCTAATTTTTTTAAAATACCAAACTTGTCCTTGGTAATTAAATTAGTGTAATAATTAGTGAGTTAATTAATGATTAGTGGGATTAAATTGGCTTATTGAGGGATTAGTGAGGGGGAGTAGATGGCGGTGGTGGTGATTTGAGGTGGTCGGTGGTGGTGATTTTGTTTAACCACCACCTCTATATATAACTCCTTCTCGTCTAGTCCCATCACCACCACCGACCACCTCAAAGAAGAATTATTGAGAGGGAGTAGATGAAGATGAAGGTGATAATGAAAATGAGGGTTTTGGAAGAAAAAAAGTTAAGATCTTTTTCTTTAAGAGCCACAACAAGAGTATGATGGTTTGCGTACTCATGGAAATTTCAAATTTATTTAACGGTGCTTGAATTGGCCAAAACATTCCTAAAAATGAACAATTTACAAATTAATTTTGGTTTGGTTAAAAAAGTTTGGCTACGCAAACTGAAGAACAGGTAGCCGAACTCATCTGCAAGTGTAGTTCGGCTAATATTTCTGAAAACACAGGTAGCCGAACTCAGCTTTAATGGAGTTTTCTTTCAGAGAAAAGTTCGGTTAGGAGAAGAAAACTGCGATGTAACCGAACTAGGAGTTCGTCTAGGAAAAAAAATTGCGACGTAACCGAACTCAATATGCAGGTTTTTCGGAGAAAAGTTCGGTTTGGAGAAAAAAATTGCAATGTAACCGAACTTTTTTCGATGTAACCGAACTTTTTGCGACGTAACCGAACTATGAGTTCGGCTTGGACCTTTTTTTTTCGACGTAACCGAATTTTTCTCTGAAAACAAAAACCTCCATTAAAGTTGAGTTCAACTAGTTCGACAAAATTTTTCACATAATTCCTAACCGAACTTCTCTCTGTAACTTCCATTTTCAACTTATTTTGATGATTACTTCTCATTTTTTCAACGGAAAAAGAATGAAAAGTAATGGGTTTGTTATAATTTTGATTTTGATTTTGTTTTGTTAATGATTTAAATTAAGCTATATATAGAGGTGGCGGTGGTGGTGATTTGAGGTGGTCGGTGGTGGTAGGTGGTGGTGAGCGGCGGTGGTGATGGGAGGAGGTGGTTATATATATAGGTGGTGGTGATGGGAGGAGGTGATTATATATATAGGTGAAGGGTAGGTTAGTCATTTCCACACTTTAGGACACCCCTTATAAGTATAGGGTATACATTTCTATCATAGTCCCCCACCATTTTTGAGTAGTCCCAAAAAACGGTTTTTCTTATAACCATTTTTTGGGGACCATGGTTTTTTTGTGGGGACCATGATTCTATTTTAGGCAAGACATTATAAGTAATCCTAAGTCACCCCTTATCTAAATGTTTTTCTAAATACCAAACTTACCCTCCTTAATTAAATGTGTTAGTTTAATGATTAATTAGTTATTAGTAATTAATGATTAGTATGATTAGTAATGATTATTGTGATTAGTGTGATTAGTAGGATTAGTAATGATTAGTTACCATTAATAAGTTCTATTACAAAAAAATTTCGATTTTTTTGCGAGATTTTTTTTTTTTTTGCGATTAGTTTCGGTTACCCAAATTTATGACAAAAAACGAACTTAATGATTAGTGATTAATATGATTAGTAATGATTAGTTACCAGTAAGAAGTTCGGTTATAAAAATTTGAAATTTTTATATAGTTCGGTAACAAAAAAAATTTAAAACTTTTTACGATCGGTTACCCAAATTTATGACCAAAAACCGAACTTAATGATTAGTGATTAGTATGATTAGTAATGATTAGTTACCAGTAAGAAGTTCGGTTACAAAAATTGAAATTTTTCCTTGCGATCAAATCGAACTACATATTTGGTGTGACCATTAAATAGTTCGGTTACAAAAAAAAATTTAAAACTTTTTACGATCAAACCAAACTTAAAGTTCGTTACCCAAATTTATGACCAAAAACCGAACTTAATGATTAGTGATTAGTATGATTAGTTACCAGTAAGAAGTTCGGTTACAAAAATTGAAAATTTTCCTTGCGATCAAACCGAACTACATATTTGGTGTAACCATTAAATAGTTCGGTTACAAAAAAAAATTAAAACTTTTTACAATCAAACCGAACTTAAAGTTCGGTTACCCAAATTTATGACCAAAAAACCGAACTTAATGATTAGTGATTAGTATGATTAGTAATGATTAGTATGATTAGGAATGATTAGTTACCAGTAAGAAGTTCGGTTACAAAAAATTGAAATTTTTACTTGCGATCAAATCGAACTATATATTTGGTGTGACCATTAAATAGTTCGGTTACAAAAAAAAATTTAAAACTTTTTACGATTACCCAAATTTATGACCAAAAACCGAACTTAATGATTAGTAATGATTAGATTTATATAGTTATTCTTATCAGGTTAGTTTTAATTTAAATAAAAGTAAAGGGTAAATGTGTATTTACCTAACTTTAGGACACCCCTTATAAATATAAGGAGGTTGGCCTAATAAGACCATGGTCCCCAAAAAAAAACCATGGTCCCTAAAAAATGGTTCTTTTCTTAAGTTAAGAGAGCCCATGACTTAATACTCAGGCCTTTCAAAGAAAAAACGATACTAAAGTGTCAGACAACTGCACCAACCATTTTCATACATATATTGAAGTGTCCCTTGGTCATCATAAATGTAACTTCAAAACTCTTGAGTCTTAAAAATATGCAACCAACAAACACAAAAAGATTATGCTAACTTCATGCATCACATAGGTGTGGACAATCATTTACAAGCTGGTACAATTTTAAGGAAACCGGGTTATAAAAGGAGCTTAGTTATGTTTGATTCTAAAAGACTTAAAACTTATTCAGGTTAAGTATCGCTTGAAATCAATCTCTCGCAACCTCAAGGCCCTAACTTCGATCTTCACTACTTTTATTGTTTCACCCTAAAACAAATTGGCGACCACAGTGAGAAATTGATTTTTTGGTTGCAATTATGGTTGAAATTAGAAGGATAAGGTCCATACAGAGACCTCAAACCCCATTAACCACCCAGATGAACCCGGACGAACCAAAAAAACTCACCATTCATTCGGTTAATAGGGATCCTTCCTAGTTTCAACATCAACTGAAAAATCAATATCCCACAATGATCCCAAATGTTTCTGGGTAAACAATACTTGTCTAAACTCACTTATAAAAGCGGAGAAGGAGTGAAATGTGTATGTAATTGTTTGAAGTTGAATTGCTATTTTGTCTTGGATGATGGGTTGCTAATCTATTTATGTTTAGAATAAATAGAACGGAAGAAAGTTCTAGATCTTTAGAATTCTCTTAAAGAATAGAATTTAGCCGAATCTTAGCAGCAATAGATGCAAATTTGTTAAAAGCCCAAAGACCAAGCTTTGCGCACCTGAGAGCATCTTCAATAGAGGGTGAATCTTTTTATTTTTCACGACACATAGGATTTTAGACCCCCAATTAACATAAATCCATCTCCAATGGTTGGATCCTACAAACTAGGAGGGATGTGAAAATAAATATGAAGGTGTTCAAGAAAGTCTTATTTACACCTTCACTTGCACCTCCACGTCATATTTTCATTTATTTTATTTTTTAGAAATTAGTGAAAGTAAAAATAAACGGTTAAGATTTTATCATACAAAGTATTCTAAGGATCAAACCTAGGGGTGTCAATGGATGAATATCCGTCGGATATTTAGAAATCCGTATCCGATAGGTTAAGCGCTATCGGATATTCGATATCCGATAATATCCTATAGGATATCAAAAATCAAATATCGATTCCGATAGGCTAAGCCATCGGATATCGGATATTTATCCGATAATATCTGGTTCTGACAAAAAATGTTAAAAACCCTTTAAAACATGTTCATAACTGAAATTTAAGTTCAATTTCTCAAACATTTCATATCGGATATCGGGTATTTTTATCGGATATCGGATATTAGGGTAAATCACAAATATGGTTAGGGTAAATCACAAATAAATCCATGTTCTATCGGATATCGGATATTAACAATTTGGATGGAGCCTAATCCGATTCCGATATGTTAAGGAAGAAATATCCGATAGAACATTCGATCCGATATCCGATATATCAGATAAAACGGCTAAAATCCTATAGGATCTCGAATACTCGGAAACGGATTCCGGATATCGAACATATATTGACAGGCCTATACTATTGGAGATAGTATTTTAACCATGGGGTCCTATATTGACTGTATGTGTAAAATCTCCTAAATAAAGGTCTTAATTAGACTTCCACGTAGGATTTTTTACACCCACTGTCGGAGATGCTCCGATAAGATATGCAACTGCAAGTACGTGTTGACTTCCTGACTGGGATCGTAATTCGTAACCAATTATCGGCAGCTATCCCAAGCACACTCCCTTACTGATCTCTCGCGATATTGCAGTGCCCAACTCTAGTATCTACCGGACATTTTCAGTAATATTTTTGAAGTGTCCCCTAGTCATCAAAACGTAACCTAAAAACTCTTCATTAAATAAATAAACATTTTATGCCAACTTCATGCATCACATACTGCTATACATGATTCACAAGTAATTTACATGCTGATAGAATTTGAAAAAAAAAAAAAAAAATCTGGTTATAAAAGAATAATGTTTAATTTAACCTTGAATGGTGTTCCATTTTATTTATTTTTTTGCACAGCTCAAGCTTTCAAAAATGACGGTAAATTACTACTAAATGAGCTCAAACTTTTACTTGAATTGATTTGTGAGATGTTGGAGAAATTTGAATGCAAACCTAACTCAAGATAAGATTACAATAATTACAAGTGTATGAATTGGATTAGTTGGTAAGTTTCGTAACACTATATGAGGTATGTTAAATAGAAATTATTCATCTGTAACCATAGAGTATTATTTAAAGTGTGTAGGCATATTTTAGAGATTGTTTATTTTGTTTCTTTAGGTGGTTCAGTTATAAGCCCAAACCTACATTGATATTTAATCTTTTGTTAGGCACTCTTTCCCTTTTCTGTTTATTCTATTTTCTTATCGGTCTGCGAGTTATAACCCCAAAGGTGTCACTATCCATCCATAAAAAACCCATCAAAACAAAAGTAACACAAAAACCCCAACAAAACAAAAATAATTCGCGGTTGATGAAACCAAAATTTGGTTTCATCATAAAATTTGATGAAACCCCAAAGAATTTGATGAAACCAAATTTTGGTTTCATCATAAAATTTGATGAAACCAATTTTGAAATTTGGGGTTTTTGTATCAATTTTTTAAAATTTGGGGTTTTTTTATCAATTTTGTTTAAGATGGAGTTTTAATGGATCCCTACATTTGAGTGGGGTTTTTGTACCACAAGTTTGGTCACCTTGGGTTTTTATGACTAGTTTTGTTTTCTTATACCTTCATAAATAAAATATGGTCGTTAATTTTTGTACGAGTCCTTGACAGTTTTTGTGATTCTTAAACTTTTAAAATTTAATGAGTATAAATTACCTGGCGAGATTGGGGTATACCCAGATTAATTGGGGTATACCCATTTTATTCCTATCCAAACTAGTGTGTTAAGGGATGTCTAAAAGGTGTTAAAAGACCAAATTGTCCATACTAAAAAACCATGCCGACCAAAACATATAAGAAAAAAAAAAATCTTTTTTCTACACTCTAACTGTACATGTGAAATCAAAAAAAAAAAAACAAAAAAAAAAAAAAAAACGATGAATCAAAACGAACCAAAAGTCGGCAGGATATTTTTTGTCGACCTTGCCGACTAAAATATTATCGGCAGGGTATAAGGTTGAATACCATGCCGACTTTTCATCTTTGAAATTAGCAATTACATGGTCGGCAAGATATCCATCTCTATACCTTTCCGACTATATTTTAGTTGGCAGGTTATGAAATTAATACCTTGCCGACTAATCATACATTTGTAACACCTTCTCTGTATGTTAAAAATCCTATAGTCGGCAGGGTATTTTTTTATCGACCTTGCCGGCCATAAGTTGTCGGCATGTTCTTCATCCGCAGACCTTGCCGGCCAGATATAGTCGGCATGTTCTTCATCCGTAGACCTTGCTGACTTTTCATATTTTCAGAACTGAAAATGTTGATTCCTTCTATAATTTTGAGTATAAAATCGCCCAACAGCTCTACAATCCCATAGTGTTTGGGTAGTACGATTTCACTGCCTTTACAAGTAGAATTCTTAAAAAAAAAAAAAAAAAAAAAAACTCAAAAATCTACCGACATCCATGAGTTCAATCTAAAATAAAACCTAATTTCAAAATTTTAATCAACTAATTAACTAATTAAATTAATTATCCTAATCATATTTATTAGTGTTAATTAATCAAGATTAGATTAGCCATTTTTGTAAATATGTAGATCAGGGGCTTTGTGTTTTACTTCAAAATGATCTTGTTTTGTCTCATTTGGTATACCCAATTAATTTGGGTATACCCCAATCAAGCCAGGATAAATTATTGGTTATTACTAAATTGATTTGAGATGCTGGAGAAAGTTGAACATGTTTAATCAGAACTATTCGTTCCAAAAAATTGTTAATGGGTGAGGGTTCAGAATGAAGAGTTACATAAACTTGTTTCTTGCCTTGTTGTGGGTAATTTTGGTATTTGATATAGTTCAATGATTAGCTTGGTAAGTTTTTTTCTATGGCTTGTTCATGGGTATTCTTTTCGCTGATGGATCAATAAAATTGAAATATGAGTAATTTTAATTCATCTCAATACAAAAATAAAAATCTAAAAGAGATTTTTGCCGACGCCACTTTATAATGTTGAGCACATCAATCCGGCGAAGATAAAAACCGCATTTACTGTTTTAGCTTTTTAGGCTTTTGGCAGTTATAGCAATTCCTGTTTCCCATGGATTTTTTTAACATAAATAGCATTTTTGGTCGCGACTGTGGATGCTGTTAGAGGTGTAAATTGGGCTGTGCCAGCACGAGCACAAATTGACCCAAAGACGCTAAAATTTGAGCACAAATTGACCCGAAGACGTGACTTAGCCCGGCCACGGCAAATCACGTTAGTTAAATGGGACGTCTTTGGGTTTGACTAATTGGCACGATGTAGACAAAGACAAAGACGCTGCAGACGGATAAGCACGTGGCCCAAATTTCAAAGACAAAGACGTTAAGAGAGCACGTCATAACATGTACAAATACACCATATACCAAGGCATAATACATCACATTTTTTGTATAGTTCACAAAAGAGTCATTATTCTAGCTAGTTTTTAACATTTTATGTTGGCTTATTTATAACAACACATATAATACCTTAATATTTGGAAAATATATTTCAATATCGTTGTTATAATGTCGTCACCTATATTTAACTAGAACATTAATTTACATGACAATAATCCAATTTTATATTTGATGGACTATTTCTTTTTATTGAATAAACTTGTTAATTTTACTTGAAATAATTTCAAATGATATGTTGTCTAATTAAATTCTTGTGATAATGTCCGACTTAATGTATACATTAAGTGATTTCAAATTTTTTATAGCACGTGTTACGACGACAAAGACGACACGTTTTTCGTGTCTTTGTGCTTCAAATGGTATCTGTCGTGCCTAGCTTTTGACTAGTAAAGCACAGCACGGCACAACACGTTTAAATCGTTGGCACAGCACAGCACGACACATAGCACGTGAAGCACGCGACTTCGTGTGCCGGGCTGTGCCGGGCCGCCACGTTTTACACCTCTAGATGCTGTTACCAAACTTCTGGTTAAGGCTACCCAGGCCCGGCTCTGAAGCCCGTCAACCTGTGCAGCAGCACAAGGCGGAATTTTTTTGAAGTTACTGAACGCTTATAAATTTGAGGGCCCCATATTTTTGTTCGTAATTCCAAATTTGAAGAAACACGGACAGAAACTATTTATTCCCTAAAACAAAAACCCTAAAGGCTAGAGCGGACCTCAAACTGCAGTTGAAACAGGCGAGTGCTACGAGAAAAATATATCAGTTCAAATTCAAGCATAGCATTTGGGTGTGCAGGTTAGTTTAGTTCATTAATCATAAGTTGTATAATTACATCAAACTAGGGTTTGTGTTTGAGTGTTTCCATACTTATGTTAATTTGCCACTTTGCTGACTCAAATTGATTTCTGATTCTAAAGTATCTAACTAATTTATTTTTTATTTTTTTTTCAAGTTTAAGTTAAATACACGGGTAATGACATTTGAAATGTAGATTCTTATTTGTATATAGTATATTTGTTTGGGGTTTTTTATAAAATGCCCATGTGGGGAAATGCATTTAAAAAAATGCCCACGTTTTTTTCATTATTTGACCTTTTCCATCCCGTTTTATTGAGAAAACGGTTAACGGCCGTTATTATATAGGTGGCATAAATCAGCTCAACCGAAAAGACATTTAAGCCCCTTAACAGTGTGACTTAGATTTAAACGAGTTAGCAGATTGAACCGAGTTAAAAACGGAACTCAGTAACGACCGTCGAGTCAAAACTAAGCTGTGAATCCATGAAAAAGAAAAACAATCACCATTCCAAATTAAAATTAAAATTGAAACTATACACAAGCAATCCTATCACCAGGTTCACATGTGATGCACTCCCATCAAAACCCACATATGTGAATCCTAAATATTGTACACAGATGCAATTACATTTTTATCATCTATCAAAATCAAAATTCCTTCATCGAGATTAGAACTTTCACATGCAACGACTAAGCTCAATAAGTAATAAAAATCATTCATTTGGTTTTTGTTAATTTACGAAATTAAGTTATACATACGAGATTAAGCTATGAATTGAAAAATCCCCAAAATCTCCAATATGTCGTAGCGTCGGCGAATTAGAAGAAATTGAGTATTTGGTGTATTTATAACAGACAGCTTAAAGAGTCTGATGTGATGTGATACCCCATTAGTGAATAGAGATATTGGACCAGAAACATTAAACTGGCTTCCACCTTTCATGATTAAAGTCACGTTTGGTATCTTAAATCCAAAAGAATTCGAACATTGCATATTTGAAGAGAGTAAAGATATTAGGATGGAAAAAGATAACCCTAATTATAAATGAATCAATCAATTTAACAATCAGAAAATTCAAAAGAAACGAATTCTTACCTGTAACAGAGATTCAATTTACTGGACAAAAATAGCAAAAACCCCATTGATTACTGCTTCAATTTCACTTTTTTCATCCAAGAACCCTAATTGTTGTATGAAATCAACTGATAACAACAATACAAGTCTTAATTCATCAACCCAAAATCATTTCTTCTTCTTATTTAATCATTCAATAACAAAATTTTGAAAATATATTTAGCCAGTGAAGAAGGAAGAGGAGGCGGAGAAGAAATGGAAGAGAAAGAGTCGGGGTCGAGAAAGTTGGTGTATATGTGGATTTTGAGGATACTTCGGTAATTGCAACATCAAAAATTGACCAAGTAAATGATGTTTGACTAATTTGGTGAACCCTAACGGAATTGTTAACGTGATGGGCATATAATATATAATGAAAAAAACGTGGGCATTTTCTTAAATGCATTTCCTCACATGGGCATTTTTTAAAAAATCCCTATTTGTTTCACAATTGAGTTCGTATGGACCATATTGATAGTTAATTAGTTTCTTATTAAAATATTTTAATCTACCGAATAAATCCTTGTTAATTATGAATGATTACGACATCTTCTTGTAGGTGACCTAGGTGGACTTTCTAGAGATCTTTTTTGAAAATTTTCTAAGGAGCTTGAAAATTTTCTAGGAGCTACATCTTGATTAAGGTACTAATATTGTCTTGGCTTTTAAATCGCTAGCTGTATCGTCTTGAATTACTTACAATATGCCTTCTAACTATATCAAGACGTATCTCAATCCTAAGAATTTCGGATGTTTGAACCTACATTTATGACCATATTAGAACCATGTTTAAAATCTATGTCATGGTCATAACCTACAGTTATGGCCATGTTTAAAATTTTATTTCAGATGTTTGAACCGACAATGATGACCATGTTATAAAGCTGTCAGTGATAACTTCGACTCCTTCATTGCAGAGTTATAAAGTAGATTTTATTAAAACACATAATTTGCTTACGTGAAAGAAAAAAAAATCGGCATCAAGGGCGTTCCGAATCCTTTCGCACAAGGTCACTTAAATGTCAAAGACGGCCCTGAGGCTACCCATACCCATCCGGTTTGGTATATAGGCTCCTAAGGTCAATGCTTTGGGAAAATCCACCATTTATCCAGGGTTGGAAGGGTTCAAAGCCCTCACTTCTAACTTGGGAGTTAGGATAGCCACTCCACTGGGAGATGGTTCCCGGTAACAACAAAACACTTTTAACTTGCTCAGAAAAAATAAATAAAAATAAATAGGGAATTAAAGAACTGATTACCAACTGACGTCACAATCACAATTTTGTTCTCAGAGAAATGCAATAGCCTGCCGGACCGCTTGCCCATTCTGTCCTTGTCTTTTCGAGTTTAAATTGGTTTCCGGAAGTTGAGAGATCATCAGGCCTATGGAAAAAAAAAAAAAATACTACATTCGTTCTAGAAAAAAATGATATTTATAGTTTGCCTAAAATAACCTGGCGAGATTGGGGTATACCCAAACTAATTGGGGTATACCCAATGAGAAGGGGACATGGTGTGTCATTATTAAAAAGTGTGATTTTACTTTAATACCCTTGAAATAATTAAATCTTAAAAATAAATTCATTTCTTAATTTCATTAACCATAAAATTAAAAAACTAACCAACTCTTAATCTTCTCTTCTTCTTCATCTTCATCTTCCATCAACCAAACCCATATAAAAATCCCAACTTTGATTTTCCAAAAAAAATGTTGACTCTACTAGCGAAAAGAAGACTATAAATGATGTTTAAACTTAAACCCATCATTGTGTTGTGTGATTTGATTGTTATATCGAGTTAGAAATCGAAATTTATGATTTCTCGTGTCTTCTACTAGCAAGGTCGTGACATGCATATCTTGCCGACTTTTCATAACACCATGGCGGCTGATTGTAAAAATCTTCAACAAATTTGGCAGGGTATTTTTGAAGACCTTGCCGCCAATACAAATTTTTAGGAAGGGTATTTTTTTGAATACCTTGCAGGCCAAAAACAATTCCGGCGGGTATTTTTTGAATACCTTGCCTGACCAATAAATTTTTTATGTCATCTCCTGTATGTCAAAAAACAAAAGTCGGCAAGGTCGACGATGAAGATCATCTTGAAGCCACTTTTGGCCGTGCGAGGTCAGCGATGAAGACCTTGCCGGCCACTTTTTTGCCGGCGAGGTCGACGATGAAGATCTTGCTTGGCCACTTTTGGCCTAAGATGATCTTCATCGTCGACCTTGCCGACTTTTCATACTTTCAGAACTAAAAGTGTTGATTTATTCTTTGATTTTGAGTATGATTTCATATAACAGATTTGCAATCCCCTTTTTAGAAGTATTTTGGTTGTGTGCTTCATTTTCGTTGCAAGAGATATTCTCAAAAAAAAAAAAAAAAAATCATCAAAAATCATCCCACAAAAGTCAATCAAAAACAAAATTTCATAACTTAAAATTCATAAGTTTTAATCTATTCAATCAATTTAAACTTAATTAATTAATCTAATCAAACTTTTAGTGTTAATTAAACGAGGGCAATTTTGCCATTTTGAAAATATTTGGTTAAGGGGTGACCTCTTTTACTTCAAAATGACCCTATTTTGTCTCATTGGGTATACCCCAATTAGTTTGAGTATACCCCAATCTCGCCAGATAAAATAAGCCCAAAATGTAAAATTATTAATTTCCCCAAAACAGTCGTGGGGCCACAGTAGATCATTTTAGTGCTAATATTTAGATTATTTGCAAGCTTTAGGTTCAGCAGAGAATCCCTGGAGCTTGCAAATTGCGATGAATTGAGGTCTTTTACTTTACCGGCAGCTGCCCCAAACATGTTCGCCTAGTGATCTCCGGTTGTATGGCAATGCCTAGCTCACCAACCGTCTTCATACATATATTAAAGTGTCCCTTGGTCATCATAAATGTAACTTCAAAACTCTTAAGTCTTAAAAATATGCAACCAACAAACATTAAAAGATTATGCCAACTTCAAGCATCACATAGGTGAGGAGTCGTGAGGACAATCATTTACAAAGCTGGTACAATTTTAAAGAAATCGGGTTATAAAAGGAGCTTTGATTCTAAAAGTCCATTTTTAGAAGTTAGTATAGATCACTCGGTTGATTTTTTGAAGTTCTTATAGATCTCTCGGTATTTATGAAATTGATTTTATGCTTCAAAAGAAAAATGAAATTGATTTCTGGAGAAAGTTGAATATGTTAAATGGGTACTTGATGTTCCAAATTTGATGTGAATATTTCAGAAGTTAATGGGTTATGTTAAAACCTGATTAATGTAATTTTTATTTCATGCGGGTACATACGTAGGACCTTCACCTTGTGTTTACCGAAAAAATTTAGAAATCTTTAACTAAAAGGGTAAGATTACCTATTTAGAAAGCATAGTAAATTTTGACAGCGTTCCCGCAAAAATCATCTCGGCCTCGTCTTGTGTCTCGACATAAGACCCTTCGGCCTGACGCAAGATTAACCAATACTTGAGTTACCATCATAGACTTTAGACTTACTCAAGCTAAGTATTGTTTGAAATCAATCTCTTGCAATCTCAAGACCCTAACTTCAATCATCCCTACTTTTATTGTTTCACTCTAAAACAAAATTGGCGACCACAGTGAGAAATTGATTTTATTGATTATTATAAAAGTGAGAAATTGATTTTTTGATTGTAATCATGGTTGAAATTAGAAGGATGCGGTCCATACAGAGATCTAGAACCCCATTAACCACCTAAATGAATCTGGACGAACCAAAAAACTCACCATTCATTCGGTTAATAGGGATCCTTCCTATTTTCAACATCAACTGAAAAATCAATATCCCACTGTGATCCCAAAATGTTTCTGGGTAAACAATACTTGTCTAAAATCTCTTATAAAAGCAGAGAAAGAGTGAAATGTGTATGTGATTATTTGAAATTGAATTGCTATTTTGTCTTGGACGATGGGCTGCTAACCTATTTATAGATAGCACAGAAGAAAATTGTAGATCTTTAAATTTTTCTATCGGATAGAAACTTAGGATTTGTATATACATAAAAATGGATATACATGTACGATCCGCCGAATCTTAGCCGTAATAGAGGCAATTTGTTAAAAGCTCAAAGACCGGGCTTTGCATACCCGATAGATGTGCAACTGCAAGTACGTGTTGACTTCCTGATTTGTATCGTAATTGATTGGTAACCAATTATCATCGGCAGCTGTCCCAACTCCCAAACACACTCCCTTCGTGATCTCTCGCGATATTGCAGCGCCCAACTCTACTATCTACCGGACATCTTCAATAATATTTTCAAAGTGTCCTTTGGCCATCAAAAATAAAATAAAATAATGTAATTTAACAACTCTTCACGAAATAAATAAACAAGCAGTTTTATGCCAACTTCATGCATCACATACTTTTTTTTTTTTTTGACGGGAAAGGACGAAATAAATAAACAAGCGGTGAGAAACAACAACAAAGTGAGCTAACAAGGCTAGCTCATACCAATGACAGCACATACTTCTGTACCAGTGTAGTATGTACATGACTCGCAAGTTATTTACATGCTGATATAATTCAAATTTGAAAACAAAAATCTGGTTATAAAAGTTGCTTAACTTTATGCTTGAGTAGTGTTTCATTTTATTGCAAAGCCCAAACTTGTAAAAAATGACAGTAACTATTACCTGAATTGATTTGTGAGATGTCGGAGAAAGTTGAATGCAAATCTAGCTAAAGATAAGAGTGCAAAGTACAAACGACAAATACAAGTGTACGAATTGGATTAGTTGGTAGGTTCGTAACATTATATGAGATAGGTTGGGTAGATATTATTTATCAGTAATGGTCGAGTATTATGCATAGTGCGCAGACATGTTATATTTGGGAGATAGGTTAGATCGAAATTATTTCTTTTGTTTTTGTTTTTTGGGATGTTCACCTACACTGATTTTTCATTTTGTTAAGCACCCTTTCCATTTTTATGTTTTTCCCATTTTCTTACCTTCATAAATGAAATCTGGTCGGTAATTCATTAGGTTTGTAGTTGTATCAACGGTTTAGTATTCATGCTATTTTCACATTAACGCTCTTGTTTCATCCAAATCAATAAAATTGTAGAATCATGTTTCAATTTTTTTCCTTTTTTTGTAAAATTTGTACTCCCTCTGTCTTTTTTTATCTGTCTTAATTTCTACTTTGGTATGTCTCTTTTTATCTGTCCGCTCTGTTTATAGACATACTTTTTCCTTAAACTATCAAATATACAATTTATTTTTTATAATTATAAAATCATTTTTAATATAAACTTACTTCCAAATCATAAATATTATCACCATATATAAGAAAAAAATCCATTCAATATTCTTTTGTATTAATTTCCATTCCTTTTTTAAGTGAAAGCATTTATGGGTGGTTACAAAATTCCTAATACTTCTATTTAGTTTTGGTAATAACTCAACATTAAATAGGCTAGTCAAGGGTTAGTCATGACTTTTTATAGGATATCCTTATTATTTTGACAAAGTCAATTAGGACTCTTATTTTGAGACGGAGGGAGTATCAATTATAAAACGTTTTAAAAAGAACGCGAGATTGGGGGATATAAAAAGGAATTGGGGGGATATAAGAAAAGGACAAAAACTGGATCCAGATATCAATTCGGGGTCACCCCTTATATAAGTATTTTACGTAATACCTAATCTACCCCTCACTAATCAGGATTAGTGATTAATAATAATTAGTAAAATCATAAGATTTTTTTATAAATGATTAGTGTGTGTTTTATTTGAATTTGGGTTAGTGAGGTGAGAGTAGAAGGAGGGAAAAATATTTTGAGAGAGAAATTTTTTTGGGAAAAATGGAGGATGATTGTGAAGAGAGAATTGCCATTTCTTTGAATCTTTAGCTCAACTACAACAAGGAGCATATCTTGAATCTTCAGCTAACGACAACAACTCTCAATTGCAACTCTTTGTTGAGCCCACACCCTTGAATGATGATTTTGACGAGTATGGAGAGTTTCTTGAAGAACCAACACAAGAAAGTAAACTTGCACAACATAGTAGCATCCCCAACACACAGGTAAAGCTGCTAAGATGTTGAAAAATCGAATTTTTTCTTTAAACCCGCCATTTTTTCAACTGAAATACCAAGTGCTTGGCATGGTAGTTGTATGAATCCCATGCCGGTGAGTCGGGTACCTTGCAGCATGGTATTCATACTACGACCATGCTTGGGTAGACGGATATCCCCATTTTGAATATTGATCCCAAGCATAGCATTCTTCTAAAAAACTATGCTTGGGACGCAGATTGTTGATGGTGGTTTTTAAACAAGGGGTAAAATCGTAAAACCCACGACCTAGTGTTACCCGCAACACATTAAATAAGAGCATTTAACTGGTGTAAATAATTAATAGGGGTATTTTTCAAAATACCCATTAGGGTTTTCGACATAGAACCCTAATTCCAAAACCAAGCCGCACACCGCGCACCATGGCAACAATGCCAAACCAAGCCGCACACCGCGCACCATGGCAACAATGCCAAACCAAGCCGCACACTCGCGCACCATGGAAACAATGCCAAACCAAGACGCATACCGCGCACCATGGCAACGACACCAAAACCAAGCCGCACACCGTGCACCATGGCAACGACGCCAAAACCAAGCCGCACCCGCGCACCATGGCAACGATGCCAAACCAAGCCGCATACTGCGCACCATGGCAACGACGCCAAAACCAAGCCGCACACTGCGCACCATGGCAAGGATGCCAAACCAAGCCGCACACCGCGCACCGTGGCAATGACGCCAAAACCAAGCCGCACACTCGCGCACCATGGCAAAATGACGCCAAAACCAAACTACATATCGTACTTATTGGCAACCATGCCAAACTAAGTCGCTATGCCATTGGCACATGCCAAATATAGCGCCCTAGGCTTGAAAAACGTGCAACTAGGTCAACATGGCCGTACGTGCCATTGGCACATGCCAACACGTACCACAAGCCATATTTCCAAGCCGCTATGCCATTGGCACATGCCAAATATAGCGCCCAGTGCTTACAAAACATGCAACCTAGGCCAAAACGGCCACGCATGCCATTGGCACATGCCAACATGCTCGCCGGGTAGCTTTTCCTACCAAGGCCACGACCCTAACGGGCCACGCATGCCATTGGCACATGCCAACATGCTCATTGGTAGATTCTCCTACCAAGGCCACGGCCCCTAACGGCCACGCATGCCATTGGCACATGCCAACATGCTCGGCGGCAGCTTCTCCTACTACCAAGGCCACGGCCCTAACGACCACGCATGCCATTGGCACATGCCAACATGCTCGCTGGTAGCTTCTTTTTCTACCAAGGCCACGGCCGGTAGCTTCTTCTACCAAGGCCACGCATGCCATTGGCACATGCCAACGTGCTCGCTGGTAGCTTCTTCTACCAAGGCCACGGCCCTAACGGCCACGCATGCCATTGGCACATGCCAACGTGCTCGCTGGTAGCTTCTCCTACCAAGGCCACGGCCCTAACGGCCACGCATGCCATTGGCACATGCCAACATGCTCGCCGGTAGCTTCTCCCTACCAAGGCCACGCCCTAACGGCCACGCATGCCATTGGCACATGCCAACATGCTCGCCGGTAGCTTCTCCTACCAAGGCCACGGCCCTAACGGCCACGCATGCCATTGGCACATGCTAACATGCTCGCCGGTAGCTTCTCCTACCAAGGCCACGGCCCTAACGGCCACGCATGCCATTGACACATGCCAACATGCTCGCGGTAGCTTCTCCTACCAAGGCCACGGCCCTAACGACCACGCATGCCATTGGCACATGCCAACATGCTCATTGGTAGCTTTTCCTACCAAGGCCACTACCCTAACGGCCACGCATGCCATTGGCACATGCCAACATGCTCACCGGTAGCTTCTCCTACCAAGGCCACGGCCCTAACGGCCACGCATGCCATTCGCACATGCCAACATGCTCGCTGGTAGATTCTCCTACCAAGGCCACGGCCCTAACGGCCACGCATGCCATTGACACATGCCAACATGCTCGCCGGTAGCCTCCTACCAAGGCCACGACCCTAACGGCCACCCATGCCATTGGCACGTGCCAACATGCTCGCTGGTAGCTTTTCCTACCAAGGCCACGACCCTAACGGCCACGCATGCCATTGGCACATGCCAACACACTCGCTGGTAGCCTTCATCACCTAGCCGTGGCCCTAATGCGCGCTGGTAGCCTAACTTGCAAGCCGTGCAACCTAGGCCAATTCGACCATACGCGCACTGGCACATGCCAAAACCCACGCACGGTAGCCTAATTTGCAAATCATGCAACCTACCACCAAGGCATTCCGCACATGCCATTGGCACATGCCACACACGCCACTAGCAGCTCTGGCATTGCCACTTACACTCAACGTACAACCTACCACCAAGGCATTCCGCACATGCCACACGCGCCACTAGCAGCGCCACTTGCACTCAAGGTGCAACCAACACTCGAGATATCAACACAAACTGGGGGATGCTTTCCGGGTTTTGATTTGGCGGTCACAGCTTGCAGCGTACTACGCTCACATTAAGAAAGCGTGAAAAGGAATAAAGCGGTCAAATAAATGAGGAAATAATGGTGAAAACGTTTTCACCCATTAACACCATGCGGTTACCACCTCCTCCCATTATTTCACCCTTTACTCTCTTCCTTCATGAGGCCGTGGTACGTTTCAATCTCGACTTGTATAAATAGGTCTTACCTACTTCCACCGGACAACAAGTCTCGGTCAGAGAAAAATACTACACTCTCAGAAAGGCAACTTTGCAAGCTCTCCCAAAGGCTTTCATCTCTTGCAAGCTTACGAAGCTTCCACTTTCTGATACAAGTCGAGATACTACTCTCCCACTATTCTCGGTCTCAACACCTTTCTTTGCTTCCTCCCCAAATCAACCCTTCTCCTCCACTTTGTGACCGAAGCAAGTCTGGAACGGCCATTTCTTGGTTTAGGCCGGACTTGTACACATTGATCTCTCGAATCTATAAAGTGCTCACGTGCGGCACATTTGTTTAGGGTTTGAACCAGCTTCTCACTCACCTACCGAATTTACCGAAATCGCGAAACGATTTTTACCCATAAACAATTGGCGCCACAAATGAGGATTGATCTATCGGCTACAATGTCGATCGTCGATCTCGTTCTTCACCCGGATGTCAAGATGGTATAGGAAGGCGACTCAATCCGACGCAACTACTACATTTACCTTGCCACTAGTTATAAAAACTACACAAGAAACCGGGGACTTGCCAAGATGCTACCACTCGATCCGACTCAACTACCGACGACCCGGTTACCGGTTGCAAAAACTACACGAGAAAATCGAGACTCGCCAAGATGCTATCGGCGATTGGGGACTTGTTGACGATGCTACCAACAAAGCCGCCTTTACATGGAGAGGGGCGTGTTCACAAAAACCTATGAAGTGAGTAAATTTAGACTGCGCAAGATATACGATCTGTTTTTAGGCTCTTAGTAAAACCGTCATACTACTGAGTATTGTGCCTATTGCTAGCACATACTTTCATAAAAGCAATATTCCTTTCCCAAAACATAATCAGAGTCATATTATCAAAACCATTCATCCCTAAATAATCCAATATCCTCAAAAGTTACCAACTGTCTACCAAAACTGGTCAAACTTTGAACCAGACATCCGGTATGTCTTTCAAAAAAAAAAAAAAGAAAAAGAACCTAAATGAAAGTTTAACAGAGAAACATTCAAGGAAAATCATCCAACAGAGGTCTGTTCTTCTTGGAGAAAGTCAACTTTGCATCTTCAAGAGCCGCTCTCTTCATAGTCAACATCTTGGAAAGCTTTTCGAGTTCTACCTCCTGTCATGCAATCTCCTCACGGAAAGGCTTTCGATTGTCGCATCTTTCAACTTTTGGATCTCAAAGAAGGCCTTCGACAAACCACGAAGTGTTGAACTCCTTTTCTACGCACACATCGCGTTGGTGCTCCCAGTCGGCAATAACGTCTTCAGAAACGGTGTGACCAGTCACCTCACGCATGTCCTCGATGGAAGATAAAGCCTCTTCCACACGCTTAACCAGCGCAAATCGACTAGTGACCTTCTTGGTTGTGGCCATATGTCTGTACTTCTCCCAGATTCTGGTGTACAACGCCTCATACTTAGCCAGCACCGTGCCAAGCCAATGGTCCACACCGTCTCAAATCCAAGTCAGCGCCCATTCCAAGACGATCCGAGCGCCTACCGACGACGCGTTCCCGGATGCGCTTATCGACGCGCTTGCCAGACGCGCATGCCAGCGCTTGCCAGAAGCGCTTTCCAGAAGCGATTGCGATATGTGCTTTCCAGGCGCGCTTACCAGGCACACATGCCGCACGCGCATGCCAGCCGCAGTACCACACTTTGTGCTAACAGTTTGCATCCTTCCAGCACCATCCTCGCCCTTCGAAACAGCGCCATGGCTCCAGCACTTCGTGATCAAAACCATGTCATCTCTCGCACGATACACTTACGATCACCGTAACCGCAGCCACTTCCGCCACCCCAACGGTTCTTCAAGCATGGAAGCTCCAACCGTCACCAGAGAAAGACGAAAGATACTTCAGCAGGACGCGCGTTATAGATGAAGAGGCTCGCGTTGCTCTTGAACGCCCAACAAGGGGATAAGCAATCCAATTTCGTCACACGTGAATATCAGGAAGGACTTCTCCAAAATCAAAAGCAATGGAAATCAACAACTCTCCTGAGTTCACAGAGACCCTTCTTCTGTCGGGACCCTCATAATTGGAACTTCGCCCACAAAGTCGTACAGTCTATGATGAAACAGTTATGTGAGATTCTATATTTCTACAAGGCATAGCATCAAGACATATTTGCATCTCTCAACCGCACTGCATCAGGAAAGCAGGCATTTCCAGCCAGGGAAGCTGTTCCCAAACCCCAACCTCTCCTAGAAAGCACGATCGACAGATGTAACTGGGGACTCCTAACCTCTTTTCTCTTGAGGGATGTCGAGTTTGACAGAACGTGACGCGGCCTCCGACTTCAAAATGGTAGCCGTCAAGGCTCTGAGAGTTGCAAGATGTCGTTTCAACGTTCTCTCCAGAAGTAACTACGCATAAACGTTCTCCAAAGAGCGGCTTCGCTTCAACGCTCACTTCAACGCCACTCCTTCTCGCAAAGGGTCGTGCGCCACACTCCCCATATCAAGGAACATAGCCACAGCCAGCCAATCTTCGTAGTCATGGACACCTTTTAATCCATCTCGCCAAAACTCGTAATCATGGACAGTTTGCTCGCTTTACGCATCCATCCAATCCTTTTACTTCCACGGAAGCCCATAGAATATCAGCCAACCTACTTTGTTACCACGATAATGTAGTTTCTCCCGATTACATCTCCTACCAAGAATTGTTGCCCCTCATTCGTTGATACCAAATGAGCTTCACCGCAGAAGAATTACTACAAAGATGGAAACACGTATACCATACTTGAGGACGAAAGATATACACGGGATCCCTTCACCACAAAGCTCGAAGACATAGTCCACCAAAAATCCGTACCCACAACAAGGTCCTCTACTCTTCAAGGGTGCAAAGACAATAATATCATCACCTCTCTCTGTCTAGAAGACGCCTTCAACACTTTACGAGGCCGCGGAGGATCCCTAGCCTGCACTATCCGAATATGTCATCATGTAATTTCGAGCATCCCAAAGTGTCACATCCAAGAGTACGATAGGCTTATATCAAATCCCGTGGAGGGGGATTCAAGGCGATGTAATGAAAGTAGGTTATGCATGGGGACTACCAGCGTGAGATGCTTTCACTCCCCTCAACCAGGTTATTACTGATTTCAACATCATCACTATCGAGGTTTTACGAGCCGCGGGAATTTCTCAACATGAAGCCGTACATGTGCACCGAAAAACTCCAAAAGCACGCCAGAAGGTTACGTTCACGTATTCATCCATGCCATCATATCAAACCGAAGTATGACCGGGGACTTCTCACCGCATCCCATTTCGTACGATAGTCCAAGATTCAGTAGATGGTTTGAAAGATTAACTTGGAACAAAGTCCTGGAAGACTTGATAGCAGCGCATCGGCAATGGAACGACTCCCTATTTTATCCCGGGGCGCCAGAAGTTTTCGACCATGCAAGCATTCACAACAACTTGAACATGTCCATACCGAAGTCTATGGAATAACATCAGTTTTAACCCTCTACCGCCGTTTACAACGACTTGGATACTATTGGCCGGAGATGGAAGACCAATCTCGATTACTCCAGAAGATCCCGGGTGGAGGAACATGCACAAGCATACGAAATGAGGATTTCCATGCGTAAACAACCATGTAAAATCCAGGGTTTTTAAGGAAGGAGATCTCTGGTGCTAAAAACCGCCAAACACATCCAAAAAGATGCATCGGCACCAAGTTTTCTCCCAAATGGGAAGGGCCGTACATAATCACTAAAGCGTATGACAGTGGTTACTACAAGATTATCAAAGAAGATGGGGGAAAGCTAGAGGCGGTCATCAACGTAAAGTGGCTTAAGGCATACTACGCCTAATCACTTCCCCGCAACATACTACATCAAAATGTCCAAAGCTTTCTCCTCTTCCAGCATGGCTTTTGTGGCAGGAATCACACCAGCAAGAATACCAGCTCTGTCGACCTTCACAATATTGAGACGATGCCGCAACCAGCCGATATTAAACTCCAAGGATTCACAGGTGGACACCATGTTCTCCCACCTTTGAATGGATGACTCTGCAGCAGCACGGACGGACATATTTTCCATCTCAGCAATCATTGGCAAAAGACAGTTCACTACGGAAACCAAGGCGGACGAACAACACTTCACTACGCTCCTGGTAGCGATATGGCCGTATGTCTTCCATATCCTCGTATAAAGGACCACGAATTCTTTCCGCACCAGAAACCGCCAACATTCCGATCGTTGGAGGAGAGACACCTCATACGAGTCCCAAACGACAAACCCGCATAGGGGTATTCATGACAAGAGAGCCCTAAATCAGCGTTCTCCAAGTCTGCAGCAGTCAACAAGGTCGGATTTGAAGGAAAGGGAACGACTAGGTCATCCTCGTCAATAACAGTAACGCAGGCTCCAACGGGATATCTCTGCACAAAAGGGAAAATTTTCCATTCATCCAACAAGCGGTAAAGCATACGTCAGTCCACCAAAGAAGAAGAAAACATACCGGTATGATTTTCTTAACCCGAATAGCCTTTGTTGGGATGCTCCTGCAAGAGTCAGACCTCGCGCCTTCACCTGGAGAATCTGGCTGGTTAGAAGATGATTCGTCTCCGTGCGACATGACAAAGAGAGAAACTCAACAAGAAGAACCATTTCTCAAACGAGGGAGATGATGCAATTACGTTGGGTATGAATACGGAACCTTAAAAAAGGAAAGGAAGCAATGAGGGACATAACGCTTCCTGATTTTAGCATGGATAAGGCCCTGATTGGAGCCGCGCGCGTGAAGGAAGGCTAGATAAGGAAACTTTGCTACATGTAGAAACACCTACTCCTCCTTGTTTACATCGGTCCCGCCAACTAGCACGATCAGCTTCCCCACATTGCGCCGGTCCCACCAGCTAGCACGCTCAGTTTCCCAACTCACGCCCTACTTCCCAACGTCGCCCAAGTTGCACCGGCCCCACCAATCACGCCAACTTCCAAATGACCGCTCAAGTCCCGCCAGCAAGCACGCACAGCTTCCACACCTTGCGCCGGTCCCACCAGCCTAGCACACTCGGTTCCCAACTCACGCCAACTTCCCAACGTCGCCCAAGCCGCACCCCCCACCAATTGTGCCAGCCTCCCGATTTTTGCAAAACTACCAGAGGCCGGGATTCCAAATCCTATTTATAAAAGGTCGACAAGCCTCCTCAATTCTCTTTACTATTTCTTGTTGATAGTTTGTCACCATCTTATGCTTACCCAACAAAGCCCCTGCCCGAGCTAAGCGGGGACTTAATGTTGATGGTGGTTTTTAAACAAGGGGTAAAATCGTAAAACCCCACGACCTAGTGTTACCCGCAACACATTAACTAAGAGCATTTAACTCAAAATAATTAATAGGGGTATTTTTTCAAAATACCGTTAGGGTTTCGACCACGTAACCCTAATTCCAAAACCAAGCCGCACACTGCGCACCATGGCAACAATGCCAAACCAAGCCGCACACTGCGCACCATGGCAACAATGCCAAACCAAGCCGCACATTGCGCACCATGGCAACGATGCCAAAACCAAGCCGCACACAGCGCACCATGGCAACGACGCCAAAACCAAGCCGCACCTCGCGCACCATGGCAACGATGCCAAAACCAAGACGCATCTCGCGCACCATGGCAACGACGCCAAAACCAAGTCGCACATCACGCACCATGGCAACGATGCCAAACCAAGCCGCACACCGCGCACCGTGGCAACGACGCTAAAACCAAGCCGCACACTGCGCACCATGGCAGCGACGCCAAAACCAAACTACATATCGCACTCATTGGCAACCATGCCAAACTAAGCGCTATGCCATTGGCACATGCCAAATATAGCGCCCTAGGCTTGCAAAACGTGCAACTAGGTCAACATGGCCGTACGTGCCATTGGCACATGCCAACACGTACCACAAGCCATATTTCCAAGCCGCTATGCCATTGGCACATGCCAAATATAGCGCCACTAGGCTTACAAACCATGCAACCTAGGCCAAAACGGCCACGCATGCCATTGGCGCATGCCAACATGCTCACCGGTAGCTTTTCCTACCAAGGCCACGGCCCTAACAGCCACGCATGGAATTGGCACATGCCAACATGCTCGGCGGTAGCTTTTCCTACCAAGGCCACGGCCTAACGGCCACGCATGCCATTGGCACATGCCAACATGCTCGCCGGTAGCTTCTCCTACCAAGGCCACGGCCCTAACGGCCACGTATGCCATTAGCACATGCCAACATGCTCGGGCCGGGTAGCTTTTCCTACCAAGGCCACGGCCCTAACGGCCACACATGCCATTGGCACATGCCAACATGCTCATTTGTAGCTTCTCCTACCAAGGCCACGGCCCTAACGGCCACGCATGTCATTGGCACATGCCAACATGCTCGCATTTGGTAGCTTTTCCTACCAAGGCCACGGCCCTAACGACCACGCATGCCATTGGCACATGCCAACATGCTCACTGGTAGCTTCTCCTACCAAGGCCACGGCCCTAACGGCCACGCATGCCATTGGCACATGCCAACATGCTTCGTTGGTAGCTTCTCTACCAAGGCCACGGCCTAACGGCCACGCATGCCATTGGCACATGCCAACATACTCATTTGGTAGCTTCTCCTACCAAGGCCACGGCCCTAACGGCCACGCATGCCATTGGCACATGCCAACATGATCGCTGGTAGCTTCTCCTACCAAGGCCACGGCCCTAACGGCCACGCATGCCATTGGCACATGCCAACATGCTCGGCGGTAGCTTCTCCTACCAAGGCCACGGCCCTAACGACCACGCATGCCATTGGCACATGCCAACATGCTCACGGGTAGCTTCTCCTACCAAGGCCACGGCCCTAACGGCCACGCATGCCATTGGCACATGCCAACATGCTCGCTGGTAGCTTTTCCTACCAAGGCCACGGCCCTAACGGCCACGCATGCCATTGGCACATGCCAACATGCTCGCTGGTAGCTTCTCCTACCAAGGCCACGGCCCTAACGGCCACGCATGCCATTGGCACATGCCAACATGCTCGCTGGTAGCTTTTCCCTACCAAGGCCACGGCCCTAACGGCCACGCATGCCATTGGCACATGCCAACATGCTCGCTGGTAGCTTTTCCTACCAAGGCCACGGCCCTAACGGCCACGCATGCCATTGGCACATGCCAACACACTCGCTGGTAGCCTTCATCACCTAGCCGTGGCCCTAATGCGCGCGCGGTAGCCTAACTTGCAAGCCGTGAAACCTAGGCCAATTCGACCATACGCGCCATCGGCACATGCCAAAACCCACGCTGGTAGCCTAATTTGCAAATCATGCAACCTACCACCAAGGCATTCGCACATGCCATTGGCACATGCCACACACGCCACTAGCAGCTCTGGCATTGCCACTTACACTCAACGTACAACCTACCACCAAGGCATTCCGCACATGCCAATGGCACATGCCACACGCGCCACTAGCGGCGCTTGCACTCAAGGTGCAACCAACACTCGAGATATCAACACAAATCGGGGATGCTTTCGGGGTTTTGGTTTGGCGGTCACCGCTTGCAGCGTACTACGCTCACATTAAGAAAGCGTGAAAAGGAATAAAGCGGTCAAATAAATGAGGAAATAATGGTGAAAACGTTTTCACCCATTAACACCATGCGGTTACCACCTCCTCCCATTATTTCACCCTTTACTTGTCTTCCTTCATGAGGCCAGGTACATTTCAATCTCGACTTGTATAAATAGGTCTTACCTACTTCCACCGCATAACAAGTCTCTGGTCGGAGAAAAATACTACACTCTCGTAAAGGCAACTTTGCAAGCTCTCCCAAAGGCTTTCATCTCTTGCAAGCTTACGAAGCTTCCACTTTCCGATACAAGTCGAGATACTACTCTCCTGACTATTCTCGGTCTCAACACCTTTCTTTTCTTCCTCCCCAAATCAACCCTTCTCCTCCACTTTGTGACCGAAGCAAGTCTCGAACGGCCATTTCTTGGTTTAGGCCGGACTTGTACAAATTGATCTCTCGAATCTATAAAGTACTCACGTGCAGCACATTTGTTTAGGGTTTGAACCAGCTTTCTCACTCACCTACCGAATTTACCGAAATCGGCGAAAACGATTTTTACCCATAAACAAATAGCTTAACCTTTTTACCTACCAAGGAATATACTACGGAATATTCAACCGACATGGTTTCATTGATAGGTTACCATGCCGGTACTTCATGAAAAACATACAGGAAAGAGTACCATCCCAAACCAAAAACCGGCATTGAAACTTAATAAACATCAACGCCGGAACTGGGTACCGGCGTGGTACCATCAATATCGATAATTCCGACACCAAAACCGGCGTTCAATATCAATTATTTTCAATGACGGAATTTTGTACCGGTCTGGGACAATAGATTACGTGAATGCCGGCACCCGTGATTCCGGCGTTGTTTTCTAATGAAACATTTATGCCGGAATAGGTTTCAAATTTGGTCTTCCGTTTTGGTTAACTTAGACTATGCCGGAACAATGGTCGAGCATGCCGGTACGGGTTTCCGGCATAGTGTTTTAATTTATTTTGGAACTAATTTTCATTCGATCTTTAGGTGGTGACATATAGTGATCCAAGAAATGCAAAGCCGCTTTATCGGGATACGCCGGAATACTATAAAATTCCTCCGGTATGTGACCAAAGAATACTTTTCACCTAGTATCTTGAACTTTACTAATAGATTGCTAGTAATGAACCTTCTAATGAACGCGAAATTGTTCTTATGTATGGAATAACAGATCGAAAGGAAGCAATCGCTTGGTCTAAAGAGACGGCTCTTAAGAACATGTGTGTGTTGGTGAGGAATACCGAAGGTTCAAAGAGGCGTTTTGAGATGGCTTGCGAGAGAAGTGGGAAATACAAGGAGAATAATAGCCACAAGATAAAGGATTATGTATATCCAAAGAAGACTAATAGGGTATATAAGACTCGTACGAGGAAGAATAATTTCCCGTTTAAGCTTGTATTCCGTTTAAATGACATGAACAATTGGGATTGTGAGGTTTTGTGTGGCTGTAATATGAAGATGTATAAGGATCCCAGAACAGGTAGGATAATTAGAAGTTATCATACCAAGATATAGTCTTACATAGACCAACTTCCTGAGGTTATTCGCAAGTATATTTTATATACGGATGATGTCGACGGAGATGGAAATTGTGGCTATCATGTTGTGACCGAACAATTAGGAATCTTTGACACGACGGTTAGTAGAGGTATGACACCATGCCAATATGCTAGAATGAGGATGGCCGAACAACTTGTGAACAAGAGGAGCTTTTATGAGAAATTGGTTGGTGTAGGAGAGGGGTTTGATGATATGCATGCTCAAGTATTGGGGCCCGAGCAACAGATGAACTTTCTTCCTTCTGAATATTGGATGAGAAAACCGCTTTGTGGGCATCTAGTGGCGGATACATTTAGATGTGTTGTTCATTATTTTACCCCCACCATAGAAGTAACATTTACCCCAAAGTGGCAAAAATGCGAAGGATCCCTTGAAGAGAAGAGTTGTTTTGGCATTCGTGAACGGTAATCATTTCGTTATTCTAAAACTCAAAGAAAATTGTCCATTGCCACCTATCTGTGGGATGATTAAAAACAAGGGTCTAGATCCCAATATCTGGAAGGGATGGATGGCATCGTATGAGGAGAATCACCAATTTTGGGATGCGTTGGCCTTATCAAAAAAACCTCTCCAAGAGGAGAAGATGCAACCGATTACGTGTGGAGGCGACGATGAGTAATTTGGATTTATGTGGTTCACTAGTACGCAACGTTTTGTTTTTTTGGAAGTCTGAATTGTAAACATTAAATCATATTTTGATGCCCATGCCGACATAGTTGTGTTTTATAATTACGACGCCGGAACTACTGTGCCTGCGTAGACCTTTGTTTTGAACCCATGCCGGAAATGCAGAAAAAACTTCCAAAGAAATCAGTGACCTTTCCGGCATTGAAATTAACATCATAACTGTGCCGGTACTCTGTCAAAATCATATTTGTCATGGAGATTATAGACAGCCGGCATAGTATCCAAATACAGTTAAATGCCGGAACTCTGTCATTTAGAGAACCGACATTGCTTTTACTGTTTTCGAGCTGCCAGTACTGAAGAAAAACTTAGAAATTTAAGTGATCTGGGCAATTCAAACTCTATAAAAGAGGTAATTTGACACAAGTTTATCAACATAATAAGTATAATAAAAATACTAGATTGTATACAAGAACAAACTCCAAAGTTATGTGTGGTTCCAAACCGAAAACAAATCAAACATAAACAAAGTCAAGCAAAGAGTTTAGCAAGACACACAAACAAACACATTGTTCAAGACTCACAAACAAACATAAACCAACACTAGATTGTTCAAACCAAACTAATATTATAGAAGAAACACACGATCACTCGGTTCTTGGCTTCTTGTGTACCCTCTTCTTCCTTTCGCCCCACAAGTCTTTTTCCTTCGGATCTTCAATTTTGTCCATCTTTTGCTCGACGTTCTCCATTTCTTTCTGGGTCAGCACCTCTCCTTTCTTGTTTTTTTTTAAAGAACTTTGACAAATTTCCAATCCACTGACGCTGTTAAGAAAATTTTAAACATGTACTTAGTATGTACAATTGTATAAGTTCATAGATATAGATTAAAATAATGGTAATGAACAAGACGTACGTACCAACAACGTAACGAGCTGTAGAAGTGCGGGTACAGTTTCCGGAGTTGTGGAGGGACGTGATGGTGGTGGAGGAACAACTACGATATTCGTGCGTACAACATAAGGATGTGAGAACTTCTGATGGCCTCTTAGGAAGGTTGGTTCACTCTCATAACCGTTCTCATCCAATTCCAAATCAGCCCTATCCAACACAAGTCCTTCTTCTTCCCTTTCACTCCAATGTGCAAGAATAGGTTTTGGGTCGTAAACTACGAGAGTATGGTTCTCATTTGATTGGCATTGAGGAAAGTCATGAGAGAATTTCTGATAAGATGTCTCCGTGAGATCTTTCTGCTTGTACCCAAGTTGGCGCATTACACGACGAGGGTTGTGCATAACAAATCCTTTTGGATGAAATAACGGTCCGTTGTAAAATGAAACATTGTCACGCCTTTGAAAGTAAACTCTTCTGGCATTCCTATATGGGTCAAACACAACATCTTGGACAGCCACCGAGTCCAAAGACAATCTCATTGCTAATAACCGTTTTTTGTTATTGGGCCTTGGGGTATTGTCGAAGTAGTATTTATGACCTAGAGGCCTATTCTCTTGATATTCAGTGAAAATCTTCAATCCTTTATACCGTATGAACAATTTTGTGAAGTGTTCATAAGCCCACACCTACGCCAATGAAAGATCGTTCCAATGAAATGTATAATAAAATAAATAATTGGAAACTAACAAATTTGCCATCATTGCGGTCTCGAATCATGTCATATTTATCAGGAAGGTGGGTTGGGGGTGCCTTTTCATTATCCTTAGGGGCTTCAACTCCGACATCAGTCTGTCCTAAGCCACCTGCTTGTGAGGATGAGCCACCTGCTCGTTCGGATACATGATATGTTTCCCACTCATCATCATCATCACTGCTGGTTGAGTAGCTTATAGGTTGATCCCGAATTGTGACCTTAGCAGTATCCGGATCAGGACGGCTACGTCGAGAAGACTTACGTTTTGCTTCTAAAACAGCTTTGCCTTTTCCTTTGTTCTTTTGTGCTGCTTTAGACCTATGTTCCAATATGTAAACTAAGTTATATAATGATAGCCGGCATAGAAATCGAACAAAACATAAGTGCCGGCATTCTAATTAATTAAAATACCATGCCGGTTGTGTTTGAATTTTAGACAGAGAATTAACATTTTTGTGCAACAAAAGCGGCATAGTAAGTTAATATATCAACACTGCCGGCATTGGGAACCAGCATTGTCAAATAGATATTAGGAATGCCGGTACTGTGGGATTTTAGTACAGAGTTTTAACAAAATAGGCAAATAAAAACGGCATAGTATTGATCAAATATACAAAGCCGGCACAGGGAACCGTCATGGTATTCAATTAAATATGTATGCCGGCAGGCTCATGCAATAAAATCGGGATTCAAGACATATAATCTGGCATGATTTTCAAATTGTATTCTACCGCGAATCAAACATGCAACTGAACTTCAAATTGGAATTTTAAAAATTACTTTTAGTGTAGTAGAAAGACTAAACAACCAAGTTTCACTTTGTGTTTTCTACTATGGGATAAACCATAAAAGTAAAAAACTTCAATTTAACATAGACATCACTTACCGCATCAAATTTTTTATTTCCACCCCACCAACAGACTCGTCAGGCACTTGTTGCGCTTTTGATTTCGATTTTTCACCATCTTCAACAGATTCATCAGGATTGGGTGTGGGTTTTTCACGGGGTTTGCGACGACCCATTGTCTTTGGTATGAAAGATGAAACAAAAAAGGAGATTGAATACAAAGGCAGACTGAAAGATTTTCCTTTCTATAACCGTCACATAAATAGAATGAAGGAGTTTGTAACTGACGCATAAACTGGTATTAAGGATTTTGTAACCGTCAAAAGTGGGATAAAATAGTTTGTAACCGTCAAATAAGTGGAATGAATGAGTTTGTAACTGCCACATAACTTGTGTTTGTAACCGTCAGAATGCCAACATGGACAGATGGAACAATTCAATGCCGTTCTGACAATAAGTTTAAATTGTAACCATGAGACCGGTACTATTTGTTGATCACAATTCAACGTCGACACAGGTAACGGTATAGTATTTGGTGTATTTGTCAATGCCGGTAGGGGAAAGAAACTTGATGAAATAAACAACATTAACCACATAATCTTAAGGAAATAAACTTAAAAACATTAACCCAAACTAATTGCAACTAACATCATTTCTTAAGGAAATAAACATAAACACCGTTACACATAAAATGAAATATCTCAAGGCAATTGCAACTAATATCATTTCTTGGAACGAGATTCAATAAGCAAAGCAGCTTAGAAATGCCTAAAAGGCTCTTTTCTCCACTTGGTATATGCGTCCCGAGCTTGATACCTATTCCCTCTGTATCTTGCAAGAAACTCGTTGTATTTGCGATATAACTTTATGAGTGCAATTGTTCAATTTTGTACATAGAGATCACCGTAATAAATTCTGCATTTCTTACCTTCCAAGAAGTTATTCATGTAAGGACCAGTCCTAACAAGACCCCAAAAAAGATTCGAAGGGCGGTGATCTTCCTGGAAATCCGATACTATGTAGTAATTTTTAATCCACTCGGTTTCTTCCTCGACATCCGCTTTTATCTTAGATTGTTTTTGACGTTTAAGGATCTCTTTAGCTTCTTTGCGATAATGTTCAAGCTTTGCTTCCTCTTCTTCTTCTCTTTTCCTCTTAAGTATCTCTTCTTCCATTACGGCAATTGACTTGGTGGTTTCTTCCTTCCTTTTTAGTTTTTCTAGTATAAGGACAACTGAGTTGGTGGATGATAATTGATTTCCCAACGGAGTGGATAGTTTGTTCTTCTTGAGTTTTTATTTTTCCATGGCAATGATGAAATTGGTTGTTGTTGATGGATTTTAGTTGGTGGTGGATGATAATTGATTTCCCATTGGAGTGGATAGTTTGTTTTTCCTAAGTTTGTCTTTTTCCATGGCAATGATGAAATCGGTAGTTGCTGATGGATTTTCCATTGGAGGTATCAAGTGCAATGGGTGAATCCATTGCATTAAATAGATGAATGCACAACGGCTTTATAGTGCCGGCATATTCAGTGACCTAGTATCAATGCCGGCACTTGTCTTTGCTGGTTTATGGTTTAAAAAAATAGTCGTTGGGCATTGAATTTTGAACGAGCCGGCATTGGGATAAGGATAACCGACATGCCGGCACTGACTACCGGCATTCTGTCATCTTTCAATCAAATTCCGGTATAAGGGTATTTGTACACAGAGACAAAGTAAATTAGACACTCTACCCCGGCATAGAGTAATATACTACAATCCACGCCAGCACCAGTAGGCAATTGAAATATGTTTACATACTAAGCCGGAACTATAATTTATTTCGAACGTAATCCTTGTCGACGGAACATGTCGACGGAACAACGAATGCACTTAGCACGTGAATCAAGCCTTTAAACCACTTGGTGACCCAAGTGGACGAGTTATAGTCTCGTGAGGGCTTACACAGAGATGTACCCACAAAACCTTACGAAATAACTAACCAAATACCCTAAAAACCTAAGCAAATAACACTAAACTATCAATCTTCTTAAGAAGAATCCGTTTCCGATTCACCCTGCTGGTGGTACTCCGTGACTTTGGTTACAATATGGTTCACGTTGGCTTAAAACATGAATGCTTCTCCCTTTTCTTGTAAGTAACGCATTTTCATGGCTTCATGCTACAAAAACAACACACAAACTTTGTTTGTTACATAAAAATTGAAAAAGAGTAGATTGTGTCGAATTAATCATAAAGATACTTACGAGTTGTTGAGGGGAGAATCTATTGTGGGTAGCGTGGTCGATCTGGTGTTTCATTTTTAGTTACTCAACCACCGCATTTAGGATGATGTCGTGTCGTTGCTCGATTTGTTTAGCAGTTCTTCCTTTCGAGTTACCGTAATCGTGAATAAATTTTTTAAAAATCTTCAACCACATGGAATCCTGCGTGCTGTTATCTATAGTTGAAGGACGAGTTTCGGCGTACCATGCTTGGGTGATTGCTAAATCTTCCTCCGAGTCGAACAATGCCATTTGTTGTATGTGGGATTAGGTACTATACTAAGCTATTTATTGGTGATTATTCTAGGGTTTAGGGTTTCTAAGTTAAGAGGCTCAAGGAGATATATAAGAACACGAGTTTTGGGATTTTGGGTCCAAGAATTAGCTCTCTTTATATAGAGAAAAACGTCAACGACTAGTATTTTTGAAAATCACCAAAACCGGCATTGAAGTAACTGTGAAATAGGATGCCGGCATATGGTTCCGGTACGGTTTATCATAAGATGAAAATGCCGGTACAAGGGAATTTCTTTACAGAGATTGGGCCAAATATGCAACCAATACCGGCATGGTTTTAAAACACTATGAAACGCCGGTATAGGGAACCGGCATTCAATCTATAATAACAACTATGCCGGCATTTGTTAAATTCAAAAAAAAAACGGCTAGTTTTTTGAAAAATAAGACCGTTGGAGATTTATTTCTATATAATACCCCCATTCCTTTGGAAAAATCTACACAAACCACCCACCAAATAACAAAAATCATTCTCTCAAGAAAGCAAGCACGGTTAAAGCTTCAAAAGGGATGGGGGATTCATCATCTACCTCTATTTGCAAAGTAAGTAGATTTACTAACAATATGATCTTCACTACTATGACGCATAACTAATATAATCTTCTCTTACAAAGTCATCATTGCAAGTGTCAAATTTTCAAGTCACCTTCTCATCTAGCCATGGACTGTCCTTTTATTTATTCAAAGTGTAGAAGCTGTGATGGGACACGCCGGTTAGGATTACAAAGGGATGGAAATAGATAATCCATTCCATGTTTTTTAGCATGTTTTAATTTAAAGTTTCAAATCCGATGTAATAGATTACTTAGGAGTGAAATAAAAGAGCATTTGAAATGGATTTATACTCAAAACTGGCAGAGTGCCGATATAGAAGCAATCAAACTTACAGTGCTGGTTTTCTGTCAACTATAAAAATTTGAAAAAATCATACTACCCGCATAGATTTTAGAAAATACGACTATGCCAGTACCTTCCAAAAAGTACGAGCCCACGAGTGCTTATATCCAAATAGTATTTTTGGTTCCGGAGCTTCACCCCAAATTCTACCACGTTCAAGGTCAAGTATCATGTCATTAATATGAGGAAGGTGGGAACCTTTAACTTTCACTTTGATGTTGCCCTTCTTGCCATTGCCTTGTGTTGGTTGTTGACTTGGCCCACCAACTTCACTTTGGCTTTCTAATTGAATTTCCTCTTCATCTTGCTCATCTTGATCATCGTGCTCACGGATTGCAAGTCGACTACGGTCACCACCACTCTCCCAAATTATCCCTCTTGTATCAGCCCCCAAACGCATCTTACGACCTTGATCTTTCCCTCGAGGAGGCAGAGACTTAGGAGTATCAAGACCGTCCTTCCTTCTTCTCTTAGTGATATCATCTTTCGTTTTTCTTTTGTTAGCTTCCTTGGCTTTTGACCTATATCGTAAGCACACGAAAAGCAATGAATATAAGACAACTCACCTTCAGTTTTAGTACCGGCATTGACTACTGATCGGTTGTCAGCCGACACAAATATAATTACACTTTCTTACTACTCAAAATATATAATGAAGCAAGGGAAAGAAAGGATCGATCCCACAGAGAGGTCTAGGTTGTCAAATTGTTATGGTTTCCTATAAATAACACCGGGGTTTTGTGATTATAATAAACTAAATAAAAGCAAACAATAAAGGTAAACAAATAAAATCAAGGATGTGAAAGTATTGGTCATGGATTTCGTCTTCATTCACAAACATGTTTTCAACACAATAACTAGAATTGATAATTTAATCTCGACTTTTATCAAAGACCCTAGAATACCTTGATCGCAAGAATATCCCGCAAATCTCCTCATGTCATCAACAAACACATTAAAAGATGCGAATATGAATTCTACCTAAAGGAACAACCTAAGTGTAAAAGCACTAATCAAGTTTAATTCCCTAGATGCGTTAAGTTCTATGAAATCAGGCCAATCAAAGCAATCGAACGTGGAAAGCGCACTAATCCGATTAAACAAAGGTTATGGTTCACATATGATCATAAGAATATATCACTACAAACTATAATCATATTTATGCTACTTGCAATCCGAATTATCACTTTGCGTATAATAACCCTAATCTAGCAATAAAGATGAAAGCAAACTCAATCGATTCGCGACTCGACTAAATAGCATTCAAATCATGTAACAATATTCATGGTGAATCATAAACGATAATATGAGAGAAAACTAATTTATTGAATTAAAACCCATATTTGGAAATCCAACTTATTCCATAACCAATAATAAAACTAAGTACTCATATTCATGGAGTTCATAACAAGAAGAAAGAGAAGTTTCATGTTTCTAAACCCTAGAACAAAGTAGAGGCAAAAGAATAAAAGATATATGATATGATATAAAAGATATCCCCTCTTTTTGGTTTAGGTAGCTATTTATAGGCTTCAAAATACCCTAGCCGATCCACAAAACTCGTACACGATAGACAACTAAAGTCGGTGGAGTTAATCCCAAATAAGTGCTGGTAATTGGGTGTCGTGCGGTGCATTCTATTAGCTTGCGTATGGTTTCTGATCCGTTCGATCATTTGAGAACCCTTTGTGTCTTAATTTACACCATCTATTTATCCAGCTTCGATGCTCTGCCGCACACACAATCATCACTTCTCCACAACACGTCAAGGCCGCCTGCAAAAGTCTCTTGAAACACGGGCCCACCACATGCTCCACCTCGCTTCGATTTGTACGACTGTCGAACTTCTATCTCAGCGAAGGGGTCCCATGGTGACGTAATCTAACAATTCTTCTCGATCTCAACCAACGCCAATGGCAAGAATCGGTCGTTCTTCCTTTCATGTTCTTGTTCGAGCTCTCTTCTCTGTCAATCAATTTCTTCATCTCTGGCAACAACCAGCTCTAACCCTCGAACAACAGTGACAGCAAAACTTCTCTCGTTGATAGCTCCTTGATCTCTGCCATCATCACCGCAGCTTGAGTTCTCTTCTTACCCAATCTCCAATGGTAGCAGCGTCTCCCAGAACTTCATCTCGAGCTCGGTTCTCACCATCTACATCTTCTCTGCCAAACTCCATATTCAATCATCAATCGCCGGTTATGCGTAATCTCTGTCACCGCAAAACTATTCACAGCAGCACTCCCCTGAATCATCAACGCCATCATCCGTACTGCCATCATTGGAAGCAGCAATTACATCTTCTTCTCGGGATAAACTCTGAATCAGAGCGTAACCCAAGTCTTCTAACCGCCTTGGTATCCCATTGAACAATTGAATTTAAGAAACATTCCAAAATCGTCACATCTTGATCATCACGATCATCGGTATCATCATCCCCGAACCTCGCTTCGATCCTCCGATTTGAAATCGACTCCTACCCTAGCCTTATATCATCTCCAATAACCCAATGATGTATTCAAAAGCTTAAAATCACTTCTGCCAAAAAATCAATCACCATCGTGATCATCATGATCATCGTCATCACGATCACCGGCTGCCATTATCGCTGTCTTCGTTTTGCAACAAGTGAAGAAGGAGTGCCCCGAGTCATGAAGGCGGTGTCTTCAACGATTTTGAATTTCGCTTCCCCATAGTAAATGATATAACTTCCTTTAGCAGTTCCTTTGAGCTTGACTGCCCCTTAACAGAAGTGCCCCTAACGATCGTTGAGGATGCCAATAACACTTCTCTTTCAAATAAGTACCTAAACACTCAAAAGCAAACATAAGATACATAATTTACAAGAAAACTCGCAAAGAAAGCATAAATACTAGATATTAAATACGGTGTATTCTACACCTATCAACTACCTTAAAATAAACCACACCGGTACAATGTTCCGGAAGTAAACATTGACTATCGACAGTGCCGGTACCAAGTACCGGCATACAATGCAACCTAAAATCTATGCCGGTATTTGTGATAATTTTCTTGTATGTTTTAAGTCCACTACCGGCATGCTCGAATTATTACAAAAGAATGCCGGTACCCAAAACCGTCATACAATGCAACCCAAAATCTATGCCGGTACTGGTGACAAATTCATAAACCTTCTTGTATGTTTTAAGTCCACTACCGGCATACACGAATTATTATCAAAGACTGCCGGTACTAAAAACCGGCACTGTATTCATCCTAGATTGAATGCCGGTAGGGAAAATTCAGTTTCTGGTGAATCTGGGGTTGGAAATCGGTACTGTATTCATCCTAGATTGAATGCCGGAACACAAAACCGGCATTGTGTTCATACAAATTTCAGTGCCGGTACTCTCTGAAACTCAACTGTTTGAGTTAGGGTTCGCGATTCTAACCTAAACACATTGCTATAAATCGATTTAAACACTCATAAACTAGTTCAAAATCACCTACCTACTCACAGAAGCCATGCTTGCGAGGGGTTGATCGTCAGAGAACGTTGCTTCTTCATTTTCTTGCTCTTGAGAAATCTTACCAATTCTTTTTCCTGTTTTTGTTGAGAAATCGATTTTGAGTTCGATTGGGAATTTGCTTTCTTTCGTGGAGTCATTGTTTATGATTCGGGTAGGTTAATCGATGAAGAAATTTTTGAATCGACGAAGAACGGATGAAGAACGATGAAAAAAAAAAATTCAAAACCTAACTCTAAGAGTGCTAGTAGTGAATTGAAAGAATGGGGGATATGTTTTGATTATTTGATTTTAATGTTTTTGTAGTTGCAGGAAATCCTACACTACACCCCTCACAAGAATCCACACAATCAAACCATTGAAGATGAACAATTATAATTTTTATTGATTAATTTCTTGAATGTTTACAAGATAAAATGGAAAAGAGCTAAAGAAATTACAATCACTATAAACTTTCTCTCTCTTAATGACTTGCTCAACACTCGAAAAAGATCTCCCTCCCCAATAGGCCTGTTCGGCTCTTTATATAGGGTATTACATAATGGATGACAATAAAGTCAGTCCTTTATTTTTGGGAACGATTTGCGAAGTGTCGCTAGTGTACAAATGTATAATCTCGCGACACTCCTAGATCTCGCTAGGTCTTCACACCTTTCTTGTGTTCTGGCTGTCGTCATCCATTGCGTCACTTATTTTATTCATCCGCGACGCCTTCGCTACGTAACGTTTATGAATTTCGCAGAGGTATTGGTGTTGCGATATTCTGATCCTACATCTTGCCTCTTCTCATGTCTTCTCTGCGAAGAGAAATGTCATGAGAATTATTATTTTCAAACTGCCAAATGTTCATTTCTTTCCATCAATCTACCGCCAGATTCCGTGAATTAGGCGAATCGCCTACACGTGTCAAAATCTCCCCCTTTTTACCGATACATTTAATGTTAACTGGTCACTTTTTTCTTGTCTATTTAAGGAGAGATTCTCCATGAGGATGTTTCCTTTCTTTTATTTCATCTTCTTCATCTTCTCGAACTTTTTATTGCTATTTTTCTTTCGCAATTCTTCATCGTCTTCCCCGCTATTGTCTCTCTACTCGCTGTTCTCATCATCTTTTTGCTCTTGTTTCCATGGAGCCATCAAGGTTTGTTAATTTTGCCAAAATTGATCTTTTTGTGATTGATCTCTTCTATCGAAATTGTTTTATCCTAATGTTATTCTTTCTCTAATGATTCCCGTCTTTTTTTTGTTTCAAGTAAGAATAAATCTAACACCAAGTTCATAGTTCTAAACCCTAATGTTCCCGTGGGCTCGCAACCGAAAATCGCTGTTACTAAATGGAAGCCTGCGAATAGCAAGGTATTAAGAAACACTTATTCTTCTAATAACAATATTGTTGCCTCTGTTTCTTATTTGACTTGTGATTCGCAGGATGACAAAAATATTGATCGATCCCCCAAGAAACCTCGCCGTTCTAAAAATGTTGAATCTTCTGTTTCCTTTCCTGTATTCAAGCTCAAAACTCCTCCTGCGATATCTTCGCAAGATAAACCAATACCTTCTGTGATATCTTCACAAGATAAACCAACACCTCCTGCGATATCTTCGCAAGATAATTCTACTTTGGTTATCTCTGAAAATGTCGCTGCCGATTTTCCTCCTATACCTGAATTGTCTATAAATGAAGTCCCTCAAGATGAACCCTTCTCTTCTTCTATTATCAATGCTTATGCCTCACCCCCAATCATTAACCTTCAGCGGGTTTCCTCTTCTCATGACATTCCTATGACCAAAGATGATTCAACTCTCCTCTCTTCTGTCATCACTACCTCTTCTTCTGAGTCTATTCCCCTTACTAAAGAAAATCTGGAGGGAATGGATGTAGCTTTCAAAGTTTTATCAGATATCATGAATGACGCCAAGAAGACCTCCATTGATCCCATCAAGTCTAGTGTTTGCGAATCTTTGAGTAAATACTTTAGTTTTGACAGGATGTCGCAAATGTCTTTAGAACAAGAAAATCAAGTGCTGAAGAATAATCTTCAAGATATGACTGCGAAGTGTGACACTCTCCATCTTGAGAATCAGAAACTTCAAAACGTTTCATTGGATCGCGATAATCTTCGCAAGAAGAACGAAGAATTAAAAGGTATTACGCTCTCCATTTTTTTTTTTTTTTAAAAAAAAAAAAAAAAAAACCTTGTTCGCCTTTTAAGCTTTAAACCAGAAGCGAAAAATGGAGATATATCAGTTGGAATCTGTCATTGAAGAAACTCGAATGGATAAAGATGCTTGGATGGAGCAATATAACCAACTAGATAATCTTCATTCGTACTCTGTTGATCAAATAGATAACCTTACCAAAGAGAATGCTCACTTAGTTCAGAAGCAAGACTCGTTAAGTAATGAATTATCTCATCTCTCTTATTCTTTGGCTAAATCTAATTTGGAGTTGGAAACCTTATCAGATGAGAATGGAACTCTATCTCAAGAGAAGCGAGTTTTGTTAAATAAGGTGGCGATTTCTTCGCAACAGCTTGATGTCTGTCAAAAAATATGTAATGAACAAGAACAATCTCTGTTCATTTGAGAAGTAAACTCAAAGAAGTCACTTTGTTTGAGAGGGATAAGCTTATTCAGGGTAGAATAAATTTAAGTGTGAAAATAAGCCAACTCAAGGATCAATATTCCAAGTTAAAAGAATCCTACTCCTCCCTTGCTAAGGAGAATACCTTACTTGTTTCTAACAAAAAGAGTTTGCATTCTCGATTAAAAGGTCTGGTTGGAGATAATTTTGATAGTGCCATGGATCATTTGGAGAGTAGTTGCTTGGCTTTGACCCAACATCTTATCTCGCAAAAGGAAGGTAGTCATAAAATTTGACTGCCTCACCCGTTTTTTCTTTGTCTAGTTTTCTTATGATATCCTTTTTTTGCGAATTCTTTATTTGTATAACTCTGTTATTCTTCATTTTTGCAGAATCTGAGAAAGATCTTCGTTCCTCCCTTTCTACTTTGGAGGCTAGCTATGCCAAGATTCGCAAAGAAAATGCGATTCTTGCCACTACTCTCGCTCGTTCTCGCGATCGGGCCGAAAGGAGATTTGATTACCTCAGTTACTCCAAAGATATCCAGAGTAGAAATTATCAGAAGGCACTTCTTCACCAATTTCATCTCAAAGCTAAAGTTCTTTTGAATGATGTCTTATTGTCCAAATCTCTTGACCGTGTATCTGTCGAACCTCTTGAAGTTGAGGATGATGAAATCCCTAATTCTCCTGATAGTGACTATGAATACGAAAGCGGCGAAGATCTCGCTAATGAAAAGGTGATCCCATCAAACAATGAAACTATCAATAATAATCCAGGTGAAGGGGGTTCTGGCGTGAATGCAACAACTGGCGAAAGTGCGAAAGCTGGTGAAGCTGATAAAATTGTTGAAGATGAAAGAATTAATGTTGAGAAATGAACTTCTTTTGTAATTTCATTTCTTTTAGTTTCTTGATCTTCATAACTTCTTGCATATGATGTTTTTTATTTCCTTCTGAAGTGCACTTTTTTGTAAGAAATATTATGTTTTTTGTTGAATAACTCTCATATTGTCTCTTATTTTCTTCTTTGCGATGAATGACCTGCATAAATAATAGTTAATTTTTATAAATCTTTTGTCATATGGTCTTATTTTGCCTTCCTAGTTAAAGGTATTACTGTGCCATCTCTTGTTATTGCGACAAAATCGCATGACGTCTTTACACTTTCATGTAAATACCCATTGATTTTGCCTTATCATTTCTTAGTATTGTTGCCTCTGCAGGATAATTTTATTGCGACAATATGACAGGCCTAGATTTTCTTGCGAGAATAAAGCCCCATGACATTGCCGTCTTGCGACGAAATCGCAGGACGTCCTTACACTTTCATGTACCGACCCATTGATCTCGTCTTATCTTTGTCTTTTGTATTATTGCCTCTTCAGGATCATCGCACAAATATGACAAGCCTAAATTTTCTTGCGAAAATAAAGCCTCATGACATTTGCGTCTTAAGACACTTATCAGCTCCCTAATGGAGGGTGCCGCCATTATCATCTCCCTGGTTGCCCCTTCAAGGAGGCGTACATCGGCCATACAAGACTAGCTCCTCCCATCCGGTCTTAACAACAACTAGTTGTTTTCGCAGCCTCTTATCCCTAATACCTATATGGCTTATGGTTACGATAGTGCACCCTAAGTGGAGTTTTCTTTGGGACGAGTGCAACATATGCCAAGACTTGCCAAGAATGGCCGAGACACTTCAAATGCCCCAGGCACTCTTGGCTCAACCGTGTACCTCGGCGCCTTGATCATACGCTGACTCCTTAGAAGAGACCCTCGGTCGTCCAACCAGGGTATAACCTTATATATATAGTTGGAAATCCAAGGTATCTCTCCTGGATGGGCTTTATTGACCCCAAATCTCCATTCCCAGGTTCCGGGGCGGTGTAACCTTTTCCCTGAGCCATGTTAACAGATACCCCCTTTTATGACGCACTTTAGGTCTTACATTTGCCTCTTACGAAATTTTGATTCGCGAACTAGGGTGTACGCCATAGCAGGTTCGTCCCATTCTGATATGTCATTGTTTTTTTGGTTATCTCTTGTTATTTTATTTGCGAGATCGTCGCATGTTCTTTCTTTGTTTCGTGCAATTTCGCAATGATTCTTTCGCAACATTTTCATATAAGTTCATTTTGCTTCATCCATACATTACTTCGTAATCTATTCTTTTCCCACAATCTTCTACGGGTAATATTTCTTCAAGTATAATCTATTCCACGGTCTATCCAATCTGTGGCCCACATCTTTGCCCTCAGGATCCATTAATCTATATGCCCCTGTTCCGACTATCTCCTTGATGATATAAGGTCCATCCCATTTTTTTCGCCAGCTTTCCACCACTTTCTCGCTGATATACTGGTGTTTCTCTCAACACCAAATTGCCTGGTTGAAATTCGCGTGTCTTGACACGTTTGTTATATTCTCTGGCTAATCTTCATTTGGTAATTCTCCATATCTTTGTAGTGCTCTTTCTCTTTTTTTCTTCTAATTCATCTAACTTGATCAAAATGTTACCCGCACTAAGATTTTTCTCCCAAGCTTCTTTCTTTGTTGTTGGAATAATAACCCATCGGAAGTACAACTTCAACTCCATATGTTAAACAAAAGGGTGACATTCCGTAGCTTCTCGCTTTGGTTGTATTGTAAGCCCATACTGCATTATGCACTTGTTCACACCATGCCTTATTATGTCCTTCTAACTTCTTCTTCATTATATCTGCGATTGTTTTATTTGTTGCTTCTGCCTGTCCATTGGCCTGCGGGTATAAAGGAGTTGATTTCCCACACTTTATCGAAATGCATTAAGCAACAATTCTATATTTTGTCCCTCAAACCTGCTTCCCATTGTCGGATACCAAGCGTAAGTGGGTTTCCAAATCTGCATATGATGTTTTCGAATATGAAGGTAAAAATATCTTTATCGCGAATTTGTTGTACCGCTTTTACTTCTGCCCATTTTGTGAAATAATCTGTAGTGACAATCAGATACCTTCTTTGCCTTGTACCTGGTAAAAATGGTCCCACAATGTCTAAACCCCACTTTCCAAAAGGCCATACACTTGTTGAAGAAGTTAATGGTGCTCCTGTGCATGTATTTTCTTTCCGTGCCTTTGACAATCTTCGCAACGCCTTGATATTTGTTTCGCATCTTCATGCATATATGTCCAATAATAACCTTGCATTTTTCGCCTTACGTGCCAAAGATCTTCCACCACCGTGATTGCCGACATCCCCACCGTGTAACATCTTTAACACTTTGCTTCTCCTTCCTTTCGTGTTAGACATCTAAGCGAGGGTCCATTAAAGGATCTTGATGCAGTACCGTCTCTTAATTCATAATTTGTTGCACGGCTTTTTAATTTATGCGCCTCTAATCTATTTCTTGGTGTTTCTCCTTTCATCAGATATGCATGAAGTTCTGCTCTCCAATCTTCACTATAGGGCCTTTGTGCTCCATCTTCTATGAGCATCACTTCTGTCTCTTGCTCTTCCTCTTTATCGATTGATGGTGATAAAAGTGTCTGTATTTTTATGCATTTCGCAGCTGGATCTGTCATCATACTTGATATAAAAGCGAAAGCATCTGCGAGTCTATTGTCTCTTCTTGATATATGTCTCCATTTTATTTTTGGTATCTTCTTCGCCAATTCTTCAACAAGTTTCTTGTATTTTTTTCAAAGATGGTTCATTTGTAGTGTATTCTTCTTTTATCGGCGAATAGCTAATTGGGAATCACTTTGTGACTCTCACATTCTCCAACTTCATTTCTATTACGAATTGCAGAGCATGTATTATAGCTTCATATTATGTTTCATTGTTGGTAGATGCAAATTCCAATCTGAAAGAAAAAGCCATTTATTGCCTTAAAGGCGAAATCGAAACGATCCCAACTCCGTTGCCTTCCCCATTTGATGATCCATCTACCAATATTTCCCACCTGTTTGGCTCAGTTAATAAATCCCTTGGATTTCCATGTTCTTCTTCTATATCCATCATTTCTTCCACTGCTTCATCCTCTTCCAAAGGAAATTCTGCTAAAAAATCTGCGACAACTTGTGATTTTGGTGAAGATAGTATTTCATATTTGATTTTGCAATGACTTACTTGAGCATTCCATCTCTCAACCCTTCCTGACCTTTTTGAATTTTTCATTACCGACTCAATCGGTACTTTTGTCACTACCTTAACTATGTGTGCTTGGAAGTATATGCGAAGTTTAAATGTTGCATAGACTAATGCCAAAATTAGTTTTCAATTTTTTAATAATTCCTCTCCGCGGCATTGAATGTTTTGCTGATGTAATAGATTGGCTTTTCCACTCCTGCGTCTATTCGCAATAATACTGCGCTTAGTGCATGCGAGGTTGTCGCAAGGTAGATTAATAATTCCTCCCCTGGCTCTGCTTTTTGTAAAATTGATATATCCATTAGATGTTCTTTTATTCCTTGTAAAGCCTTTTCACATTCATCTTCCCATCTAAATTTCGCTCCTTTTTAAGTATGTTGAAAAAATGTTTACACTTATCAGATGATCGCGAGATGAATCTTCCTAGCGAAGCTAATAGTCCATTTAACCTTTGCACATCTTTCACCGTTGCTGGCGTTGGCATATCGCGAATTGCTTGTACTTTCTCTGGGTCGACTTGTATTCCTTCTTTTGACACAATGTAACCTAAAATTTTTCCTGATGCAACCCCAAAGGTACATTTTTTTGGATTTACTTTGATGTTGAAATGCCTCATTTGTTCAAAAATTTCCCTCAAGTCCCGTACATGGTCTTTTGCTTCTTTACTTTTTATTAACATGTCATCCACATATACCTCTAGTGTTTTATGTATCCATTTCGCGAACACCTTTTCTACCATCCTTTGGTATGTTGCTCCGGATTTCGCAGACCAAATGGCATTTTTGTATAACAGTATAATCCTCTTGGAGCGAAAAAGGTAGTATGCTCTTGGTCTTCTTCAGCGAGGGGAATTTGATTGTAGCCTTTGTATCCATCAAGAGAGGATATCCTTTCATTTCCTGCCGCTGACTCAACCATTTGCGGAATATCTGGCAAAGGAAAGCTATCTTTCGGACAAGCTTTGTTTAGATCGGTAAAATCTATGCAAATTCTTATCCCTTTTTTTCTTCTTTGGGACTACGACCATATTTGCTATCCATTCGGGATATTTTGCTTGTCTAATGATTCTGCGTCAAGCATTTTCTTCTTCTTCTTCTATTTGAAGGTGATATCTTTGTTGCAATTTTTCTAATTCTATGTTTGAATGGTCTTGCATTTTTGTCAATCTCCAATTTATGGCACTCTACAGATGGATCTATTCCAGGCATCTCATCCATATCCCATGCGAAAATGTCTTTGTAATCTCGCAAAAAATCAACATTCCTTCTTTCCTCATCTTCCTCCATTTTAGTCCCAATTTTTAACATCTTGGGTTCTTCTTCATTCAACGTTCACTTCCTTTGTCGGCTCTGCAGCGGTGTAGCTAGCCTTCGGTTCTCCCATAGGCGTTGGTCCTTTTATTTCCTTCGTAAGCTCATTTTCTTCTTAGAAGATTTCGCTGTATTCCTTTTCCTTCTTCTTCTCTTATCATGTAAGTTCTAAATTCTTCTTCCTTTTTCACTGCTTTTGCCATCTTTTTGCGATCTTTTCGCCTCTTCACCTGTTCTTCATAATGTTTTATCTCAATTTGATGATATATCCTTCCTTTATCGGTATCTCCTCTGATTTCGCCAATCCCACTCGGCATAGGAAATTTGACACATTGATGAAATATCGAGGCTACAACTTTTATTGCATGTACCCATGGTCTTCCCAACAACATGTTGTATGGCGATTCCATATCCACTACACATAACGTCACTTGTGTTTCAATTTATCCTAAACAGAATTCGCATTTTTATTTCCCCTTTAGGTTTTGTTATAGATTTGTCGAAACCATGGATATGATATGTTGAGGAAATCATTTCTTCATTTTTGTACCCCAATTCTTTATAAGCATGATAAAACATTATATTCACTAAACTCCTTGTGTCCACCAAAGTTCTATTTATTGCCCATTCTTCCACTGTTTTTGTTGGTTCTCATTCTTCCTTGCTTGCGCTTATCGTAATCACTAGTGGAGATGTGTGATTTAAATTCTCTCTTGATATCTCTGTTGATGTAAACATAATCTTCTGTTTTTCCCATTCTTTCAAGGGTGACGCCTTCTCTGTTGTTACAATTTTCTTTCCTTTAAAATCTCGTTTGTGTATTCTTCCTCTGATACTTTCATGAAATTTATTAACCATCGTCTTTGTAATCATATTACATTCCAATTCTCCATTACTCTCTTTGATTCTGGCTTTCTCCATTTTAACCAATTTATCCATCATACTCCTGATTTGAACAATTTTAATGACAATATCCAATCTCTAATCTTTAGTTCCCTATTTCTAGCGCCAATATGTAGTTGCAGGAAATCCTACACTACACCCCTCACAAGAATCCACACAATCAAACCATTGAAGATGAACAATTATAATTTTTATTGATTAATTTCTTGAATGTTTACAAGATAAAATGGAAAAGAGCTAAAGAAATTACAATCACTATAAACTTTCTCTCTCTTAATGACTTGCTCAACACTCGAAAAAGATCTCCCTCCCCAATAGGCCTGTTCGGCTCTTTATATAGGGTATTACATAATGGATAACAGCTAAGCTGTCCTTTATTTTCGGGAGCGATTTGCGAAGTGTCGCTAGTGTACAAATGTATAATCTCGCGACACTCCTAGATCTCGCTAGGTCTTCACATCTTTCTTGTGTTCTGGCTGTCGTCATCCATTGCGTCACTTATTTTATTCATCTGCGACGCCTTCGCTACGTAACGTTTATGAATTTCGTAGAGGTATTGGTGTTGCGATATTCTGATCATACAGTTTTAAAAGAAAGGGCATAATGGTCTTTTCATAATGTTTTTTTAATTAACCAAAGGGTATTTTAGTATTTTCATACCTAAAAAACACCCCTTAACGCACACCATGGATTGGGAGAAGTAATCAATATCCCTCAATTTCGCGTTCTTTAAAAAGCCAAATAAATCGGTTTGTCAGGTTGGATCAATAAAATTGTAAATTTTTATCTCGCCCAGTTTATGTTATGCATTCTGAAACGTGTAACATCAACATCTACTACTTTGAAAAGAAGGCGTTGAAAATCAATGGATTTTTAACCATTTGTTGATGGTGGATTTTCATTTAAGGCTAAAATTGTAAAAGCCAAAATTATGCGCTAACATCTTGCAAAAGATAAAGCCATTGATAAGTGATGAATACTTCTTCACTTTACTAATTCACCTAGAATAGAGCATGTGGCAACAATCCCGGTGATTCAGTGAATTAAATACACAAAATTCATCCAGGTTGGAGCATGTAGCAACAATCCCATATACCACAATGAATTTGACATTATTAATTAATGCATGACCAACCTTGTATTTCTGTACTCATTACGGTGTGGCATGACGACCGAGTGTTGTTCTCGTGAGAGCAACACGAATCTCCAAGCATTAATAATGAAGCATGTACGAAATACCCATACAGGCTACGACTCTCGGTGTGTTATACTAGCCCGATTGAGCATATTTGAACCTGAACTGACCATATCATTCTCAGAAACGATCACGATCATCCAACTTCACCAGTATGATTAGATGGCTTAGATTGAATCCATGACCCCAAGCAGGTATTGGAATATTCCCTACCGACCCAACGCGGGCCCCGCATGGTCGGTCTCCCCAAAAGGGTGGCATAGCTTGCAAACCGTCCAAACCAAGCAGCAAAGATGGGACGAAAAACCCTAAATTAGGGTTTGCGGCACATTACATGTATTGCAAAAGTCTCAACCATCCATCTTCGCAGGCATAGATGGAGGGTGTAGATGTAGATTCAAAGAGCCCCGAGCATGTCAACACAAACACCGTGGCCATACATACCTGATCGATCGGTCAGGACCAACTATGATTGGTCGTCTTGATTCGTGCGCCTCAAATCGGTTATGACACACGGTCGGCAAAACCTAATTAGGGTTTGTGTCGTGATCACGAGCGTCCATTTTCTCCCCGCGAATGAAGGGTCCAGGAATAGACTAAGCGGAGTCCGATAAGTATCAACACGATCACCGTGGGCCCACCTATCTCCACACCCGATCGGCCAAGACCAAACTTGGATGTACACCTTGATTCGCGCCCAAGCTAGGCGTGGTCACACTTCCCAACCACAAACCGATCTCGACCGCTCAAGTTTACTGGGACAAATTGAGTGGCTTAGATCACGTTTCATGGGACGATGAAGTACATGTATATACACCATCCCACCGTATGCACGCCGGGTGATCGGCCAAGATCGACCAAGCTTGGTCGTCTTGGAACGCGCGCCAAAAATGGCATGATGCGCGGCTTTGCGGCACCCATTTACATGCAAATCGATCTCGACCACTCAACTTCGCCGGAAAAATTGAGTGGCCCAGATCACACTTTCACGAGACAATGAGATATGGGCGCCTACACTGTCATGTCGTCTACACACATGCACGATCGGCCCTGTCAAAATTGTATCCCAAGCTTGGATTCGACCAAGCTGAAGAGTGATGCTTGCGCACCTCTTCAAAAACCCTAATTCCATCAACGGTCCGCAGATGAGTGTCTCAAAGATCATCTCGTCTTGTCCAACTTCACCGGCTTGGTTATACAACCACAGTCGGGAGTTAATTGGTCGGTGAGGCGTCATGGTGATCACCACCCGTCACTTTACCACATCATGATGCGCATACTGCATAGAATACATACGGTACTTCACGGTATCGGCTTCCTAAATAACTTAGTTATTTAATCGAGCATTACATGCTACTTCTGTGGGTCCCACGATCCACACACTCGAGACATCAATCATGTCACAAATCGGGATACATACAGGGGTATTGGTTTGGCGGTTTACAACGTGCGGCGTGCAACGCGCCATCACAAAAACGTGTCGGGAAGTCATGGACGGTTAGAGATGACAGGAGAAGTGGGCAAGACCGGGTCGTGTAACACTAACACACAACTCCACTACTCCATCACTCCACTTCCTCCACTTCCCATGAGAGACGTGAATAAGGCTCAAATGACTTGTATAAATAGGTTCTCCTCCCCTATTTCCAAATAACAAGAACAAGTCCAGGACAACGAGAGGCAAGTGTTGATACAATCGTATTCAAACACCGAATCGATAGCTTACATCCCGCAAGCCGGTCCATCTTTACGATAAAAGTCATACATAGCCAACAACTTCACAATCTCAACACCTTATTCGCTTCCTCCCTAAGATCAACCCCATCTCCTTCACTTTGTGACCGAAACAAGTCCGGAACGGCCATTTCTTGGTTTAGGTAGGATTTGCACAGATTGATTTCTCGAATCTACAAGCACTCCCGTGCAGTGCATTTGTTTAAGGTTTAGGCTCATTTCTCATCCACACAAACCCCAAATTACCAAAACCGGCAGAAATAGTTTTCACCCATAAACAATTGGCGACCAGAGGAAGGTCACGATCGTGCCCTACATGGCACCGCACGCATCAAGGATTCAGAGTTCAAGACGATCCTTATCTACACAGGAGCGTCTTCGAATGTGATTACTCTCAAGACTCTCGGGACATCCAAGGTTCTCCCGAGGCAAGGTCGTGCGGAATCCTACCACAATGACGGACTTTGAGGGAAACCAAACCGGACATACGGGAGAAGCTCATGAAAAGAATCGGACAAGTTCGTTGCGTCCCCTCTCCCCACGTGGGCGTCAATTCGGGAAGAAGACCGGCTTGCATCATTGAGGGCTAAAACCCACGATGCATCTTTTGCCGACGAAGCATTCTTCTCCATCCCGTGAAGCCACGACCCACGTTCACACGAAGAGGGAACGAACTTTTGTGTGCAGTCGTGACCAGAATGGGAAAAGGTATACCGACACTTTGCCATTATCAATTAGCGGGAGACTCGTTACCCGCCTCTCCACCCAATGGAATGCTACAATAGCAACGAACCACAAGAACAAGTGCTAGATGCTCCACAACAGTGCAAGATGGCACCAACTCCACAATCGATGAGATTGAAATCGTTGAGGAATCTCCTAGGCCTATCTCCATCAGCTCAACCTTGTGTGCGGATAAACGCACGAAGCTCGTGGAACTTCTCAAAGAGTACCATGACATATTCGCTTGGAGATATGAAGAAATGTCGGATTTAGATGAAAATTGGTCACCCATCATCTACATGTCATACCTGGATCCAAGTCGGTTAAATAGTTATGGTTCAGACACGAGGAAAATGGATAGATCAGGTGCTGCATAGACTTGGAGACTTGAACAGTCTTTTGCTCCAAAAACGATCCTCCTCTACCTAACATCGACATGTTAGTAGATGCAACCAATGGACACGGCATGTTCTCCTCCATGGATGGATGTAGCGGCTACAACCGATAAGAATGTACGAGCATGATGCAAAGTAAGATAGCTTTTCGAACTCCTCTCGGAAATTTTTATTATACCATACTGCCATTTGGTTTAAAGAATGCTGGTGCAACGTATCAACGCTCTATAACGGCAATCTTCGACTGGAGCCGATACCTCAAGGGAGCAGCCTCAAGAAGATAACGATGTCTACGCGTCATATCGAGCAAGATCCGGGTGAGTTACTTTATCAGACAGTGGTACATGTCTATCATGCTATGTTGGAGAATCCGCGCTTTTGGTCATCCTCTGGAGCTGTTAAACGCTCATCTACAACAACATATGCCATGATAGAAAGAACCAGCTCTGCCGTAATGAAGAGCCTCATAATGTTTGTAGGGGCATATATCTCACCAACAATCGATACAACCTTTACCTTCTTCGTAAGCATTTCCACAAAGCGGCAAGAGGAAAACCACCGAGATATAACATCTGCGTCGTCAACTCAACTCCAACTCCGAGTACCACATGCACGACTCCCACAATGATGAAACAATGTCCAAGATATTCCATATCCGGCTCGACAACAACCACTACGAACAAACCATGTAAACCACGCTTGGGGGACGAGGCTCGGCATGAAGTTCCTTCACCGTCGTCAAGGAATTCTTCAACATGAGAGAGATGGTCGATCAGAAGCATGGAATTCGCAAGGTTAAATCGAACTGAAGAGGGGAACACTTCAACGCTCCCTCTAGCAGAATCTGCTTCAATGGTTCATTCAAGAGCCGCCTCAACGCTCTCTCCGGGACCCACGTTCGCTTCAGAATCCTTCTTCAACACTCTCTCCAGATCCACCTCAACGTTCGCACCAGAAACCACTTTAACATCCTCTCGAGCCGTTTCAACACTCATGCTGCATCAATAATCTGCGCTCTCGGTCAAGTTATCTTTGATGTACTCATTGCTCAACATACGTCTCATCCATCCTTCATGAGGGCCCAGCGGATCATGAAAAACCTTGAAGTCGATAGGAGAAGGGTTATCTTGTGGAACATATATTTTCATATAGTTGAAAGGGCGAGGTGAACAACTCATCATCAATGTTCGGCATATCTTTGAAGCTGTCAACACGTCCTGACTTTTGTACCAGCATTATCCCCAGAAGACATCTCAACAGGAGTTCTTTTCTTCATTCTACAATAAAAAACATGAGTCAATACTTGTATAAAACGGGTGAGATGTGTAGTCACACACGACCGACACATTCACGTTGGAGTACACAAGGTCGGTATTGGGTCCAAACAATTTCTATTACTCAAGTCTCAAGTCCGATGTTGATCAAGTCACAAGTCCTAGATTGCTCAAGTTTCAAGTCGGTGTTGCTCAAGTCACAAGTCCTAGTATTGCTCAAGTTTCAAGTCCGGTGTTGATCAAGTCACAAGTCCTAGGTATTGATCAAGTCACAAGTCCTGTTGCTCAAGTTTCAAGTATGGTATTGATCAAAGTCACAAGGATGGTATTCGAATAAAACAGCGCACGCAACAGGCTTTCGGTCGGCACACGGTCGACGTTCGATCGGGCACGCGCGGGTCCCACTTGATCCAAATTTCAGTTGGTCGAAGCGCATACCTGGTCCCCAATCAAAGCTCTCTCTCCAGGAAGAAGGCGTTTCGGCTCAACACTTCAACGCTCTCCCGGGCTGCTCCAAGCCGCAACGCTTTCTACAGACCCACATTTACATTTGAGCACACAAGGTTCATTTTTTAAAAATCAAGCTTGCTCACATCGGGTCCCACGTTCGAGCAAAGCAAACATCAAGGCCGGTGTTTGGTCAAAGCATCAAGTCCGGTATTTAGTCAAGCTAGCTGGGTCGGTGTTTGGTCGAAGTAGCAAGATGACACTCGAGCAATTACATCAACTGTACGGTCAAAGTAGGCGCAAGACATGGGCCGACGTTTGAAACATGTCGCGTCCCGATCGAAGCATGCACATCATCCATGTTTGAATCAAGCATGCTTACATCGGGTCCCACGTTCGATAAAGCGGACGCAATGGGACCCACGATTAACCAAAACAGGCACATCAAGCCCACGTTCGATCAAGCAGTGCGGAGCCCCCACGAACGAAACAGCGTAATGTCCATCAAGCGGCAAGACCAAATCATGCTAGGGAACACTCGCTTCGGACGCCTCTTGAACGTGACATGCTCCAAGGACAGGATGACCCGTCTCTCCTGGTAACATCTAACTTTGTCTCATAAGCTTTGTCTTTAATCGTCACCATCTCATGCCTACCCCACAATAGTGTAACCATTACGTGCTAGGCAGGGGACTTAATGTTGATGGTGGATTTTCATTTAAGGCTAAAATTATAAAAGCCAAAATTATGCGCTAACATCTTGCAAAAGATAAAGCCATTGATAAGTAATGAATTCTTCTTCACTTTACTAATTCACCTAGAATAGATCATGTGGCAACAATCCCAGTATTCTATGAATTAAATTCATCTAGTCCGGTGTTGCTCAAGTCACAAAGTCGGTATTGCTCAAGTTTCAAGTCCGGTGTTGATCAAGTCACAAAGTCCGGTATTGATCAAGTCACAAGTCCGGTATTGCTCAAGTTTCAAGTATTGTATTGATCAAAGTCACAAGGATGGTATTCGAATAAAGCAGGCGCACGCAGCGGGGCGGTTTTCGGTGAAACACAGAAGGTCGACGTTCGAGTCGAACACGCGCGGGTCCCCACTTGATCCCAGCCCCAGTTGGTCGAAGCGATTTGGTAGTCCCCAATCAAAGCTCTCTCTCGAGAAGAAGGCGTTTCACCTCCAACACTTCAACGCTCTCCCGGCTGCTCAGAAGCTGCCTAACGCTTTCTACAAGACCCACATTTACATTTGAGCACACAAGGTTCATTTTTAAAAATCAAGCTTGCTCACATCGGGTCCCACGTTCAGCAAAGCAAACATCAAGGCGGTGTTTGGTCAAAGCATCAAGTCCGGTATTTAGTCAAGCTAGGCTTGGGTCGGTGTTTGGTCGAAGTAGCAAGATGACACTCGAAAGAATTACATCAACTGCATTTGGTCAAATTAGGCGCAAGACATGGCCGACGTTTGAATGGTCCGCGTTTGATCGAAGCATGCACATCTCATCCATGTTTGAATCAAGCATGCTTACACGGGTCCCACGTTCGATAAAGCGAGCGCGTGGACCCACAATTAAAATAAAGGCACATCAAGCCCACGTTCGATCAAGCAGTGCAGTAGCCTGAACGGGGGAAACAGGCGTATGGTCCATCAAGCGTGCAAGACCGAAATCATGCTGGGAACACTCGCTGGACGCCTCTTGAACGTGACATGCTCCAGGGCAATGACCCGTCTCTCCCGGTAACATCTAACTTTGTCTCATAAGCTTTGTCTTTATCGTCACCATCTCATGCCTACCCCACAATAGTGTAAACCATTACGTGCTAGGCGGGGGACTTAATGTTGATGGTGGATTTTCATTTTAGGCTAAAATTATAAAAGCCAAAATTATGCGCTAACATCTTGCAAAAGATAAAGCCATTGATAAGTAATGAATTCTTCTTCACTTTACTAATTCACCTAGAATAGAGCATGTGGCAACAATCCCAGTATTCTGTGAATTAAATTCACCTAGTCCGGTGTTGCTCAAGTCACAAGTCCGGTATTGCTCAAGTTTCAAGCCCGGTGTTGATCAAGTCACAAGTCCTAGTATTGATCAAGTCACAAGTCCGTATTGCTCAAGTTTCAAGTATGGTATTGATCAAAGTCACAAGGATGGTATTCGAATAAACAGGGCGCACGTGAGGGCAGGTTTCGGTCGAAACACAAGGTCGACGTTCGATCGAGGCACGCGGCGGGTCCCACGATCGAGGCCCCGGTTGGTCGAAAGGAGACACGGCCAGTCCCCAATCAAAGCTCTCTCTCCGAGAAGAAGGCGTTTCGGCTCAACACTTCAACGCTCTCCCAGGCCTGCTCCGAAGGTAGCCTAACGCTTTCTACAAGACCCACATTTACATTTGAGCACACAAGGTTCATTTTTTTAAAAATCAAGCTTGCTCACACGGTCCCGTTCGAGCAAAGCAAACATCAAGGCCGTGTTTGGTCAAAGCATCAAGTCCGGTATTTAGTCAAGCTAGGCCTTCGGTGTTTGGTCGAAGTAGCAAGATGACACTCGAGCAATTACATCAACCGTGACGGTCAAAGTAGGCGCAAGACATGGCCGACGTTTGAATGGTCCCGCGTTTGATCGAAGCATGCACATCTGTCCATGTTTGAATCAAGCATGCTTACATCGGGTCCCACGTTCGATAAAGCAGACGCAGCGGACCCACAATTAACCAAAACAGGCACATCAAGCCCACGTTCGATCAAGCAGTGCGGTAGCCCCACGAACAAACAAAGGCGAATATCCATCAAGGTGCAAGACCAAATCATCTTCCAGGGGAACACTCGCTGACGCCTCTTGAACGTGACATGCTCCCAAGGCAGGATGACCCGTCTCCCTGGTAACATCTAACTTTGTCTCATAAGCTTTGTCTTTAATCGCCACCATCTCATGCCTACCCCACAATAGTGTAACCATTACGTGCTGTGCGGGGACTTAATGTTGATGGTGGATTTTCATTTAAGGCTAAAATTATAAAAGCCAAAATTATGCGCTAACATCTTGCAAAAGATAAAGCCATTGATAAGTGATGAATTCTTCTTCACTTTACTAATTCACCTAGAATAGAGCATGTGGCAACAATCCCGATTCTCGTGAATTAAATACACAAAATTCATCCCGAGGTTGGAGCATGTAGCAACAATCCCATATACCACTGTGAATTTACAACATTATTAATTAATGCATGACCAAACCGACCTTGTATTTCTGTACTCATTACTGGGTGTGTGGCATGACGATCGAGTGTTATTCTCAAAGCAGAGCAACATGAATCTCCAAGCATTAATAATGAAGCATGTACGAAATACCCATCTGAGCTACGACTCTCGGTGTGTTATACTAGCCCGATCGAGCATATTTGAACCCGAACCGACCATACGTCCTCGAAACGATCACGACCATCCAACTTCACAAGCATGATTGGATGGCTTAGATTGAATCCATGACCCCAAGCGGTATTGGAATATTCCTACCACTCCAACGGGCCCCGCATGGTCGGTCTCCCCAAAAGGGTGGCATAGCTTGCCAAACCGCTCCAAACCAGCAAAAATGGACGAAAAACCTAAATTAGGGTTTGCGGCACATTACATGTATTGCAAAATGTCTCAACCATCCATCTTCGCAGGCATAGATGGAGGGTGTGATGTAGATTCAAAGAGCCCGAGCATGTCAACACAAATACTGTGGGCCCTCCTACATACCGATCGGTCGGACCAACTATGGTTGGTCGTCTTGATTCGTGCGCCCTAAACCGGTTATGACACACTCGGCAAAAACCTGGTGGGGTTTGTGTCGCGATCACGAGCGTCCATTTTCTCCTGCACAAATGAAGGGTCCGGGAATAGACTAAGCGGTCCGTAAGTATCAACACGATCACTTGTGGGCCCACCTATCTCCACACCCTATCGTCCAAGACCAAACTTGGATGTACACCTTGATTCGCGCCCCAAGCTAGGCGTGGTCACACTTCCCAACCACAAACCGATCTCGACCGCTCAAGTTTACTCTGACAAATTCAAAGTGGCTTAGATCACGTTTCTATGGGGACGATGAAGTACATGTATATACACCATCCCACCGTATGCACGCACGGGCTGACGGCCAAGATCGACCAAGCTTGGTCGCCTTGGAACGCGCCCAAAATTGGCATGATGCGCGGCTTTGCGGCTGCAGTTGTTCCAAATCGATCTCGACCACTCCAACTTCACGGGACAAATTGAGGGCCCATCACACTTTCACGAGACAATGAGATATGGGCGCCTACACCCAGTCATGTCGTCTACACACATGCCTGATCGGCTGTCAAAAATTGTATCCCAAGCTTGATTCGACCAAGATGAAGAGTGATGCCTGCGCGCACCTCTTCAAAACCTAATTCCATCAACGGTCGCAGATGAGTGTCTCAAAGATCATCTCGTCCGTCCAACTTCACCGGCTTGGTTATACAACCCTGGTCGGGAGTTAATTGGTCAGTGAGGCGTCATGGTGATCACCACCCGTCACTTTACCACATCATGATGCAAAGACTCCGCATAGAATACACACGGTACTTCACGCATTATCGACTTCCTAAATAACTTAGTTATTTAATCGAGCATTACATGCTACTTTTACGTGGGTCCCACGATCCACACACTCGAGACATCAATCATGTCACAAATCGGGGATACATCTTGGGGTATTGGTCTCAGGCGGTTTACAAAGCAACGCGCCATCACAAAAACGTGTCGGGAAGTCATGGACCCGGTTAGAGATGAGGAGAAGTGGGAAAGACTGGTCGTGTAACACTAACACACAACTCCACTACTCCATCACTCCACTTCCTCCACTTCCCATGAGAGACGTGAATAAGGCTCAAATGACTTGTATAAATAGGTTCTCCTCCCTATTTCCAAATAACAAGAACAAGTCCAGACAACGAGAGCAAGTGTTGATACAATCGTATTCAAACACACATCGATAGCTTACATCCTGAAGCCGGTCCATTTCACGATACAAGTCATACATAGCCAACAACTTCACAATCTCAACACCTTCTTCGCTTCCCTCCTAAGATCAACCCCATCTCCTTCACTTTGTGACCGAAACAAGTCCTGAAACGGCCATTTCTTGGTTTAGGCCGGATTTGCCGCAGTTGATTTCTCGAATCTACAAGCACTCCGTGCGAGTGCATTTGTTTAAGGTTTAGGCTCATTTCTCATCCACACATACCCCAAATTACCAAACCTGAGAAATAGTTTTCACCCATAAATACCATTGAAGATAAGATCGGCGAGATGACGGTGTTATACATTTCGGAATGCACTAATTTTGGTAAGTATGTAGAGCTTTTAGTTTTTTCTTTTTTTTTCCTAAGAAAAAAAGAAAAATCGTAACTTAGTTTATTTTTATTTATAAAAATTACGTCCAATACGTGGGATTGTGTGAGAATTAAAATATGAAGGGATCCTTCCTCTTTGTAATTATGCCTGCAAAGCAGGTGTTAATATAAGTTGAGCCCATCAACCCAGGCGAAGATAAAAACTATGCTTGACATTCAGTGTAGTTAAATCCCATATTCGCCTACCAAATATGGCTAAACATTTTAACTTTTCGGCATTTGGCAGTTATAACAATCTCCGTTGTGCTTGAATTTTTATGCGCAAATAACATTTTTATAGTGATTATGGATGCTCTTACCGCACTTCTGGTTAAGGCTACCCACACCCATCCGTTTTGGTATTTAGGCTTTGGAGGGCAATGCTTTGGAGAAAATCCACCATTTATTCGATGGTGTGAGCGGTCAAAGCCATCACTTCTGACTTGGGAGGTAGATTGGATAAACACTCCACTGGAAGATGGTTCCCAATAACAAGAAACACCTTTACAGGGGTTAGTCAATTGAGATTTGTGGAGATCTTAAAGAATTTTAGAGACTTTTGAAATTTTTAGTCGGTCAATAAAGAATTTTTCAAAATCTCAAGCAATCTCTGTTATTAATCGTGACTTTCTAAAAGTCCTTCAAAATTCTCTGTTATTGGATTTGGAATATGAAATCAATGACTTACGGTTTCGAGAGACTCGTAGAGACTTTTATTATAAAACATACTATAAAAGGCAAAAAAAAGGTCTCTCCAAAATAGGTGATGAGAGACTTTTTTCTTTCTTTTTTCTGTAAGGATTAAATATCAAAAAATTAAAAACAATAACTAATTATAGGGGGTAGTCAAACGAGATTTCAGAGGACTTCTGGGGAGTTCCTAAATCTACTGTTAGTCCATAAGGATTTTTAGAGAGTCTCCCAATGTCTCTTGTTATTCGTTAGAGACTTTTTTTAAGTCATTTAAATTCTCTAAAACTCGTGTTATTGGATTAAGAATTTATAAGAGTCACTTTAACACCCCTGTTATTCGAATAAGAATTGAAAGTTATTGATTTGTTGTTTTTAGAGATTTGGGGAGACTTTTTTATGAAAATAGGCATGGTTGAAATCTCTCCTCAAGAAGTGATATTTTGGGAGACTTGAAAATTTTATAAAAACTTGGTAAACATGAGAGTCAAGATAACAATGCTTCCTATTAACCGAATTATGGAGGATTACATTCGACCAAATCATCGTATTTTTTTGCCATGGATATCCAACGAACAAGTGTCGCTTATTGCATGCTTATTCAACCTAGTTGTCATCAGATTATCCAACCTAGTTATCATTGTGAATCTTATTCAACCTCTTAAAGTGAGTCTAATCGTGGTGCAAGATTCAACTTTCTTGTTGAATCCACGTCACCAAAACCAACGCCCATCCGCGGTGGGGATCCAAGATTCTACGTCCATGCGCGGTTTGAAACTGCGTGGCACGCAATTAGAAACAGCGCATCATTTATCAACCATTAGATATCCAATAAGACTAGGAATCCAACGGTCTATTTGATCACTGCGTTTCTTGCTTTTTCCACACGCAGCTTCAAACCGCGTTTCTTGGTTTTTCCACACGCATTTCAAACCGCGCTTGGATTACTTAGTCTTGGATCCAAGCCACACGCAGATACTCTCTCGGAATCATGACAAGCTGTAGCACTAAAAACGACACTTCTACAGGGCAAAATCTTGGATCTTGGAGATGGTTATACCCAGCCTAAGAGGTAATCCTTCTTTATTTCAAATGGATGAAGAAATTATCATGGATCCAAATGGAGCTTCCGTCTACAAAATAATGCCGTTAATGATGAGTATATTCCACCATGCAGCAAATGATTTGGAAGATAGTAATTAGATGTGAAGAGATATATGCAAATCTTTTTTATTTTTATTTTAAAAATTATATGTATTTATTTTATCATTATTAGTATTTTATATCTTTTAAATTAATTATGAAAAGACGACTATATATCATCGTCAACGTTTACATTGGAGGCGGGCAACCGGGCGACAAGCTGGGTGCCAACAACTTTTTGAATAACAATGCCTAGCCTATGAAAAAGAGAACCGCCAATCTTAGAGTTGACATCATGACTAGCAAGGCAGTTCCTCAATCGTTTCAGAAATGCTATAGTATCATCACCTAACTCTCCCAAGGTAGTGAAAGCCAGTAATCCAAATCCGTATCCATTGGCAGTGCATTTATCAAGATATTTAATGCACTTGCGTGATATTGCAGCGGAAATAGCATGCCCCGGCGTAAAGTTGCGAGTTCTGACACTTGTAAACGTCTATCAATTTTTAAAATTAAAGAGATAATTGATATCCAGGATTCTGATTATGATATGCAAGATTAGTTACTGCACATAGATTATTTTTTGTTCCATATGATGCTAAGATCTCACCTATAGCAAATAAAATATGGCGAGATAGTATAGCAAATAAAATGTAGGACGAGTGGGAAAAAGAGAATGAAAATTAAGGCATATGACAACAATGAGATTTATTTTGACAATGGACACATATTTGAATACGTATTCATGGTACTGTTATAAACATTTTAACATGAATAATAAAAAATTGATAGACGTTTTAAAATTTTCATGGATATTGTACATTTTTTTGTCTCTACAGAGACTCTTTGCAAATCTCATCTTTTTTGTCTATAAGTCACAAAGACTCTCTAAAATACTCTCAAAGAATCATTATAAGTCTCTAGATTTTCAGAGAATCTCTGGGAGTCACTCAAATTACAAATCTACGAATGTCCATTTAAATATTGTTTGACTACCCCTGTAAATAAGCTACAACAAACCCTTTAAAAAATTGATAAAAAAAAGGATGTCTTCCAAACCCAATAAGTTTACTAGAGATTTAATCCCTTATGTTCGTCTGGTTTTGATTTTTCATTAGAAAAATGGTTACAATTTCTATTAGCCATGCATGGACTTATACATTTTCGTTGAATTATTTTTTATTCATTTCAGTAAAAAATAAATATATATTTTTGTTTCATGTATGTAAGGTGAAATTCATAAGTTTTGTTGTCTCTATGAATCACCATAATTTCTTGAAAATTATCGCGAGAGTCTTCCAAAATCTCTAAACTCAAAAAAAGCATAAAAGTTTCCCAATCCCTACTACTCCCAATTGACTAACCCCATGTTAGCTTGCTCAAAAATGAAAAATAAAGAAAGAATTAAGGGTTATTTAACTTACTTGACAAATGACCAACACCTAGAGATAGTACGATATTTTAAATATTAAGGGATGATACTGGACTAACGGTTGTGAAGTCAAATACTTATGTTGACCTTATTATTTTTGTTTTTATTTGATAAATCTAATTTTAGTTCACCCTCCTTTTAGAGCATCTCCAATAGAGGGTGAAGTTTTTTATTTTTCATGACACATAGGATTTTACACTCTCATTTACCATAAATGTATCTCCAATAGTAGATCCTACAAAATAGGAGGGGTGTGAAAATAAATAAGAAGGTCTTATAGAAAGTCTTATTTAGACCTTGAGAATGACCTCCATGTCATCATTTTAATAATCTTTTTTATTTTTATTTCCAGATAAATTTTTCTAAACCAATAGGAAAAAAGAAATCACTTAATAAGACCCTCACCATTGGAGATGGTTCATGAACAAAACATTATTATTTTTCTCATATATATAAACCTCATAAATAAGGATCTAAATAAAAACTTCACATAGGATTTTTTAGCACCCATCATTGGAGATGCTCTTACCCATCTTGTACCTCCCAACTCCCTTCGTTCAACATCTACTTAGAGCAACTCCAGTGGTGCGACTAAACCCAAAGATCAAAGACCAAAAAAAAGACCAAATTTTAGTTTGGTCCATCGTGTGTATGTAAGGAAGGCGGAAGGAAGAAGTACCGACGCGGGTGGAAGACTAAATTTGGTGGAACGTGGATTAACCTAGGCCAAATAGGTTCGTTCATGGAGTGAGTTTTTTCTAAAATCCTTATTTGCTTTAATTTGCAACTGCGTTATGCAAAATACAACAAAATCGTAGCGCGTGTGGGGCATGAAGTATCGTTTATCCATGTTACGCACAGTGGTGGGGCGTGGATTATACGTTTGCACAGGTTAGCGGGGAGATTTCGAAAAAAAAAAAATTAAAAAAACAAAAAAAAAAAAAAAATCTACAATTAAGTCGGCCCTAGCTACGATCAAAAGGCAATGGGAACAAGAAAGGATGGTAGGCGGAGGTATAAAACAACGTTTATTTGAGAGACCTCGCCCCATCAAAAAGTGGTCAATGACCGAGGAAATTGAAAAGTTTAGTGGGGCGGAGGTATAAACCTCGCCCCACACAAAATTTTAAAAAAAAAAAAAAAAAAATGGCGCGGAGGCTATCAGATGATGCGTTACTTTGGTGTTATCTTATGGTTGGAACGACATTTCCCAGCGAATCATCAGAACGATTGGTGATAAAACGCATATTATATTTTGGAAAGCCCTATTTGTACATGTTTTGTGGACACTATACAACCGAATCGTTCAAAACTCAAATTTTTTTCCCCAGACCCAGACTATTAAAAACATCTTCACATAATCGGTTGTCGATTGTCACCATAGTCCGTGTGGGGCGTACACTATATAACGTTCGCTCATTTCAAACATAAATATAATTTGGGTTTAGTCTTTGGTCAAGCTGGAAACGATCAATAAAATATAATCGCCCAAAAAGACTTCTTGTTCATTTCACGTCTTGTTTCAGATGGTGGAAAATCTATTCTGTAGAATACACAATGTCATAAATAAGAAGAGTTTACATTCCTAACTGGTTCAAGCAAAGCCTCAAATAAATGGGTTTAGTCGCCCAGGCTGTTTCTTTTGTTGGATTATAATCTCTTACGACCCTAATTTCAACTTTGCTCAAACCATTCACGCAATTTCCGACAATTACGTTTTACTTCATCCATTTTCTTTTCTCAAATTCCTTCGTCAGCGGCACCAAAATCATTCTCTATTAACTTTACACATAAATCTTAGAAAATTTGGGAAAATGATTAGCTCCAAAACCCCTAATTTCCAATCATTTATTACAATCTTTACTCATGGCTTTGTGGAGTATTCGTTCCGATCAGAATTTTTCCGGAAATTGTTTGATTTTGTGATCTTTTATGTTTCGGGTTTCTAAAGGGAAATGTTTATCACCATTTTTCTTGACTGCAAATTCATGATGATGGAAGAAGCGGTTCTCATTAATGAATCGTTAGACAAAGAAATTAAATAAATAAATAAATAAAAGAAGAAGAAGAAGGTGATTTTGGTTTTAATTCGGGTTTTTAGGTTTCAATTGGAAATTTTGTAGGGTGAAATTTGTTTAGGAATTTAATTGTTACTGTTAAAATTGTTTGCTCTAGTTCAGAAGGAACATTAAGAATCCACTAATAATTGTTGCAGATACAGAAGACTAAGAAAAGGTTGATATTAATATGTCCACCGATTTGTTGTTTATGATGGGGGGAAATGTCCGAAGAGGAAAAACAAAATATAAATGAGAACAACGGTTATATACTTCTCTTCCATGAATGGTCTTTGTTTCTCTTCAGTTTAACCTACAAAGATTGCCGCCATGACTGTGTATCTACAAAGATTGCCGCCATGACTGTGTATTGAGAGTTTAGTTTTAGCAAAGAGTCTACAAAGAGTTTCCAAGGGTTAAATGCAGGATAATTCATTGGGCCGACCGAGCGAAGCGATGAAGGACCTTTATATGGCCACTTTTTTGTAAATCTAAGTGATCAATTACCACAAAAAGATTGAGAATGGTTAGGGCCGAAAAACCAAAAATGTCCCTCCTTTTTAGTCCAATTACTATAACTCTTTTTGTATCCTATCTTTTCAGGGTTATAATTGGAAAGTAAACTTTAATATAACATATCTAAAAATCCGTGCCTTGGAATTTTACAAAATTTATCTCGTTGGAAAGGTTTTAAAAAACTCTATGCGAAACAAGTACAAACAACAATATCAAATTTAGAGTTTTTACGAAAAATTTGGAGGTATTTATCATTTTAAGCACAATTTTAGAAAATTAAATGTATATCCATTATGCAAACTACACAAAAGATACATAATACTTTATGTAGCAAAATTTTGGTTTATGCATCAACTAATTTTCCGTTGCAACTAATAAAACGATGTACTCCCTCGGTTTCAAAAAAATGATACTTTAATTTTAGGCACAATTCTAAAAATTGAATGCATAACCATTATGCAAACCCCACAAAGGATGCATAACACATCATGCAACCATATTTTGGTTTATGGATCGACTAATTTTTCCGTTTAGAAAAGTGATACTTTCACAACCCGTTTCAGGAAAAGTGAAACTTTAAACTCCGTTTCGGAAAAGTGATACTTTCACTCTGTTTTAGGAAAAAGTGATACTTTCGCCTGTTTGAGGAAAAAGTGATACTTTTTTAAACGGAAATAAAGTATCACTTTTCCGAAACGGGGCGAAAGTATCACTTTTTTTAAACGCGGTAAAAGTATCACTTTTTCGAAACGAGTGAAATCACTTTTCAGAACAAGTAAAGCATCACCTTTTCTTAAACGGACCAAAGTAGTCGCAGACGAACCCCATGTTCAGATTCTTTTTCGGTCGGCCTCTCACCGTGTCAACGGTTATACTAGTATGGCCACTTTTTTGTAAAATCTAAGTGATCAATTACCACAAAAAGATTGGAAATGGTTAGGGCCGAAAAACCAAAAATGTCCCACCCTTTTAGTCCAATTACTATAACTCCTTATGTATCCTATCTATTCAGAGGTATAATTGGCAACCAAACTTTAATATAACATATTTAAAAATCCGTGCCTTGGAATTTTACAAATTTTATCTCGTTGGAAAGGTTATAAAAAACTCTACGCAACGAGTATAAACAACAATATTAAATTTAAAGTTTTTGCGAAAAATTCGGAGGTATTTATCATTTTAGACACAATTTTAGAAAATTAAATGTATATCCATTATGCAAACCACCACAAAGGATACATAATACTTTATGTAGCAAAATTTTGGTTTATCATCAACTAATTTTCATTTGCAATTAATAAAACGATGTACTCCCTCCGTTTCAAGAAAAATGATATTTTCATTTTAGGCACAATTCTCGAAAATTGAATGCATAGCCATTATGCAAACCACCACAAAGGATGCATAACACATCATGCAACCATATTTTGATTTATGGATCGACTAATTTTAGTTTGAGAAAAAGTGATACTTTCATATCCCGTTTGGGAAAAGTGATACTTTCACTCCCGTTCGGAAAAATGATACTTTCGCTCCGTTTGGAAAAATGAAACTTTCGTTAGTTTGAAAAAGTATCACCTTTTTCTTCAAGCGGGCGAAAAATATCACTTTTCCGAAACGTGGAGAAAAATATCACTTTTTTAAACGGGCGAAAGTATCACTTTTTCGAAACGGTGAAAGTATCACTTTTTCCGCGGGACGAAAGTAATCGTAGACAAACCCCATCTTCAGATTCTTCTTGGGTCGGCCTTTTCACCGCGGCAACGGTCGTACTAGTTAATAATACTCCTCCGTCCCACTATTAGTTGACCTATTTGTTTTTAGATTTTGTCCCATTAATAGTTGATTTTATGTCATTTGATACTCATGTTTATACTCGTTACGTAGTTGTTTTAAAATGCTTTTCAATGATATAAAATTCATAAATATCCGTGGTATAGTTTGAGAGATAAATCATTTCTAAATTGTACTACTAGGTCAACTAATAGTGGGACGGAGGTAGTAATAAAAAAGAATTAGAAAAATAATTAAATTAGAATTAGTTGGGTCAAATACAGTCATGGACAGTCAACTGGTAGTCTAGGTACCATCCCTTAATATTTCAAATATTGGGTACCATCTCTAGGTGTTGGTCATTTCTTTGAGTACCAACATTTAAATAACCTAAGAATTAAAGAATGGATACCAACGTCACTATCACGATTTTGTTCTCGGACTCTTGCGTCCACGCCACACCGGCCTTCCCTATGCGGCTACCAAAACGAAGGCCTACAATAATCAACGGCCACTTTTTCATCAAAGGTGCAGATCTTAGCCGTCCAAGGTTACCAGCTAATGCATGGCAACCTTTGGCCCTAGTTTGATCACGCCTAAACAAAGCCAAAACCCTAACTTTTGGCCGCGCCTAAACCAGGCCATAGTAAAGCCATATTGATCATTCTTTCATGCCGCTGGATACCAAACGAAGGGTTGCAATAATCAACGGCTACCTTTCCTCTTAAGATGCAAAATATCGACCGTCGAGGGTCACCACCGAGCCGACAATTCTCCCAAGCTCAACTTTCCAGACAACAACAACGTGCTACACGTTTTCCACGAAAACACTCGAGACATCAACGCATGTCACAAACTAGGGGATGCTCACTGGGTATTGGTTTGGCGGTTTACAGCGTGCGGCGTACACTACGCCCGTTATAAGAAAGTGTCATAAGGATGAGGCGGTTAGTAAATAGAGGGAGTAATGGTGAAACGCTTTCTTTTATGGAACATCAATTCCAGGCTTTACCGGTTACCACCTCCTCCCATTTACTCACCCGTTTTCCATTTCTTAATGAGACCAGAGTACGTTTCACTTCGACTTGTATAAATAGGCATTACATATTTCCACCGAACAATAGGTTCGGGTCAGGGAGCATACAACACTCAAAAAATATTTGCTAGCTCTCAATCGGTTAGCTTCCCACTTTCTGATACAAGTCGTAAAATAACTACTCTTCCAGAATCAACTAGTCTGGTCACAACACTTTCTTCGCTTCCCTCCCCAAAACCAACCATTCTCCTTCGCTTTGTGACCGAAGCAAGTCTGGAACGATCATTTCTTGGTTTAGGCCGGATTTGTACAGATTGATCTCTCGAATCTAAAGTACTCCCTTGCAGTACATTGTTTAGGGTTTAATTCGTTTCTCACCCACACACCCGAAATTACCAAAATCAGCAAAAACCGTTTTCACCCTCAAACACCATCTCGAATCATTCTTCCAGAACATTAATTAAATCTTCTATAGCTTCTCCAAGTTAATTCTATGAAACCCTAATTCACTGATTCTTCAATTCATCTTCAGAACACCAATTCGACCACAACCCTTTTATTCCTCATCTAACAGCAACTCGATTTACATCTCAATTCCAAACAAACTCAAAATCTAAACTGAAAACCCTAAATTCGGTTTCTCTCTGAATTTGTTGCAAACCCTAACAATCCTTATTTTTCTTCTTTCATAATCCACCACGACACCCTTGATATTTCCCCTCCTATTACGATCTCAAAATCACTAATTTGATTACTCGATCATCTCTTGACTGAAGAACAGAAGAAACAAAGAAGAGAAGAAGAAAGAAGAAGAATGGAGAATAAGAAGGAAATAAGATCGAGTTTATCTGCTCGTCTTGGTTAGATAAGACCAACGAAAAGTTGATAAAGGCACCCTTCACTTGGATATGGGCAGCCAGGTCGGTCAACTACAAAAGTCTATTTTGCCCTTCTATCCATATGATATCTTCTTCGTCGGTATCCAAAAGACACATTCGAGTAGTCCATTCTGCGTTACTCTTAGAGATCTATCGATTGGTACTAATTTCAGTATCTAGATCATTTTGTTAGATTAGTTTCTATTAATTAATATTCGTTTTAAACGAATCGAGATATTATCGGCTAATTCGTGACTTGACTAGTCTAATAGCGTTGACGAGCTTGAGGGTCTTTACATCAACCAATCCATCAAGGTTTGTGAATCTCTTGTTGATGGGCATTTTGTTGGAAAAAAATTATCATTTCCATTTGTTAAAGAGAAGTTAACTGCTTTGTGGAATACTAAAGGAGATTTCTCTATGTCGTTGTATGGTGATAAAGCTTATCTCTTTAAATTTGTTAATGATGAAGACAAAGCTAAAATCTTAGAGATGGGTTCTGTGTTCATTACTAGTAAGTTGTTCATCATCAGACCTTGGTCTCCCTTTATTGAACAACAGATTGAAGCTATTAACACTGTACCCATCTGGATGAATCTTAGAGGTGTTCCACTTCATCTTTGGAATGAGATGGGATTTACAAGATTAGCTAGTATTGTTGGAAAACCAATCATGACTGACTCACAAACAACAATGAAAACAAGGATGTCATATGCTAGAGTGTGTGTGGAAGTAGATGCAAACTGCACTTATCCGGCAGTTCTTCCTTACCAAATTGACAATGAGAGGTTTGAAGTGATGGCCGAATATCCATGGAAACCTAGATCTTGTGCACGTTGTAAAAGCTTTGGTCACACAAATGCAAAGTGCGTCTCTAACATTCAAGATGTGAATTTAGTTGCAACTGGAAAGAAAGATCAAACTTCAATTCTAGATGGAGAGCAGCCTCCTCAGGAAGCTCGAGAACCTACTGCAATTTTTCAACCAGCTGGAGCTTTGTGTGTGGAGGGTGAGACAAATATGCCTTTCAATCCATGTACCGAGCAGTGGACAAGCTACATCAAAAGAAAGAAGACTCCAGGAAAAATGGGAGACTCAAGCCTTCCGATTTGTGATCCAAATCCTTTTGAAGTCTTGTCTTCAGAACATGGATGTGATAAGGAAGATGCTAGAGAAGTTGCTGCAAAAATCAGAGGGAAGGTTTCACATGGAGAAGAAATCTTAAGAAACGGCATCGCAATTATGAATGTTGAACCAATTGTTAAAGGTGCAAGCACATCTTGTACTGATCCCTCTATTCCCCTTGGCTTTGAAACTCATAATAGGTTTCATGGAATCGAAGAAGGAGAGGAGGTTGCCACTTCTCAACCAGCCATAGGAGATTCATAGATGAGCATCACAAGACCGTCTTCGTATTAAGAGCTAATAAGAAATTTGGTTGCAATTCCAAAGTAACATGTATGTTCCCAAGTGGTACTCTAAGTACAAAAAAGAAACACAAAATTGGTTAAAAAGACCAAAATTAAAATTTCTTTGGGTGAAAAGGACAATTTAGATTTTGATATCTTGTTTAAATGGACAAAAATTTAAAAACGAGGATGTAACCGTTTCATCCTGCCCATTTTCAAATACTTTTTCTTATTTTTAATTTACACAGGATGCATCCAGTTTCATCCTCGCTATTTTTTAAGTTTAAGCCAGGATGAATCCAGTTTCATCCTTGCTATTTTTTTGTGTCCATTTCACCCATAAAATTTTTTACTCGTCCATTTGAACCGTGTTTTAAATTTTTTGGACAAATGACCCATTTTCCGAAAAGAAAAGCATTCCAAAATCTAAAGTTCCTACATGGTTTTTGACTAACAAACTTTTGGAATATGGTTCTTCATGGGGTTTAGACTTTCCCCTTTTAAAGAAAAATCGTGAAAAAATGTTTGGTAATCTCGCAAAAAATCATGACGGGTTAGTGATAGAGGATATTGATGAGTCTACTAATTAATAGTGGATATTTGTATGGTATCTCAAGTTGTGTCTTCTTTGGTTGATTCTCTGTGTACCTTGAATTTTTGTGGCTTTAGCTTTGCTTTTGCTCTGTTTTGTTGTCTTTTCTTTGGGCTTTTCGCTCTCTTTTGTTTGTAATCGCCTGCACACGGCTTGTGTGCCTTTGAATCTATCCTCTTTGATCAATAAAAAAAAAAAAATATGCATGGGTTAGAACTTGATGCTCATTTATGCTAGAAGGTATATTTGAATCAGTAAGTTATTTTTCAATTGTGATGATATAGTGAGAAACAAGTTGTGACTATCTAATCATGTTGGTTATTATAATCACTTTACGAAGATGTATTACAAAAAGCTAAAAGATCGAACCAATGTGTTTGTAATGTTGGATCAGTCTGTAATCTAAAACATTTTCCGACATCAGTAGGTACTTGTACAATATGATATATTCGATGTGTGCGATACTACAATATCTGCAAATCATGAGCTGAAGTTTTAGATCGACTCTAAATTTGGCAGATCAAATCGGTCAAAAGTGTTGGTCAAATGTCATATGCTCATTACTATACCAGTAACGTTAGCAGTCCGTCTTTCCACATTTAAGATTTTATTGGTTGGTGCTGCGGCACACCTTAATGGAATGCAATAGCTGGGATTTGCTTATTGTCCATCATTTTTCTACGTTAACTAGCAGTCTAGCACTTTGAGTTGAGGGTAACTTCATTGTGATGCTTTAAAAGCCAGGTAGTGGCCGAGCCATAGGGTGGGGCAAGAAAAACATTATCACTTGAAAGATAAAGTGTAAAAATTTTAGGAGAGATTTTATGAATATAAGCATAGATATCCTTGGAGAGCCGGCCGAGCACAAACTTATCTACATTGCACATGCTTGGTTTTAGTCATATAGTCAGTCCTATGAAAGCAAGGATGCTTCATGGATGGAGTCATCACAAGTTACCAAGTAGTTAGATTATTCACAAGCCACTAGACATCGGTTCTTGAAGTTAATTATAAAAGATCGAGGTCTTACTCTACCAACATCTGCCAAAATTCACATTTTGCTTATAATCTCCTGTGGTATTGCAGTGCCCCAATTCTTGTATCCACCAACCATTTTCAAAGATACTTTTGTAAGTGTTTCTTGGTCATCAAAATTGTAACTTCAAGACTATTCATAAAATACTTATGCAACACAAACATAAATATTTTTGTGGCGATTTCACGCATCACATACTGATACACAAGTTATTTACATGTTGATATAAATCTAGTTTTGGTAAATCTGGTTGTAAAAGCTGCTCAGTTCATATTCTAGTAGTTTTTCATTTTTGGCGATTCCCAAATTTGGAAGTGATTATAAATTATTAAATATTATTAAAATTGAGTCGACCAAAAATATAAATTAAAGAGAATTGTGAGATGTTGGAGAAAACAGAATACGATTCTTAGTCTAGATAAAATCACTATAACTAGTTTGTAGGAATTGGATTAGATGGTAAGTTTTGAAGATCACTTTTGATTCCATTCCACTGGATAAGTGAAATAGGATTCTCCGATTTCTATAATGGGCACATAAATATGATTACACGTTGGTCATATTATCTTGCATATTATCTTTAATGAGCTTCCTCGTGTCATTGCTGATCTTATACAATATAATATATTATTTTTCACACCTCTTATCTTAAATCTTGGTTCTCCTAGTGTCTCATTCCTTTATTAAAATGGTAACATACAAAATTTAAAACTCAAAAAATAAAATGATCTTTATATAACCCACATTATTTTTTATCTCCTTGAAAAATAAGTTTGACAATATTATTTCAAAAAAACTTCTAAAAATAGGAAAATTAATTTTTTATAAAGCGAAATAATTTTGCTCGTAGTATCCAAACGCTATGTAAACTAGGCGAAATCAAATGGGGCAAAAGGTATGGTCAAATGATCATATTCCCATTCCTTTGCCCGTAACGTTAGCATTCGTAACGGTCCTTCCCTTTTCCCTGTAGTGTAGACAGAACTAGATAAAGTCTCTCTGTCTCTTTCCTCCCTCAAAACCCTCAGTCTCCTTCACAGTCCCCCACTCCCACTCCAAAACTCAGACAAAAATAGATAAGCTGTTCAGTTTCAGAAAGAAATCCAAATTTAGAGAGAAGAGTTAAGGGTTCGAGTTTGAAGGTTTGTTGGCGAAAGTTGAGGTCAGAACGTGGAACAAGCCCCCTTTGACCGACCGCAAGACTAGTTCTCCTCCTTGTTTATTGGGAATTTCAACAGAAAATGTCGGCGATTCTAGGAAGAACTTTCTCTCCTTCCACCAAATGTTCATTCAATCATCCCCCTCACGACATGGCCAACAACACAGAAGAACCAGAAAAAAAAGATGAAGAAGAAATCAAGAATGGTGCCTCTGCTGTTGGTGAAACAAGTAAACATGATGTTGTTGATGATGATCATGATGGTCATCAAGATGAGAAATTATCTAGAGAATTCAGTTCTCATTCTGTTTGTTCAACTGAACACGAAGATAATTGTGATGAGGAAGAAACTGATGTTGAGACTGATCGAGAATTAGAAGTTGGTCCTCAGTTTTCTCTCAAAGAACAGCTTGAAAAAGATAAGGTAATTGATGATTTTTTTTTTTTTTTTTTTTGGTTATTCTCATTGTAATTTGCTTTAATGGTTGAAAATTTGAAATTACTATAGGATGATGAGAGTTTGAGGAGATGGAAGGAACAACTTCTTGGATCTGTTGATTATGCTGCTGTTGGAGGTACATAAAAAATCCTGATTCATTTTGAATTTTAACAACCCTAATTTTAACATTTTGTTGATATCTATTTTGAATTTCTTTTGGCTAAAAGCTTGAATTTGCTAAATCATTGAATTTTGGTTTATTGCATGATTTTGTTTTGTAGAAACTTTGGAACCTCAGGTAGAGATTTTGAGTCTCACAATTTTGTCACCTGGCCGACCTGAACTCGTCTTACCGATCCCATTTGAACCGAATGCAAAGGGATATGCATTTTGTCTAAAAGATGGAAGCCTTTACCATCTCAAATTCTCATTCAAAGTCTCAAACAACATTGTCTCTGGACTTAAATATACCAACACTGTCTGGAAAACTGGTGTGAGAGGTAAAATTACAGCAATAAGAATCGCTAATTGTTTCATACTTGATTTGTTGATTTTTCTTGTTTGTAATTTTGTTTTGGAGGTCATTTGTTTCGTGTTGGCGATGATTGATAAGATGTTGTTATGTGATTGATTCATTGCAGTTGAAAATACAAAAGTGATGCTTGGAACTTTTAGTCCTCAGCAAGAACCTTACACATATGAATTAGCAGAGGAGAGAACTCCTTCTGGCATGTTTGCAAGGGGTTCATATTCTGCAAAAACCAAGGTACACAAAATGTCTTTTTATTCATGTCTTCGATGCACTTGTGTATTCAAGAATTTGGTAGTGGGATGTTTGAGTTAGATTAAAAGAAATGTTTGCTATGTAATTAGATTGTGCTTGGTTGATGGTCACATTTATTAGTTCCATTAGTATTCTGGCATGATTAGATGCATTTTGAAATTGGTTTCTTCCTAGGACTACATAATGAATTACAGTGAGTATCAGCACCGGCACTTCGTATTGATTGAAATTATAGCTTTATTTGTGCATCTCCTTGCAGTATATTATTGCATAAAGGTGAAATAATAGTCTGATTGAATTCACTTTACCTTTTCAACATTACCCCCTATCTAATTCAATTTCTTCATACTGCACGTGTTATGTCTCACTCCTAACATGTTCTAGATAGTGGAACTAAATATCTTTTCGATTTCCATCTGATTTTAGTTTGTGGATGACGATGGGAAATGCTATTTGGACATCAGTTACAGCTTTGAAATCCGGAAGGAATGGCCAACACAAACTTGAGGTTTTTCTTTTCTTTTTCCATTTTATGACTAGCCTTTTTGGATTGCCCAGTTTAGGGATGCTGTTCCACTAGTGAAAATGTTGTAATCTTATAATCAAAGCCCCCGGGCCAAATCTTTATAACCCATTTGCTGATCTTATTCATTATCTCTTCTATTCAGTAAAAGAAGTTTAATTAGGCATACATAGATGGATAAAATGTGACACATATAAGATCTGTAATCGTCAAAGATTCCTCTTTGTATGCCTTTTGAAACATTGTTCTTTATTGAACTTGAGATATTTTTTAGTGATTCATTTCTCCCTACCTCTCTCTCAGTCCATTCTTTTGCAGAGTTGTTTATTTACAAAGAATTTGTTGCTTCTTTTTTATTGATTCTTTTTCAAAATAATTACTGTCTTATATCAACTGTGTGAGAATCTTCACCTTTGAATATCTTTTTTTTACTCCTATTGTCTGCCATTTTTCTTGATCCATACAGTGCTTTGCTTCTTGATTTGTTTGTTTGCTAGTCATACTACCCCCATTTTGAACAGATCGTGGGTTCCACAATACTGAGGATAACACTGTATTGCATCATTTATAATGGTCACAGTAGTTTAAGTTGGGCTCACAAGATTAATTACACACCGATAATAATCCATTTGCTTTAAAGAAGGTTGCAGAGGGGAAAGGGAAGTGTACTGTAGTGAGATAGACTGTCTTTAGGATAATTTTTTTTTTGGTAGGGTTAGAATGTGGATCCATGTACATACCCTGCCTGCACTGCTCTTTGTACATTGCAAGAAAGCTCTATGAAATTTCTTTCCAAGGAAGTGGTCCAGACTGTATTGACACAGAAATATCTCCCAATTCTCTGTTACTGGCACATGAGCTCTGAATTGCCAGGGGATATTTAGCTGTGGGAAAATTAATGAGTGGTGTAAGAGCAAGTCTTATGGTGGAATCCATCCATCTTCCATATTCCACGCCACCTCAGCACTTGGAAGTGTGGATGGAAGCGCAAGTGTAATGGTGGAATAGCAGAAATGCAATTCTTAATTGCGCTAATAAAACGCAATTCTTAATTGCGCTAAAAAAACGCCATTAACAATGGCGTTTTTTTCTCAGCCGTTAGATTTCAACAACTCGTTTCAAATCTACGGATAAAACAAAAACGCAGATCTTAATGGCGTTTTTTTAGCGCTATTCTTATTGGCGTTTAGCGCTATTCTTAATGGCGTTTCTATGGATTCCACGAACCCTTCCATTTAAACCATGGAAGGTTGCTTGGATTTTTACATGGAAGACCCCAACTTGGAAGCCATTAGACTTGACATTCCATGGATTTTCCACACTTGGAATAGCTTGGATTCCACCATAAGACTTGCTCTAAGGCCTCTCCCTATGGGTATGGCAAAAAAATGTTGTTTGGCATGCCATGTGGCATGGCAAATGAGTTTCCCTACTATGGTAGATATGCCAAACTTAAAAACATATATTTAATTGTGTTGGGTGGGACCCTAATAAATAAAAAATATATTTGTGTTTGTGTGGTGGGGTATTTATAAAAGTTTTAGTGTTATAATATATTTAGTGGGACCCTTTAAATATAAAAATATATTAGAATAATGAAAAAGTAGGAGAGAAGGATAATTTATATATATATAAAATTACTCGGAGATAAAGTGAATATCGCTGGAGATAAAGAGAATATCGCCAGCGATAGAGTCTCTGTCGCTCAGTGACGATAGAATCTCTATCGCTCGATGGAAACTCTGTCTCCTATCCTATATGCCAGGAATAACGTATTGGCGTATGAGTTTGGCAGTTTAGCATACCCATACGTGGGTGCATATATGCCAAATATTAGTGTTTGGCATACCCATAGGAAGAGTCCTAACAAATTCAAAAGGGGAGATTCTAGACCATTCATTATTATTAGATCATGACAGAACTGAACATTTACAAGTCTACTGGACCCATTATCTTGTGTAAGATGCCAGTTTTTCGCCGTGAACTGAGTTGCTCAATAAATCTTGCATGTTTTGCAAGCAATAATCGAGGTAGCTTACATCGGTCGGGTGCATCCCGCTCTAAGTGAATTCCGACATGATCCATCCAAAATTTAAAAGGTTGCGAGTATACCCTTGCGAATATGTTAACTAAAATACCGTGTCATAGGGGTGGTGTGTGCCATATAAAAATAGGTCTTCCCGTAAAACGTAGCCTGAAATAGCCCAGTGGTCGTATATAAAATCTAAATCGGTACGGATTTTTTGGTGTTTGGCGGATGATACGAATAAAAGAGCTTTTGAGGCAGTCAAGCTTCAGCTTTTTCTTCTTGATAGAAGAAAAGATGAAGATGGAGGGGGATCAAGGGTGAATCTGTGGGGTTTCAATGTTTTCTGACCTACCACACTTCTTTAGATTTTTAGCCACAACGCTCGTTTTGATACTTGCCTACACAACCGAATAAATTATTTTCTCAGTCGGATCAAACTGGCTTGCCTAGTCGAGCTCAAAGCAAAAATAAATCTGCCCAAATGTTTCAAGTGTCCACCAATCTATGTAGAAGTAGCCCATCTTCCCAAATGTTTTGTTGTATATGGTATGGAGCAGGAGTACATTGTTTCGATCCCTATAGCGTCAATTTTTGTAAAGGATCACAAGGAGGGTGTTTCTCATGTTTTTCATCCATAGTTTTACTTTTCATGTAAACATGAACAAACTATGTTTCATGCATACACGAAAGCTAATTGTTATGATATTTGCTTATAAAACATCAGATTATTGAGCTAGTGCCCAATTTAGAGAAGTTGGTTGTCACCAGAATATAACATAGTTGCTACTCTAGTAAATTTGAGTGTATAAGAATGTGGTGTTGGTGGAAGCTGAATTGGTCCATCAAGAAATCACTCATTCTCATGTGTCTGATTATGACGGGCATTCCAACTAAATTTTTTAGGAACATGGTAATAGCTATGGTTCTCGATAGTTTCGAAATAGGTTAACTTCCGTGCACCATTCGTAGCAAGATTACCTTGAATTAAATTAATATTAGCGTACCACTCATAGTAAGAAAAATATGAAAATGTGATTTTAACCAAGTTATAAGTATTTTTGAACGGGGAAAATTATTTGTAGCCCATTTTATCTTTTTTATATATGTAAAACCCACTATTAAGATGGTACATATATAGAGCCCATAATTAGTTATAGTATAAGTAAATTTACATACATAACCTTTATCAAATTTTGGAAAATAATATCGGATGATTTTGTTTTAAAAAAACGGTCCGCGAGTTATAACCCTAAAGGTGTCACTATCCATCCACAAAAAACCCATCAAAACAAAAGTAACACAAAAAACCCAACAAAACAAAAGTAATTCGCGGTTGATGAAACCAAAATTTGGTTTCATCATAAAATTTGATGAAACCCCAAAGAATTTGATGAAACCAATTTTTGAAATTATGGTTTTTGTATCAAGTTTTTAAAATTTGGGGTTTTTTTATCAATTTTGTTTAAGATGGAGTTTTAATGGATCCCAACATTTGAGTGGGGTTTTTGTACCACAAGTTTGGTCACCTTGGGTTTTTATGACTAGTTTTGTTAAAAAAAAGTTGAAAGTCAAATATCATAAAATTAATAGCATCCCTAAATTAACGTTTGTTTGTTAGATTAGGAAACTAATTCAAAACATCTTTTTAACTAAAAAACTGTGTTAAAAAACATCTTTTTAACTAATTCAAAACATCTTTTTAACTAAAAATATCTCTCATAAATTCTAGTTTCCCGTTTTAAAATTTTTAGTCGAATTTAAACTTAGAAAGTGAAATTCTCTTTTACTTTTTTCACGTGAAATAGTCGACTTTCTAAATTATTCCCCTAAAAAAGCTCAAATTATCACCCAATAATAAAACTCCAATTATCACCTCTAAAACAACTCAAATTATCACCCTTAAAATAACTTCAATTATCACCATATGAAACTGGTGAGAATTACAATTTTGACAAATTGGAACAAAAATAACTCCAAATATCACAAAAACCGGCGAAATTCCGTTGATGAAAACTCAAGTTTTCACTCATGAGATCGACAATGTTCTAATTTTCACAAATTTTTTAAAATTCCAATGAGAAAACTCTACTTATCACCCTATGTGATTAGTGAAAATCATAAGTATCACCAATTTACATTCAAGATCATAGATATCAAATGAAAAAATAAAATTAAGAAAACATGTGAAAAATTGTATAAGGGTGATTGGTGAAATCAAATAAGAAGACTACTCACAACACCACTCATTACTTGAATAGTTGAAACAGATATAGCTGACGTCTGTTGGATTGTTTACCAAACGATCATTAATTTTTTGGTTGTTTAAGTCAAAACGAAAATTAATGCAGACTAGTGTTTGTTTCTTATCCTTGAGAAGTTCCCCCTGTTCTATCTCTCTTCTTTTCCTTCTTTGCTGTCTTTGGCAGATCATAAAAAATTTAACTGAAAATGTTAGAGCTTGGGCATATTTGTTGGAGACTTTAATGTTTGGACGTTAGCTACAAAATTTCAGCCGGAAATAAAGGGGGAAAATGTTACCTGCGGGAGTTTAGAAAGATTTAATAATATGATAACCATAAGTGCCGCGCATAAAAAACGCCCCCAACTAGTTTGTTGACCGATTATAACGGAAATTATTTATACTACTATTTTTATTAATAAATGTTTTATAAAGGTTAATTTAGTCCCAAATAATATAAAGAAATCTAAATTCAATCTAAAATTATTAATTTTGACCATACATCTTATAATTTGGGCTACAGATATATACAATTTTAATGGTGGGTTCCTGAAAGAGAGAGGAACGAAACTTGGGTTCCTTAGATATTTCCAGATTTTTGAACTATTGGAGATAACATTGGAAAAAGGTATTTCAGTTGCATATAGTTAGAAACAATATTCTACTTTTTTTCATTTCAAAATAATGTAGCAGGGAGTCCATAATCACACGAATTTAAAATTCTTTGATCAATAATTCTATTCAGCCCACCGGTCAATCCCACCGTCAAACCCACCGCTGATGTGGCGTTGACGTTGATTGACTTTTCTGTTTCTTTAGTTTCATCTTTCTTATGACGTGGTTTTTAGTTTTTTTCTCCATCATCGTTTCGGTCTAACATCAGGCTGAAAAAAAAGGTTCATGAAATCTTCAGTCTATCATATAAAAGTTAAACAATATCGGATCCATCGAACGCAAGCTTAGTACTTGAACAAATGAATGCAACATCAAAGTAAACCCTAATCTCATTTTTTGTATTCTCATTTAACCCTGGTCCCTAGTTTATCCAATTGTTTTCATTCTTCGTTTCGTTCATTTTCAATCTGAAAAATAAGTTCACAATAGCTTATAGATCCGAACTGATACCATTGGAGCTAGATATCACAAAGTTACTCATCATTTCGGGTAATTTCATTGATCTCTCTCGTTGATTTCAATTGTCTTTTTTGTAATGTACGTACAAGGTTGTTATAATTATCGACTTGGCAATGTTATATAACCTGATTTTTCAGGTCCACCAACAAGGCTTTATGTTGATCGCAGACCCATGAAGGTAAAGTATTGTTCACCCTACAATAACTTGCAAACAAAATTTGTGAACCTGTACACTTTATCTAGTATCTCGCATTGGCACCTAGTATAACTGGATTCCAATTCTGATCATTCCGAGTTGAATTACAACGTCAGTTTTGATAATTTATTTATGAAGGCTGTGAAACTTATGGTTGCCCTTTTATCCTTTTGCTTACAGTTAGCTACTGGTGTGGGGAGCAACGTGCCTTTATTAGAATGGGCAGCCTAGTAAACAAGTATGGTCCTGATCACTCAGTTCTTGAGATACCCTTTGTTAAAAAGACATTCAGAAAGATGCGGTAACATGGCATACCAAACAAGAGACCAGGAAGAACAGAGTAGTTATTATAACATTTTCAATTAAGAAAAAAGAAGAGATGTCTTTAATTTGAACACTAACATTCCCACCAGAAAGAAGAAACTTAATGTTGCATATATAGTAAACTTGGCAATAGCGTATTCCCACTAATTGCTGCTCCTGAAAATTCTGTAATGTCCCCTTCAGAAAGAATTGGAGGTCATAAAAAGTATGTAAACGACATTCATTACAAGCAAATAATTTCTATAAAAATGTTAAGTAGATTGCGGTGTATAAGAATCAGTAACGATTAATCAAATAAGCGATTAGCATATCGCCAAAGAGAAACATAGATGAAAAATTGATTTTGGGCATGTGGATTTAGCAAACAACCTAACCAAATTGTTCGCAGAAAACCAAATCCATTCTATGGAATTTAGGAAAATTCATACAAAATGCGTTGTTTTCTCACCGAATAATGCGTCTATATGATGAAGACTTGGTTTCGAATGAATTCTGCAAAGGCTACACTACAAGTCTATCTAAACGCAAGTCATGGTGGATTCTCTTGAACTTTGGGTGTCGATGGATCGATATTGTTTGAAGGTTTATATGATAGATGGAAGATTTCTTTAACATTTTCTTGACTTTGTTGTTAGACTACGAATGATGAACGAGAAAAAAAAACTGAAAAACACGTCAGAAGAAAGATGAAACCTTAGGAAAGAAAAATATCGACCCAGTCGGCACCACATCAGCAGTGGGTTTTATGGTGGGATGGATCGGTGGGCTGAATAGAATTATTGTTCTTTGATTAAGATTAATCCTGAGTTTTAGGAACAATATCTGAGGCGTGGTTACTACGCAATGTCAACTCAAGTTTCTCTTCCATGATCGATTGGCTGGGTCTATCCAAATTTCGATTTCAGAACTTAATGATCTTTGATTTAGCATCGGTACCAAAACACGACTAATGAATTCAACAATTATATTTCCATCGAGAAAATAAAAGGCATTCGTGTTGGGAAATATTTCCTTACTCGAGTCGAGAATAGTATTAACTGAATAACTACAGATAATAAGCATGTTTTGGAGGTGGCAATGCATAAAGAGCTGGTATGTCGGTTGCAAGAACGTGTGTTGGTACTCATTGTCGGAGTATTTTAAATCCAGACATGGCCTTATTTTCTTTTAACCACGTAGTACAACCAACCTGGATTGTAAATAGTTGCATCATCTTCAAAGTAAAAATTCCCCCGTAAGTGGCGAGTCCACGGTTCCTTTTACATCAATTTTCGTAGAGGATCACAAGAAGGGTGTTTCACATGAATTTCATCCATAGTTTTATTTTTATGTGATCATGAACAAACTATGTTTCATGCATACACAAAAGCTAATCCATAATCGTGTGTATTTTATATTGATTTAGATTAATCCCAGTTGTTGTGGAACAATATCCAGTGATTCCTTTTGCATTGTCAATCCAAATTTCTCTTCCATTATCGGTTTGCTAGAATTAATGTTAGTTGCAAGAACGTTGGTACTCCTCTTGATACTTTAAACCCGGACATGGCTCCATTTTGATTTTAACCACTACAACAACTTAGATTGCAAATAGTTACATCATTATCAAAGTAAAAATTCCAAAACATGGTTCACTATACCTAATTTTTCTGTCACAATGGAAGTTATGCGATATGCATTCTGCCTCTACCTAAGTTTTTCTCATGTCCTATTGTGCAAATGTGTGGATTAGTTTGAGACCCAAGTCACACAAAACAATATCTACCGAACTTGTCTTTCGTATCCACCAAATCATGCGTAAGTTGACTAATTTCTCAGGTTATTCATTTACTTTTTCCAACAATGTTTTTTTTGTGTATGCAACTAGGTATCACCGGGCCTTACGGCCCGGCTCAACCTCCCATGTTAGTATAAGTTTACATAATTTGTTTCTTTCTCATTCTAGGATACTCATAATTTTATAACATTAGTAAACACCTAATAATATTAGTACTAATCGAATCAGTTTGCATTTAGGCACTCATTTCCTGCAAAAAAGAATAATCAATCACTTGATTTAATTTCATCAATAGTCCAATAATTGTTATCATTACTGGAACGTTTGTAAGCGAGCTTGGAGGTTAGTGGTTCGTTTCTAATTAAACAAGACATGTGCCGACAATTATATTTTTTTGTTACCTAACAAACCATCATACCTTGCAACATGTGCACTTTCGTTGGCAACTACCAATGCCTCTAGAGTATTGATAAATCTGGAATGATACAAAACAAAAGTGCTCAAATTGGATCAACTCCATGAAAGATTAAATTGCTAGTAATTTACTTTGAAAGTACAGTATGTTAGTCTTTTACTTAACAAAAAACATGTAATAGAGCGTAAGAGCTACAACAACGTGATACTAAAGCATCAATTTGGTTTTAAAAAATGGTATAAGCCTGCTCAATTTGGTAAACATTATTTTTTAGCAGATAAGATTCTAATACGTTGTTACTCGTTTTTCTAATCATTTAATTAAGTATAAGTAACCAATTTGATTACTTACAGATTTTCTAAAGCGATTTGCGGGTTGATAAATTCTCTTGAACAACTATATCAACTTTCTAATGTTTAGTGAAACTTCTAGAATTCATTCATGTATCTACTAATAGTGATAACAATGTAAAACAATGTACATGTTTGGATTACATTATTATAAAAATCCATAAAATCGTTCATTAACTAACACAGAAATATGAGATGTTCATCCCCAATTTTAGTTGTCATATTCCTACTAAACCAGTAACTACACACATTCACAAAATCACCAAAAACATAATCTATGTCACCACTTTCATCCACCCCCATCAATCAACGACATCATGAGAAACATGATCAACAATATCATCTGGTTCTCTCTTCCTTGAATCATTCCTTGAATCAAAAGGATAAAATTGAATCTAGTGAAAGCAAGTACACTATTTAGATTCAAATAAAAATTCAACTCACAAATAGTGAAAAATTAACGTATCCTTAAAATGCTTATATAGAACCCAGCTCAACTTTTTATCTTTACATGTTGCCTTTTTTTTATTCAAAATTTTCAGTCATTTATTAATTTCTAGAATTTAATCTAGTGATTATCAAGTAAATATTACATTCAAATAAAAATTCAATTCAAGAATAATGAAAAATTAAGGTATCTCAAAATTTATCCGAATAACAGATTTGATTATATGAAACCAAGCTTAACCTCTCACCTTTCCATGTTTAGTTTTGGATAAGAAAATGCTCATTAATATTGCGAAAGTGTGTAGAATTTTAGCTAAGAATTGAAAATCACCATAATCAATTATCCAATCATGTATTAATTTCTAACATATATTTGAAGATTTTCCTATCGAACACTCCGGTCCTATGACGAAGTTTCTCATGTATTGAAAAGCATTTTGGACCGTTACCCTTTAGAGCTCTATCATCCAGTTTGCATCCAAGAATTCGTCCTCATCATCCAAAATGACGCACGATTAATCTAAATCATCTGATGCAAAATCTTCGGTAGCATACATACAGTTAATGCCAAACATACATGGAAAAATATAAGAAAGTACAAAGCTAGGAAATAGTTTAAATGTGAAGTTACATTCTAGTGTAGGAACCCAAAGTTAAATCTGCAGAATTCATGCTAGCGTTATGGTGAGATTCACCAGTACATTGATCTAAAATAAAACAACTATTCTTAGATCCCTGGATGCGTCTGTAAAGAGTACAGATTCCACAAAAATAGTTATTCAGATTCTTACCGGATAGTCCGAGATAATACCATCGATGTATTCTTTGAATAGCATGTGAGTATCCGTTTAGGTTTGGGAATAAAAGAATAGCATGTCAGTATCCGTTTAGGTTTGAGAATCTGCATTAGACGCATGAAAATTCTGTCAAGAACATAGAATGCAAAATTCACATTGCAAACAATTATAACAGAAGAATCCAGTTTTGACACTGTAAATCGAATGCATGGCATATACTTCTTTCAAACATCACATTTCATCGTGCTTGTTGGGCAATCTGTTGTTTTACGATACAAATTGTAAACGAGAATATTTCAAGATTAACACCCAGTTTAGTTCAAATATTAAATTAAAAAACCATAGTACTAAACGCGTTGCTCTTCATACATTTGGCAAAGAGACCCTTGCTTGATTATTGCAAGTTTCACCATATACTACATCTTCAGACTAATTAATCTACTCGTCCAACACACCTGCTGCAGAGCATCCTGAGTATGGTAGGATGGAATATCAACTGTGGATGGTGCTATAACTGTTGGTGCCCTTGATAGACTAAATAATGGAAGCTAAAAATACTATAAGAGAAGCTGCAGAAACATAATACAAATATATTGTACATCCTATATCTTTCTTAGTTAAATCAATAATTTCGTGGACATGAATGGTTTGATTTTTATAGAAAGAGAAAGTGTGAGACAGAGAGGTAGGACGTGATTTAAATTTGTTCAATTCTTGTTGATTGGCGGAGAAAAGCTAAAGGTGTGGATAACATAAAGTACACCTTAACCAACGTCATTCTTTTTCTTTAAAACTATGATTGAATCGGAGTTTAACCTATAAGGAAGATCCCGATGTCTTGTTGGCCTGATCAAATTTGGTCAGCCGGTCATTATCCTCACACAAAATTTTAATCGTCTGGTAATGATTGGGGCGGTGTTTAGGTAATCGTGTCATATTTTCTAGAGTTAAATATAGCCCCCACTTTAAAATTAGCCTTGATTAGGTTGAAAGTTAGAGGGTGGAACCTATAAAGAAGATTCCGATGTTTTGTTGGCATGATAAAATTTGGTCATCCGGTCATTATTCTCCCACAAAATTTTAATCGTCCGGTAATGTTTGGGGCTATGTTTAGGTAATCGTGTCATAATAGCCGGGGCCTACGGCCCCGGCCGTGGATTAAAATTTCTAATGTTAAATATAGTCCCCACTTTAAAATTATCTGTGATTAGGTTGAAATTTAAAGGTTCGAACCTGTAAGGAAGGTCCCGATGTCTTGCTGGCTTGATCAAAGTTGTCCATCCGGTCAGTACCCTCACACAAAATTTTGGTCGTCCAGTAATGTTTAAGGCTTTGTTTAGGTAATCGTGTCATAATAGCCGGGGCCTAGCGCCCCGGCCGTGGATTAGAATTTTTAGAGTTAAATATATTCCCCACTTTAAAATTAGTTGTGATTAGGTTGAAATGTAGAGGGTCGAACCTATAAGGAAGATCTCGATGTCTTCTTTGGCTTTGATCAAATTTGGTCACCAATCGATATCCTCACACAAAATTATAATCGTCCGGTAATAATTAGGGCGGTGTTTAGGTAATCGTGTCATAATAGTCTGGGCCTACGGTCATGGCCATGGATTAGAATTTCTTGAGTTGAATATAGTCCCCACTTTAAAATTAGCCATGTTTAGGTTGAAATATAGAGGGTGGAACCTATAAGAAGATCCCGATGACTTGCTGGCCTGATCAAATTTGGTCAGCTGGTCAGTATCCTCACACAAAATTTAGTCGTCCGGTAATGATTAGGGCGGTGTTTAGTTAATCGTGTCATAGTTTCTAGAGTTAAATATAGTCCCCACTTTATAATTAGTCGTGATTAGGTTGAAATTTAGAGGGTGGAACCTATAAGGAAAATCCCGATGTCTTGCTGGCCTGATCAAATTGGGTCAGCCGGTCAGTATCCTCGCACAAAATTTTAGTCGCCCGGTAATGAGTGAGGCGGTGTTTAGGTAGTCATGTCATTGTAGCGCTAAACACAAAATTAGCCGTGAGTAGGTTGAAATTTAGTGGGTCGTGGATTAGAATTTGGTCAGCCATTCAGAATCCTCGCACAAAATTTGGTCGTCAAATTGGTCAAATTTAGTCAGCCGGTCAATATCCTCGCACAAAATTTTAGTCGTTCGATAATGAGTGAGGCGATGTTTAGGTAATCGTGTCATGGTGGCCGGGACCGTAGGTCTCGGTTGTGGATTAGAATTTCTAGCGTTAAATATAGTCCTTAGTTTAAAATTAGCCGTGATTAAGTTGAAATCTTGAGGGTCGAACCTATAAGGAAGATCCCGATATCTTGCTGGCATGATCAAACTCTTGTCAGCCGGTCAGTATCCTCACACAAAATTTTAGTCGTCCGATAATGATTGGGGCGGTGTTCAGGTAATCGTGTCGTAGTAGCCGGGGCCGCCGTGGATTAGAATATCTAGAGTTAAATATATTCCCAATTTTAAAATTAGTTGTGATTAGGTTGAAATTTAGGGGGTCGAACCTATAAGGAAGATCTCGATGTCTTCTTGGCTTTGATCACCGATCAATTATCCTCACATAAAATTTTAGCCGTTTCTTGTAATAATTGGGTGGTGTTTAGGTAATCATGTCATAATAACCGGGGTCATAGTAGCCAGGACCTTGGCGGCCCCAACCGTGGATCAAACGTAGTCCCTACATTAAAATTATTTGTGATTAGTTGGAATCCAACTAATTGAACCAATAAGTTAGGCAAGGCATGCGACCCTAATGTTTTTTATTTATTATTTTTTTAGTCTTATCAGAGTGAGAAGGAAAGAAAATTAGGAAGTCCTCTCGCATGCATCAAATAGTTCAAAAAAATGTTAATTATACAGTAACATGGAACATGGGATTTGCACCATAATTTGTCGCTTAAAAAAGTTTTTAGTAAACTATTGGTGATTGAGATAACCATCAAACGGACAAATTAACATGGAAATACATAATCCCAAATGGGAACGCATAAAAATTCTAAATTTGATCAAGATTAACTTGTCTAGTGCATTCTTCCAAATTACAATAATTAGTTCATTTATTATGCAATACTGGACATCTGCCAAATGAGTTAAAAATGAACAATACCATAAAATGTATAATCATCTCAAGAGTGGAACGTAAGCCAAAGTAATCCTATACTTACCGAATCAGTAACAAAGTGGAAAGTTAGCTCCATAGTTCTGAATTCACACAGAGATACAGCTACTGCTTACTAATTATATCAAGCACGGTAAGTAACTTGTCCGCAGCAATTTCATAGAGAATATAGATTTGATATGAAATGCTCTTGGCAATTTCATCATACTGTGAACAAATAGTTACTTAACATCCGTAGTAATACTACTGTTTCTGTTGCTGTATCCGAAGATTGTACGTGCACTGCACATGACTTCTTCAAAGCTTCTAATCTCCACAATCACAAAACGAAAAACATCAACAAAGAGATTTTCCTGGCACATGGCGCATCATCTTGCAACATCAGACATTTAAAACTTCTAGTCTTCTAACAACTTTTGGAATCCAAGGAACCACATCAACATATTCGTCCACGTTATGAGCAAGTAATCTCGTATGATGCCCTTTATGGGAAGTCTCAACATCCGTAACATGGATGAAATAAAAGATAAATACCTGTAGTTGGTATGTTGTCTTGCACTATTCAGTCAACCTGTCAAAAGATAACGACATAACATACTTATCAATTTTGGTGACAATAGAAACCACAAAAATACACAACCATGGGTGTGATGAAAGTCGGGCCAACGATCATTTCACATTTATTATAGAGATATCGATAACGCTTTTCGTCCTGCTTTCAGACCCTATATCAAATGCGCAGGCACACAACAGTCATGGATGCATCTTTGGATATAGGGGGTTCCATGGGTTATGTGTCAGCAAGCATTCAAGTTTGTATATATCTGATTTAGTGAACTAAACTAACCTCAATAACTGAAATACCTGCTTTGGATTGTCCTGAGCTATAGTATTACCTAATTCATGGGAAAATTCAGATTTTGTATCATCCTAACCCGATTCATCAAAATACCAAAACCCAAAACCTGTTTACATAACAGTGAGTGAAGCTAGAAGAAGAGAAGAGTGTCACACACAGTAAAGTGAGAAACTGGAAGATTTTCCATCTATGAAGCTTTCCACCAACAGCATTTTGAAGCAAATTCTTTTGAAGGATTTTTATCAACACTGTGAAAAGAACCTAACTCTACAGAGGGGAAAGATCCATATTACCAAGGAGTCAAAGAAGTATTCACTCTCACTATCAAATTCTACCCTGGAAATGTTCTATCTCACATCTAATTTTTTTTTTTTTTTTGATTATTAGTTCCCCTGAGTAGAACAGGTGAAACACAAAATATCAAAAGATACTAACGTCATCCTCCGAATAAGAAAAATATTGGATCAACTTAAGCTAAAATATTTCAATTTGAAGAAAAAGATTCTAAAGTTGAGTAAGAAACACGCACATCACAGTAACTCCAGTTGTGAATGTCCTAACCACAACGATACTTCCTGAACCCGTAAACAACATCACGTATAGTTAATATTAGAAACATATTAATTACAATAATGAATTGAATTCGTACCTCGTCATGATAATCTAATGAAATGTAATAGAGTAATTGTAAAAACATAGTTTAATTCATACTTCATATTGGTTATAGAAAGAACGATATGCTCACGAAACTAAGGATGAATCAATATCTGCAGTGGTCAAGCAAGAATAGCATATTTCAGAAAACCAAACTCTATTCATAGCTATGTTGACAAACTATCAATGAATCAATCTACTGTAGTGGTCGAGCAATAATAGTTTAATTCAAAAAAGAAAAATGTATTTTTAGCTTAATTGGTGGTGAACCTGCTCAGTTAAGAAGAATTAAGCAACCAAGAAAAGGAGGAGGAGGACGTGGTAGTTTCAGTGTTAACATTAGGAACCACTATATCACTGGCACCATCTTTCATCACCAATTTAACGACGACAACAACAACCCATTTGTTCCCTTGTCCCCTGGATCCAGATAATTGTCCAAGATACTTCCCAAATCTCCACAGTTTCCTCTTCCACTCGCCTTTGAAAACACCTTCGGGACCTTGGCTAGGTCGCTAGAGCAGCGACGCTGTCTTCTCTGATTTTTACCGCCACGAAATTCTTTAATGTTTATCAATTTTAAAACTTTTTTAAGAAATACACCTAAGTGAACCTGGATTTGGATTTTTGGATTTGAATTGTTGTTTCCACTCATGATTCACCTAAGTGAACCTGGATTGAATAACAAAGTCAGTAAACATGATGATTCACCTAATATATTCGTTATGTGCTCCCTGCAAAATGAAAACCAAAGAGACGTGTGTGATTCAGTAAATCCAATACTATATTGCATTTACCTACCAATAGATCAATAAACATTAGCTTGACAGTATATGTCTGCAATTACCCACCAATTGAAATTTTGGCGAAAACAAAATTTAGATAGAAAAATGAACTAAATTTTTTACAGAAATTATCTACAGTTCTGAATTTGTCTACAGAATTATGAACCTTCCAACAATTCAGAAATGGTCTTCTTATTATCGAGCATCAAAATGTCAAGAAGGCTATGGTTATTTCAATCATTGTCTACATATATGACAGAGTATACATGGTAAAGGTACCTTTCTTTATGTCATGCACCTCATGAATGGAAGGTTGAAGGCATCGTGGAGGACAAAGAGTACTTTCCTGATCAAACCTACAGGATGAAATAACATAAGTTGCTAAGCTAGGGGATTAAAGTTTAGTACAACGAAAAGGTAGTTGAATGATTTACCTTGATATTTTCTGACAACGTGAAGCAATAGATCGAATTTCCAGATTAGGATGTTTAATACCACCAAATCGACAGACCCAATCGGTTAAACTAATTTAGCAAATGTAAGAAAGTTTGATTTTAGAGCTGCTCTGAAAAGAGAGGGCACGCGTTGATATAACTTAGTGACAGTGATAGAATTATAGGGTCGGAGTTTAGAAAGAAAAAAAAACCACATCTCTTGATCCTAAATGGACTATGAATACTCGATATCTCATCCATTAATCACCTAAAAAGACGGCAGCAAGATCACAGTTCTTCCCAATTCTCTCGGCAAAAAAATAACCCAGAATTCTTAACTCATGTTATCTATTCCGTGCTTGTCCTAACCGATAGCAGCGACGGAAAAAAAAATTCTAGGTTTTGTGTGAAAGAAGAATACTGTGGGGAGAAAGGAAATTTAGTTGTACAACGAATCATGTTTACTGTTTTTATTTAGAAAAATTAAGGGCCGCATTGTTTTGGTCGAATAACAAAATCTCAACATTCTTAATTAAGAAACAAAATATATTTTAGGATTTATCTCTGAAATTCGGGAATACAGTAGGTAGAAGGGATGAATATGTTGTAGCAATATTCGACTCCAATTGAATTACAACTCGCAACCGAAACCACATAAGCAAACCGAGTATTCAGAGCTGAACAACAAAAACAACAACCATGTAAGAAGATATCAATTTTTTGATGAAACAAACAGGGTTTTGAGAATAGAGCAGGGTCATGAAGTGAATCAGATTAAACTCATGTTTGTTTCATCAATTTTTTGATGAAACAAACAGGGTTTTGAGAATAGAGCAGGGTTTATATATGGCTATGAAACACAATTCATAATACAGTAAATTAGGTTTCAGTTGCAACCACTTCTTTTCTATGAAATAGAGCAGGGTCTAATTCATTATTTCTATTATTAGACCCATTCACCAGAAAGAAAGATTTCTCTCCGATAATACATCAAAAAGCAACAAATTAACAGCGATCATAGATTCAATCGTACGGTAATTACAGCAAGAGAAGCAACACTAATGGGAGAAAACCAAAACTCTAACCATAGATTTTTATACCTGTTTTTCTCGATCAAATTCGATTTGAAATCAGAAATTGAAGGAAGAGAATGATTGATTTTACCTTCATTAGAACTTGACATTTAAATTACTAATCAAACCCAGAAAATTAAACAAACATCTTAATCAAAACCTATCCGGAAAAAAAACAGATACAAATTTGAGATACAAACTACTTCAAGACGTGAAATTTCGATCTAGCCCCAATCATGGCAGATATAATGCCCACATATTTAGTTGGTCGTATCGTATTATAGTGTGTTAGTTATTCTAGTTAGGATTTCACAGATAATTCCTGTTTCAATCAAGATTGTTAATGTCTTGTTGATTGCTAAAGCCAAAACTGAAATATGTATGGTTAAGATACATCTGCCTAAGGACAAACCCTTAGTTACCTGAGTTTCCGATGCAGTCTTCTTGCACACAAATTTCCTTTCTTTCAGGGTGCATTACTTTCATAGGAGATCCACGTGTCAGCACTATAACCAGATCTTTATTATGTGAAATTTGTTTAAGAAAAGAATAACCAAAGGTAAATTAGGTAGTTTTACCTTGACTTTTCCCTCGTATCGTATTCAAATTTCTAAGTATTAGTTAATTTTTAGTTATTTGTAAGCAAACAATATATATTCAGGGCATAAGGGTACCTTGGTTAACTATGACCACTTTGCCTGAGTGAGCATGGCATGGGAAAGAATCTCAGCGATTCCTGCTAGCCTATGAACATGATCAAATTTCCTACCCCTAGCTTCTGTTATCACTGTCACAACTGCTAAATGCCAACGTGGATCAGCTGATTTCATTGGGTGTAGCCATTCACCTGTAATGGAACCAAAAATTAACTCAATAGGTTATCCAAGCTATAAAAACTACAGAAAAGAAATGTCACCTATGATAATCACTTTAATTCATATGGTCCATAACATGTTCATAAGTTACTATCATCTTTATGCAATACCAAAGCATTGCCAATGGAGTCTATTATTTTATTATCTTTTATTGCATATTTACTAATAGTGAGTAAAATAAAAACAGTAGAGAAGCTTTACTTGTGGTAACCCAAGTCAGGGAAAATAAATCACTGTATGTAATCACCAAAGAAAAATAAAAAAACCCACATCAAATAGCCGGTAGAAGGCAAGCGCAAACAAATATCTCGAATGCATTGGAGAAACACTAAATAACCGACCTAATGGATTGAACTTCATATACCTAACTCTGCAACCTCCTGCCCACTCCAGCGTTTTTTTCATCGCTATTTTTCCAAATTTTCCTTTACATTAAGTGCGCACACACTATAATCAACTATATAGGCCTGGACATAGAAACATGCCAAGATATCATTCCTCGAAAAAAATTAACTCTACAGAATTTATGACTGGTTAGACAAATATAAACTCTACATGTAGTGGGACGAAGTCAAGATCAATCCCCCAAAATGTAATACCTTTTCATAATTTATAAAATGAAGATGGAATATAAATTAAGTCTACATGTACGGAACTAAGTCTATATAATAATACTATATAGCAATGTGAAATCGCTCCAAATATATGTAAAATAAATTGGGTTACATCCAACTTCTATACGGGCATTGTGCCATGAAATTTAGACATGCAAGACCAAGCCAACAAAGTTGAGTTATCTCCTATGCATTTCACCGGCAAAACAATAACATTGATGTGTAAATTTAAATTCCAATAAGAACTGATCGATTGAGATAAAATCTAAAGTGCAGTGCGAAGAGATATAGGTAATGTATCACGTATACGCCACTTACCTTTTTTTCGAATGCGGTAACCTCAATGCTGGGTTCTCAATTACTGCATGAAGTATGGTTTAAACGCATTAACAATCTGAATCTTTTAGGGTGCACTTGGAAGAGACGTGGCATTTAACAAAGCACCTCAATCTCACCACGAATGTCCCCAATCCTTAACTCTCCTATAACCTGGAAAAAGTAAATAAAACTGATGATTAGTTTCGTACATAGGATATCGTTAACCAAAAAGCAAAACCATAAAGATTTTTGTTGTGAAAAGAATGAACGGATAAAAGTGAGGATTATGGTAATGCGTACAATTTGTTCATGCAAGTAAGAGTAGTCATTAGAGGCATAAAAAAAAACATAATCCATGGCTCCATAGAATGATAAAGGTAAATATGTCATTATAGCAATTTAGCCATTTAGAAATTATTTTGGAAGATTTACCAAATGTTTTCTCATCAAATTCACCATTGAGATCCAATGGGAACTATGCTTAACCCAACAACTAAGAAAATAAAATCTTCATGAAGTGAGGAGACTACCTTTACTATCACTTCTAATTGACTATTCTACCGTACAATATAACTCGGACAATTAATAGCGTCACATAAAAATTAATACCTAGCTTGTCGGTCTTCAATTCCTTTGCCACTGTGGGGAGTCGAGAGACCCAGCAAAATCATGTAAGAAGATGTGAAATGAGAGCCCATATTAAAGGATTTTGCATAATATTTGGCCTGTTTAATCACCCGATTATTGCGAAAGAATAACATATTACAGTACTTAAATGGTAGATCCATACTTTAATTTGGAGGAAGCAATAGCAAGTTGTTTATCCGAATTGGCAGTTTAAAAGTGAAAACGCACTTCCTACGAAATTGTGGATACATATGATTCAACTCCCAATCAGGATCGAGTCGGTTAAACTAAGTTCACGCAGATTCCATTTATGAGGCCAATTAAAGTTAACACGGCAAGAAAAAAATACCTCATCAGAATTCTTTCGCAAGCCCTTCACTCTATCATCCTGTTTTTGCTTCAAATGTAAAAGAGTCTGGTTTCTGCGAAATCACTAAGCTTTGCTCTTGGTAAATCTCTTGCAACACGGATAACACTCTGATTGAAGGGTATACAAATCCATCTTTAATCTCTTGAATGTTATATTTTGCCCAAATGTATTCAGCTTTCACACCAAGGTGTCTTTAATTACTGAACACACATATAGTGTCCAATAAACATCTATCACACTGTACAATCTGCAAAACAGCATAAACAAATAGTATACACTCAAAGTTTTGACCTGCTAAGACATTTAGAAAACAAAACATTCCTATATGAAAATTACATATGAAAGTTCTCTCATGATCAATTTTAATTACCGTCACTTTGCATCCTAATATAGTAATTTACAGTAGCCACTGTTCAGCAAAAGTCGATTTTTTTTTTAGGTTCTATAAAAATTACCCAGTGCTGAGGTTAAAATATGCTAGACAAAATCAATGTCTAAGAAGTGTATATGCCCACTGATTTGTGCCGATAGTTGTCAATTGTAATGTCAACACACTCTTCTTCGGGTGTCTGCTTACCCATAATCATTTGTACTTAAGTAAGACGTTAAACCCTTGGAAATCCTTTTCAACCAAAATAATTAACAGGTCTTAAAATTCCAATAGTACACTTACTAAATCATAAACCCTTAAGAAGCATTAAATATTTCTAACTACCTTGTTAATCCAAACTTGTACAGAACCACTTCACATTGAAGAACCAAACAATTTACAGCCCTAAAATTAATTTGCCCTTTCAATCTAATCTAGTTGTATATATACATGTGACCTAAGCCTTCTATGTTGTCTCTATTACCATTAGTAATGTGGACGGACCCATCTTGAGCTGATTTTTTTGCTACTCACACTTTTCTGTAATTCGAAAAACCAAGGTTCAACAAAAAACGTTAAATGTTTCAAGCTTTACCATTTATGCAAAAATCGACACGATCCCACGCACTCTTCCTTGATTTTATTTGTGGGAACAGCTAGCTCCTCAATAACTTCTAAAACTACTTATATGAGTACCTCAATGTTAGCTTGGATTTTCCATCTATAGCATGCTCAAGAAGCTAGTATTGGAAGTCCTGCACAAAAACATAAAACCTTCTGGTTTATAGCAAAACGTAAAAGCACGAAACCAATTCAAAGCGCAAACACAAAAGAAATTTTACATAAAGTAAGGCTTACCTCAAAGGACAGTCTAGAAAGGCAGAATCATCATGTCGAATCCAAAGAGGGAATTTTAATTAAGTATGCATGAGGTTTCAAAAGAGCGCATTCGAAAAAGGGGGTTTTTCCTTGTTTCCTGAACATGGTCTACTTTCTTCACAGCATCACACATCAATCCCCCATATGATTAGCTCAAATTCTTAGTCTAACAACAACCAGAACTCCACTGGTTCGTATCACCAGTTGTGTGTGCTTCTTAACTGCCAAACGCGACCATTGAACCATGGAAAAGCACCAGTTCCTTTGCCTGACTGATTACATAAAAACTTGACCAAAATCCAGTCTTCTGGCTTGTCTTTCAAACTGCACTTGGTCCCTTGTAAACAAGCACTTTGCTTTGCTATCAATAAGAACGATTGCGGAACACTTTCTGACTGAAAATCAGCTCAACGACCACTTCCATCTTGTCTCCTTGTCTTCTCAATCGAACTTCGATAACAACATCCGGCAAATGACTCATTGGAGCTTGAAGTGGTGAAGAGACTCATTCAGGCCTTTACTTGAATATGTTGTGTGCCATTCTCTTCTTGCTGTAGCCTTTAGACTTCTACAGCTTCCAAACTCACCCAATTTCCTGCAAATTCAATTCACAGTAAACCATCATTTCAACAACACAAAACCCCTTTCATTTATGTCTTGAAACTCAACCTAATTCAGCCATCACCCTGAGTTCCAAATGCCACACCAATTCAAATCAAATACTATCAGCACAACCATCATTACCAACCCTAACCAAATAGAGAAGAAAAGAAGAAAATAATAATTAGCAAGTGGGAATCAAAAATTACAACAAATCAATCGGAAATCAATACGAAAAGCAATCAATTGGAAAATCAATACGAAAAGCATGAAGAGACAAAATTAAATACGGGGCATCAGTAACTCATAATCTGAAGAAAAAAAATTACCCAAATATCTAATTTTTATCGGATTCAAAATCAAGTAAAATAAGGAATCGTCGATAAAGATAAACAATTACCTGAGTAAAGCTTAGAACAACTGAAAAAAAACTAACTCGATCATTCTCCATAACTCTTCAATCTCGATCATCATCATCCACAGCTCCTCTGTTAAATCCAATTTCTCGATCTTTCTGAAATACTGTGCGACCATAGTTTTCGTATAGGTTGCAGAAGAGAGAATTCAGAAGTGAGTGAATAACGAAGAAGTTTAACCTGATCTTTTTAATTTGATGCAATTTTTTGAATTAGGGTTTCTGCGAGATAAGAAAAGTTCCTGGAGATGCAGAGAGAAAAAAATAAGGGAAAGTTTGGTATGAAATTCGTTTATCAATGAGAATATCAGGAGGGCCCCAATCTTTCCTGACCATCAAAATCAACTACCTATCATTCCCAGCCGTCCAAGTCATAGCTCGATCAGGATGATGCCGAACGCCGGATCATCGTCCCCGTCGAATCCTGTCCGTCTAATGACTCTCAAATCTCAAAGTCAAAGACCACCTTTTTTTATAACAGTGATACAAAATTTATGTTGAGTATTGTGGTTTTGAATGGCATTTGAAAATCCAGCAGTAATTTTACCAGGCTAGTTTGGGGCCTAGTCCACTTATTTGGGGCCTATCAAATTTCTCTCCCAACTGTATCAAATGGCAATAAGGTGCCAAATTTCACAAAAAGTCTAATTTCCCCCAAATTAATTTCTAAAACTAACTCATATAAATACCAATCCATTACCATTTCAGTAAAAATCCGAAAAACATAAAAACCTAAACCGAAAAAACTTCACATTTTCATTTTAATCTTTCCGAATTCTCAAAATCAAGAAAAAAAATTGATCCTCTTATCCAACGATCTTCGATCTAACCAAGAAAAAGGTAAATCTCCAACCCTTTCCAATATTCGCATTTCTTTATTGATTTACATGCTTAAATCTACGATTTTTGAAAATCAAAATCTCTGATCTTACCCATAATCGGTTTATGTTGACATGTCGTATAAACCAATTCTGGGTTTTGTTCTTCGACCATGAAGAACATGCAAAGTAATCGTTTTATATGATGATTAACATAAACCGATTTTGGGTCCTGAATCGGAATATGAAAAGACATCACCAGAATCGGTTTATAAGTGCATTAGCATAACCCGATTCTGGGTACTAAATTCTTTTGAACTCTGGGTTTCCTTAATCGGTTTTTTATTTGCTTGTTAATGTACCGATTGTGAATTGTCTCTTTAGATTCCATTTCACAATCGGTTTTCACATAAATCGATTGTGAATGCTTGACACTCCTGTGTGTTTTGTTGTTGAGAATCGGATTACATATGTTTAATTTGTACCGATTGCGATTTTTTTTTTTTTGTGTGTGTGTGTGTGTGTGTGTGTATAGATATGGACTTCGGCCACCTAGCATTTTTCTATCGAGAGCTCACCCATCACAGGCACCACAACCCGGGCCACAAAAAAGCCTTTACAAGTTTGCATATGAGCGTGAGACCCGCCTGGAGGAAACCCTCGCACTGGTAGACAAGCTTACACTGGAAGAGCTCGTTGAGGTCATCAGGTTCGCGAGGAGAAGGAGGGATTTGATTTCAGCTGAGAGGGATCGCCACAGACATTTGGAAGGTATGTTTGAAGAAATGGCTGAATATCAGGCCATAGATGATGCAGAAGCTGCTGCTGCTCCTCCTGCTGGTGCTGCAAATGCTCCCGGTGTTGCTTCTCCTGTTGCTGGTGCTCCATGATTTATAAGTTTAAGTGTAAGTTTTAGATATTAAAATTTTAAGTTTTTAAGACTTGGTTGTTTATGTTTTAAGTTTTTAACACTCTTTCGGGATGTTTAAGGTTTATATTTTGAATGATCCTATTTTGAACTTAATGCACTTAAAGTTTTAATTATAATTATATGTATTGTAAAACAAGTTTATGTATGCTCAATAATTGTGTTAACCAAACACATGCCAACAATTAGGCTACTCGATATCTCAACATAAACCGATTTTCTAGGGTCTATAACGGAATCAGGTTATGTGTGGGGTCAGTATAATCCGATTCTTCATGCCTTAAAAACGCTGTTTTTTCTGTATCTTTTATCAGTTAGAATCGGATCACATGTGAAGTTAAATAAACCAATTATTGTCGGTGAAAATTTAAATTTTTTACTTGTCTTTAATCGTGTAGGATCAGAATATCGCAACACCAACGCCCTTGCGAAATCCATAAACGACACATTGCGAAGACATCGCAGACGAGTAACATAAATGACGCAACGGATGACGACAGCCTGAACACGAGAAAGATGTGAAGACCTAGCGAGATTTAGGAGTGTTGCGAAAGTTTTACATTTGTACACTTGCGAGAATGTCGCAAGTCAGATCCGAAAATAAAGGATAACTTAGCTGTCATCCATTATGTAATGTCCTATATAAAGAGCCGAATAGGCTTATGAAAAGGGGGTGGGGGGATCTTTTTAGAGAGTGGAGAGAAAGTTTAGAGGAGAGAGAAAGTCTAGAGTAGCAATAACATTCTTGATTTCACTTCCTTCTTGTAAAATTTCTAACTCAATTAATAAAGAGATTGGTTATTGATCTTAAATATGTGTTAGATATTATGAATTCTTATGAGGTGTGTATTGTAGGATTTCCTGCAATTACATATGGCGCTAGAAACAGGGACTGAAGATTAAAGATTGGAGATTGTTGTTAAAATTGTTCAAATTAAGAAGATGATTGATAAATTGGTTAAAGTAGAGAAAATCAAAATCAAGGAACGTAATAGAAAGTTGGAATGTAGTTTGATTACAAAAACAATGATTAATGAATTTCATGAAAATATCGGAGGAGAATACATAAACGAGATTTTGAAGGAAAGAAAATCGTAACAACGGAGAAAGCGTCACTTATGAAAGAATGGGAAAAACAGAAGATTACATTCACAGCAGCAGAGATATCAAGAGAAAACTTAAAACACACATCTCCTTTGGTAATCACAGTAACCACTCAGAAAGAAAAAGAAAAAGAAAAATCAGCCAAAATTTTGGAAGAATGGGCGGTAAACAGAACTCAAGTTGATACGGGGAGTTCGGCGAATATAATCTTTTACCATGCATACAAAGGAATGGGATACAAAGATGAAGATATGTCTCCTTCAACTTATCATATTCATGGCTTTGGTGAATCTATAAAAAAACCAAAAGGATAAATAGAGGTGCGAATTTTGTTTGGGAGATATTGAAACACAAACGGTATTATGCGTCGGATATGGAATCACCATACAACATGTTGTTGGGAAGGCCATGGATTCATGCGATTAAAGCGTGGCATCAACATTACATCAATGCATCAAATTTCCTATGCCAAGTGGGATTGGTGAAATTAGAGGGGAAACCGATAAAGCGAAATTATGCTATCAAATTGAAGTAAAACAATATGAAGGACGTGCAAAGAAGCGAAAAGATCGCGAGAAAATTGGCGAAGGAAGCAAAGAAAGAAGAGGAATTTAGAGCTCATATGATAAGAGCGAGAGGAAGGAAAAGGGATACCTAGCGAAATTTTGGAAGAAGGAACCGAGCTTGCGAAGGAGATAAAAGAACCTACACCTATGGGAGAACCTAAGGCCGGTTACACGCACAGAACCAACGAAGGAAGTGAATGTTGGGACCGAAGAAGAACCAAAAATACTAAAAATTGGGACCAAGATGGAAGCAGATGAAGAAGAAAAAACTATTGGTCTGTTGCGAGAATTTAAGGATATTTTCGCATGGAACATGGATGAGGTGCCGGGGATAGACCCATCTGTGGCATGCCACAGATTGGAAATTGACAAAAATGTAAGGCCATTCAAACAAAGAATCAGAAAAATCGCGACAACGTATCATCCTCAAATAAAATAAGAGTTGCAGAAGATGCTTGATGCAGGGATTATAAGACAAGCAAAATATCCAAAGTGGATAGCGAATATGGTCGTAGTACCAAAGAAGAAGAAAGGGATAAGAATTTGTATAGATTTTACTGATTTAAATAAAGCGTCCATTACCGGATATTCCAAAAATGGTCGAATCAGCAGCAGGAAATGATTGAATATCTTCTCTAGACGGATATAAAGGGTACAATCAAATTCCTCTCGCTGAAGAATATCAGGAGCATACTGCTTTTTTCGCTCCCAGAGGGTTATATTGTTACATAAAAATGCCATTTGGTTTGCGAAATGCTGGAGCAACATACCAAAGGATGGTAGAAAAGGTGTTTGCGAAGTGGATACACAAAACATTGGAAGTATATGTAGATGATATGCTAATAAAAAGTAAAGAAGCAAAAAATCATGTCCAAGATCTCAGGGAAATTTTTGGGCAAATGAGACATTTTAACATCAAGGTAAATCCAGAAAAATGTATTTTTGGGGTGGCATCGGGAAAATTTTTAGGTTATATTGTATCCAAAGAAGGAATACAAGTTGATCCAGAGAAAGTACAAGCAGTTCACGACATGCCAACATCGGCGACGGTAAAAGATGTACAAAAGTTAAATGGACTCTTAGCTTCGCTGGGAAGGTTCATTTTGCGATCATCAGATAAGTGTAAGCATTTCTTCAATATACTCAAAAAGGGGGCGAAGTTTAGATAGACAGACGATTGCGGGAAAGCTTTTCAAGGAATAAAAGAACATCTGACGAACATATCTATTTCGTAAAAGGCAGAACCGGGAGAAGAATTATTAATCTATCTTGCGACAACTTCGCATGCATTAAGTGTCGTGTTATTGCGAGTAGATGCAGGAGTTGAAAACCAATCTATTACATCAAAGAAAACATTCAATGCTGCAGAGAAAAATTATTCAAAGATTGAAAAACTACTTTTGGCATTAGTTTATGCAAGCATTAAACTTCCAATATACTTTCAAAGATGAAATAAAGGTGCGACAAAAATACCAATCGAGTCGGAATGGAAAATTCAAAAGATCGGGCGAGTCGAGAGATGGAATGCACAGATAGGACATTTCAAAATCAAATATGAAATACTATCTTCACCAAAATCGCAAGTTGTTGCACTTCTTAGCGAAATTTCCTTTAGAAGATGATGAAGCAAAGGAAGAAATGATGGATATAGAAGAAGAACATGGGAATCCAAGAGATCTCGTTAACAAATCCAAATAGATGGGAAATATTGGTGGATGGATCATCAAATGGGGAAGGTAATGGAGTTGGAATTGTTTTGATTTCGCCAGAGGGCAACAAAATGGCTTTTTCCTTCAGATTGGAGTTTGCATCCACCAATAATGAGACAGAATATGAGGCTGTGATACATGCCCGAAATTCGCAATAGAAATGAAGTTGGAAAATGTAAGAATCACCAGCGACTCGCAACTAGTCATTTGTCAAATAAAAGGAGAATACACTACAAATGAATCATCCATGAAGAAATACAAAAAACTTGTTGAGGAATTATCAGCGAGAATCCCAAAAATTAAATGGAGACACATATCAAGAAAAGATAACGGACTCATGAGATGCCTTTGCTTTTATCTCAAGTATGATGACGTACCCAGCTGCGAGATGCATAAAGATACAAACACTTTTATCACTATCAATCAATAAAGAAGAAGAAGAAGAAGTAGATGTAATGATAATAGAAAATGGATAACAAATACCTAGTATTGAAGATTGGAGAGCAGAACTTCATGCATACCTGAAAAGAGGAAAAACACCAAGAAATAGATTGGAGGCGCACAAATTAAAAAGCCGTGCAACAAATTATGAACTAAGGGATGAGATATTGTACCGGAGATATTTTAATGGACCTTCACTCAGATGTTTAACACGAAAAGAAGGAGAAGAAGTACTAAGAATGTTACATAGTGGGGATGCTGGCAATCACAATGGTGGAAGATCTTTGGCATACAAAGCGAAGATGCAAGGTTATTATTGGCCATTTATGCATGAGGATGCGAAGCAAATATCAAGGCGTTGCGAAGATTGTCAAAGGCACGGAAAGAAAATACATGCACCAGGAGCACCATTAACATCTTCAACAAGTGTATGGCCTTTTGGAAAATGGGGTTTAGACATTGTGGGACCATTCTTATCAGGAACGGGGCAGAGAAGGTATCTGATTATCGCTACAGACTATTTCACAAAATGGGCTGAAGTAAAGGCAGTACAACATATTCGCGATAAAGATGTTTTTACATTCCTATTTGAGAATATCATATGCAGATTTGGAATCCCCGCACGTTGGTGTCCGACAATGGGAAACAATTTGAGGGACAGAATATAGAATCATTACTTAATGCATTTAAGATAAAATGTGGAAAGTCAACTCCTTTGTACCCTCAGGCCAACGGACAGGCATAAGCAACAAATAAAACAATCGCAGATATATTGAAGAAGAAATTAGAAGGACATAATAGAGCATGGTGTAAACAAGTGCATAATGCAGTGTGGGCTTACAATACAACCAGGCGAGAAGCTACGGGAATGTCGCCGTTTTTTTTAACATATGGAGTTGAGGTTGTACTACCAACAGAAGTTATTATTCCAACAACAAAGAGAGGAGCTTGGGAGAAAAATCTTAGTGCGGGTAATATTTTAATCAAACTAGATGAGTTAGAAGAAAAAAGAGAAAGAGCTCTACAACATATGGAGAATTACTAACGAAGATTAGCCAAAGAATATAATAAACGTGTTAAGACACGCGAATTTCAACCAGGTGATTTGGTACTGAGAGAAACACCAATATATCGAGAAAGTGGTGGCAAGCTTGTGAAAAAATGGGATGGACCTTATATCATTAAGGATATAGTTGGAATAGGGGCATATAGATTGATGGATCCTGAGGGTAAAGATGTGGGCCACGGATTGGATAAACCATGAAATAGGTTATACTTGAAGAGATATTACCCGTAAAAGATTGTGGGAAAAGATTAGATCTGAAATAATGTTTGATTGAAGCAAAATGAATTTATATGAAAATCTTGCGAAAGAATCATTGCGAGATTGCACAAATAAAGAAAGAACATGCGAAAATCTTGCACAGATAATGACAAGAGATAATCAAAAATCAATGACATATCAGAAAGGGGCAAACCTGCTATGGCGTACACCTAGTTCGCGAAATCAAAATTTCGCAAGAGGAAAATGTAAGACCTAAAGTACGTCATAAAAGGGGGTACCTGTTAACATGGCTCAGGGAAAAGTTTACACCGCCCATGGAACCTGAGTCATGGAGAATTGGGTTCAATAAAGCCCATCCAGGAGAGGTACCTTGGATTTTCAATCTAAGCTTATGACTTAGGTTGGACGACCGAGGGTCTCTTCTAAGGAGTCAGCATATGACCAAGGCGCCGGAGTACACGGTTTAGCCAAGAGTGCATGGGGCATTTGAAGTGTCTCGGCCATTCTTGGCAAGTCTCGGCATATCTTTTCACTCGGCCAAGAAAACTCCACTTAGGGTGCAGTCTCGTAACCATAAGCCTTATAGGCAAAAGGGATAAGAGGTTGCGAAAATAACTGGTTGTTGTTAAGACCGGATGGGGGGAGCTAGCCTTGTATGGAAGAAGTACGCCTCTTTGAAGGGGCAACCAGGGGGAAGATAAGGGCGGCACCCTCCAATAGGGAGCTGATAAGTGTCTTAAGACGGCAATGTCATGGGGCTTTATTTTCGCAAGGATTTTTAGACCTGTCATATTGTTGCAACCAATGTAGTCAATTTCGCCCGTACCGGCCGATATATCGGCGATTTTACCGGTACCGGCTGTTGAGCGAAACGAAAAGCTCAATATCGCGATACGATATTTTGCCGATAATATCGGCCGGTACGGGGAAAACGATATAACGATTTTGCGGCGATATTTTACATTTTCGGCGATATTTGATATTTATTGTAAATTACCAGGGTAATTTCGGAATTCTATGTGAAGGGAATAGATGAAATCCCTAAATCCCATCGGTACTCAGCCAAAACATTTCTTTGCAGCCGAAAAAAGTCTTCTTCTCGATCTTTATGGCGAGATTCAATTGATTTTTCTTTTGCTAACAAGAGGTTGGTTTTGATTATTAATCTCTTCTTTTGTTGTACATTTTTTTTATTTGTTTGATTATTAATCTCTTTTAATTGTTATGTGATGAATGTTCTGTGTTAAATCTCATATATGTTTTTGGTAGATTTCCTTATTTTGGTGGTCTTGTCTTTTCCAGTTCTAGCAATAACTTGTTCCGATCTAAAAGAGAAGATGATGAATTTCTACTTGAAGTTGTACCACCCTGTTATTGGTAGGATGCTCCTACTACTGTTATTTGTTATAGACTTAGGTTCATAAATCCGTCTCTTTGACAGAACAGATAAACAAAACAAAATGAACATGGGGGTGTTGTTGATGATAATATTAGTTAGAGTTTAACTATGGGGTTTGTGAGGTTTAATCTGCTGTGTTTAAGATTGAATTTGGAGATGGAAATGGTGAGTTTAAAAAATATAATGAAATGGTTTTGTTAAATGAAGATTGTCAGCTGAGGATAGCTCCCATTTAGTATGTATTTGCATACATTATCAGTTTGTGCCTGGGATTTAATCTGTTTCATTTCTGTTGTAGGTTGTGATTATGGATTCTTCTAATGCATCAAATTCAAATACCACAAACTCTACCTGTGGTTCATTGCCCTCTTCTACGGCTACTCAAAATAAAGATCCGGCATGGGAATGGGGTGCACGCCAAGACCCGGTAAATCAAAATATAATTACTTGTTTGTTATGTAACAAATTAATCCGTGGTGGTGGAATTACTAGGCTTAAGGAGCATCTTTTACATATTAAAGGGAATGTTTCATCATATACAAATATGACCATTGCCATTATGAACAAAGTTATTCTGGTGTATTCTGTAAAGAGGACCAAAAAAGTTCATAGGGATAACATTGATTTAGCGTACCGGCGTGCAAACAACTCAGATGAAGGCTCTGATGCTGAGACCGATGTTGAGGAACAAGAAGTTGAAACTGATGGCAATATGGGCAGTAGTGGTGCTGGTGACAGTCAGCCAGTTTCTCGAATCGAGCAAAGAGAAAGCGGATAAGTCAAAGTAATAGTAGAGGTCCAATGGATTTATATATGAAGACAGACCACCGTAAAAACTCAAAGAGAGCCACTCTTGAAAGAGACTCACCAGTGAAAGAGAAGTTAATGAAGACGCATGGAAATGCATTTCATCATGGATGACTCGAGAATTCGGTATCATATAACACCGTTCGTTGCCCAAGTTTCAAAGAAATGATATATGCAATAGGCGACTATTGGAAAGTTATGCCCCGCCATCTTACCATCGATTCGTAATAATCTTTTCAAGGACCTATTAGAAGAAATGAAGAAATTTGTTGATACATTTAGGGAACATTGGCGAGAGGTTTGGATGTTCTATCATGTATGATGGTCGGATGGATGGGAAAAAGCGACATCTTATTAACTTTTTGGTGAATTGTCCGAAAGGGACAGTTTTTTGAAGTCTGTGGATGCGTCAAATAGAACCAATGATGCTAATTTCATACGTGGGCTTGTAAAGGAGGTAATTAACGATGTTGGGGAAGAAAATATAGTTCGATTCATTACGAGATAATGGTTCAAATTTTAAAAAAGGCAGGGAAAGATTTAATGCTTGAATACCCAAATATGTTTTGGACTCCTTGTGGTGCTCATTGTGTTCAGTTGATGCTAGAAGCACTTGGTGACAAGCTTCCACGAATCAAGACATCCGTCATTTTAGGTAAGAGACTCGTTACATATATTTATGCTCATTTTCAAGTATTGAGCTTAATGAGGGAGATGATCGGTGGAGAATTACATAGGTCTACAAAGACTAGATTTGCTACTCAATACTACACACTTGAAAGTCTTCGAAAGTATAAAACTCATTTGCAGATAATGTTTGTGAATGATAAGTGGTTGAACATGAGGTTTGCAAAAGAAAATATGGGAATTAATGCACTTAAAATTGTTACAAACGGTACATTTTGGGAAGATGTTGATTAATCTTGTAGAGTGCTAAAGCCTTTAGTTAAGGTTGTAAGGTTAGTGGATATCGAGCGCAAACCTACAATGCCTTGTTTTTATGAAGCAATGAAAATAGCAAGGGACAAACTCGAGAAGAATTTCAGTGAAGATGATAATACTTGGGCTATAATTAAGGATATCTTTGATAAAAGATGGAAGAATAACTTCAACCATGCTCTACACCTTTGTCTTATTATTATTTAAATCCTTCCATATTCTACAAGATCCCTGCTCATTTAATGGATAATGATCCTAAGTACAGAGAAATCAAAAGGGGACTTCATACAGCAATGCAAAGGCTTATTCCCAATGAAGATGAACTTGAGAAAGCTACAACTGAATTGAGAGTCTACAGTGATTCTTACGGGATCTTGGGAACTCCGACTTGCAAAAAAGAAGAGATAAAGATCAACCTCGTAAGTTTGTTTGTTATGTAAGTCAAGGTTTGATTACGTTTGTGTAAACTTTGCATTTGTATAACTATTTTGTCCGTGTTTATGACAGATGATTGGTGGATTACATATGGAGGAATCGATGCCCCAAACCTACAAAAATTTGCAATCGGGGTATTGAGTCTTACTTGTTCTCCGCTTCCGTGTGAGCGAAACTGGAGCACATTTCGAGAATGTAAGTATTCTAATCTTGTTGAGTCTTACTTGCACTGATTAGTAATATTGTTGTTGAATTACATTTTTTCAAGTTCATGTATTACTTGTCTTTTCTGTTGACTGAATTGTACATTCTTTCAAATAAGGTTACACTTATTTTATTTTTTTCGTTTGAACAAGGAACATGAGATGCCTGTAAACCTTTGTCTTCTTATCACAACAAGCAGCAAAGCATGAAACACTTAGTTTACCTATTTATCTTTCGTGTTTCATTGCATATTTACCTATTATTCTTTCGTCTTTCAGTTGCACTCAAAGAAGCGAAATCGCATAAAACAACAGAAATTGAATGATAGTGTCTTTATCCAATATAACAAGAAATTGGAGCGTCGATACAAAGAAATCAGTGAATATAATGATGATCCGAAAGCTCGTGATCCTATTTTTCTGGATGAGCGTGATGACAATGATGAATGGTTGGCTTTAAAGAATTTGGATGAGTTGGATGTAGAAGGCGATAATGTTACTCTGGATAATTTACAGGATATTGTTGGTGAAGAAATTAGGCCAGTTGTTAGTAAAGGTGCTTGTACCTCTCGACGCAAATCTACTTATCCAACTGACTCAATATGATGGATATGATACCGATGACTTGATGTGCGACTCTAATTATGGACTACTTGGTGGAGATGATGGAGCTCTTGAAGATATTGATATTTACGATGGATCAAATGATTTTGATTAAAATTGTAATGTCCCTGTTTAATTATCATTCTAGATAGTGAACTTTAAAGTTGTGAAGTTGCTCCCCTTTTCCAATTTGAACTTCATATGGCGGATCTTATGTTTTGAATGAACTTGTTTTGTTTTTCTAAAATTGATGCACTTTTATCTTATGTAATTTTGTGTGAAACACTATAAATTATAGATATAAATATAGAACCGATATTGCACCGATATTTGAAACCGAAATCTCCCCGATACAATGTTGTACCAGTGTACCGGTCCTCGGCCGAGACAAACCGGTATCCGATATTAACTACATTGGTTGAACAAAACTATCCTGCAGAGGCAACAATACTAAAGAAATGATAAGGCTAGATCAATGGGTCATTACATGAAAGTGTAAAGATGTCCTGCGATTTTGTCGCAATGACAAGGGGTGGCACAGTAAGACCTTTAGCTAGGAAGGCAAAATAAGACCACATGATTCAATAAAAGATTTATAAAAACTAATTATCATTTATGCAGGTCATCCATCGCAAGAAAGATAATGAGAGGCAGTATGGGAATTGTTCAACAATGGACATTATCTTTCTCGCAAATAAACACAATAATAAAAAAATAAGTGCACCTCAGAGAGGACTGAAATACATCATATGCAAGAAGTTATATAGGTGAAAAGGTTCAAAGAATTAAAAATTACAAAAGAAGTTCAACTCTCAACATCAACTTTTTCGCAAGAAGGAGATAATAGACATTCTTCATTAATTTTATCACTCTCGCTAGCTTTCTCGATCTCGCTAGCTTTTTCAGCTTTGCCAGTTCTTCCATCTTTTTGATTTGTTTCATCATTTGAAGGAATCTCTTCTTCATTTGCGAAATCTTCGCAACTTTCATAATGATAATCGCTGTCCCGAGTACCAGGGACTTCATCATCATCTACTTCCAAAGGCTCGATGGTTACAGGGGGGAGAGATTTGGATAATAAGATTTCATTCACAATAACTTCAGCCCTAAGATGAACTTGGCGAAGAAGTGCCTTCGGATGATTCCTACTTTGGATATCTTTGGAGTAAGAGAGATAATCAAGTCTTCTTTCTGCCCGATCGCGAGAACGAGCAAGAGAAGTAGCAAGTAATGCATTTTCTTTACGAATCTTGGCATAGTTAGATTCCAAAGTAGAAAGGGAGGAGCGAAGATCTTTCTCAGATTCTACAAAAACAAAGAATAAAGAAAATCATATAGGCGAAAGGTTCGCAAGGTAGAGGTAGTAAAAAGACTTAACAAAGGAAAAATGGTCGAGGCAGTGAAATTTCATGACTACCTTCCTTTTGCGAGATAAGATATTGAGTTAAAGCCAAGCAACTGTTCTCCAAATGATCCATGGCATTGTCAAACTTATCACCAACCAAGCCTTTCAACCGAGATCGTAAATTTATTTCATTAGAAATAAGTAAGGTGTTTTGCTTCGCAAGAGAGGAATAAGATTCTTCTAACTTGGAATATTGATCCTTGAGTTGACTTGTTTTTATGCTTAAAGCTATTCTACCTTGAATAAGTTTATCTCTCTCCATGAAGATGATTCTTACTTCTTTGAGTTTATTTCTCGGTGAGCGAGAGAGATCGTTCTTGATCATTACATACTTTTTGGCAAATGCTAAGTTCTTGCGAAGAGATCGCCACCTTATTCAAAAAGAACTCGTTTCTCCCGAGATAGGGTTTGATTCTCATCGATAAAGTTTCCAACTCCGTTAGCTTTAGTCAAAAAGTAAGAGAGGCGAGACAATTCATTACTTAATAAATTTTGCTTTTGGACTAATTGAGCATTCTCCTTGGTAAGGTTATCTATTTGATCAACGAGAATACGTATGAAGATTATCTAATTGGTTATATTGATCCATCCAAGCATCTCTATCCATGCGGGCTTCCTCGGCGACGGTTCGATTAATATATCTCCATTTTTCGTTTAAGGTTTAGAGCTTAAAAGGGAGTAGAAATTTCAAAAAAAAAAAAAAAAAAAAAAAAAATTCACCTTTTAGTTCCTCATTCTTCCTGCGAAGATTATCACGATCCAGCGAAACGTTTTGAAGTTTTTGATTCTCAAGATGAAGAGTGTCACATTTCAAGGTCATAGCTTGGAGGTTACTTTTTAAAGCTTCAATTTCCTTATCCAAAGACGTTTGCGAAACCATTCTATCAGAGCCAAAATATTTACTTACAACCTCGCAAACACCAAATTTGATAGGATCAGTGGAAGATTTCTTGATATCATCGAGAAGAGCGGATAAAACCTTGAAAGCAATATCCATCCCTTCTAAATTTTCTTTAGTAAAAGGGAGAGATTCAGATGATGAAGTGATGATGGCGAGAAGATGGGAGAGTTGAATCATCTTTCGCCATAGGTATGTCATCGGAAGACGAGAATTTATGAAGGTTAATGACTGGGGTTGAGGCAATGTTAAGAGAAGAGGCATGGACAGTAGAAGAAGAAAAGGGTTCATTCGCAACAGGGTTATTGTCAGGAATTTCATTTATAGAAAGATTAGTTACAGGGGATGAGTCTGCAGCGACATTTTCGCAAATGAGAAGAGGGGATTCCGCCAGCGAAGATGTCACAGGAGGTGTTTTTGAAAGTTTAAACAAAGGAAATGAAACAACTGTTTCAACATTTTTAGGATGGCGAGGTTTTTTGGGGGGCCTCTCGACATTTGCATCACCCTGCGAATTACAAATTATATAAGAAACAGAGGCAACAATATTGTTATTAAAAGAATAAGTGTTTCTTAATACCTTGCTATTCGCAGATTCCTTTTGTTCACAACGAATTTTGTTGCGAACTCTTGGGAACATTAGGGTTCGAATTGTAAACTTGGTCTGGAAGTGTTTTTGCTGAAACAGAAACAGTATGGGAATTATCTAAAGATGAACAATGTCAAATAAAATAATTTCAGTAGACAAAATCAATTTTAAGAAGATCAGTTTCAGAAAAATAAACAAACCTTGATGACTCCATGGGAACAATAGCAGAAAGATGAAGAGGATTTATGAAAAGATGAACAGTGAAAAAATTGCAGACGACAAAAAGAAGATTTACGATGAAGAAGACGAAGTAAAAGAAAGAAGACATTTTTACGATGGATCTCTTCTTAAATAGACAAAAAATGATGACCGGTTAGCATTTAAAATGCCGGTGAAAAGGGGAAAATTTAACACGTGTAAACGGTTATGCTTAATTTACGGAATCTTGTCGACAGAAAGAAATGAACAACCGCGGCATTTTGAAAATATTAATTCTCATGACATTCTCTCCTTCGCAGAGAAGACATGAGAAGAGGCAAGATGTAGGATCAGAATATCGCAACACCAACGCCCTTGCGAAATCCATAAACGACACATTGCGAAGACATCGCAGACGAGTAACATAAATGACGCAACGGATGACGACAGCCAGAACACGAGAAAGATGTGAAGACCTAGCGAGATTTAGGAGTGTTGCGAAGTTTTACATTTGTACACTTGCGAGAATGTCGCAAGTCAGATCCGAAAATAAAGGATAACTTAGCTGTTATCCATTATGTAATGTCCTATTTAAAGAGCCGAATAGGCTTATGAAAAAGGGAGATCTTTTTAGAGAGTGAAGAGAAAGTTTAGAGGAGAGAGAGTCTAGTGTAGCAATAACATTCTTGATTTCACTTCCTTCTTGTAAAATTTCTAACTCAATTAATAAAGAGATTGGTTATTGATCTTAAATATGTGTTAGATATTATGAATTCTTGTGAGGTGTGTATTGTAGGATTTCTTGCAATTACAAATCGGTTTATATCGACTAACTTAAAGACCGATTCTTGTTGGCATAAAAATATAATCGAATTATATGGATATTCGAGAAGACTGATTGTGCCAAATTATTTCACTTTTTTTCAGAAAAATTAGTCGTTGGGGTGTTTCTCTATATATAGAGACCTCATCTTTGGACCCCATTTTCCCCAAAATTGCCCATTCTATTCCCTGTCACTCCATATAATTCAAAACTACTCATTTCATACTTCCACATGCAAGAAATGGCATCGTTTGACTCTTCCGAAGATTTGCCTATCACCAAAGCAAGGTACGCCAAAACTCGAATTAAAAATCAGTCCTCCGTAAGGGTAGATGCCGAAACCTTTTGCAAAAAGGTATATAACAAATATAGGATATTTTGGTAATACGAATGGAAGAAGTGTTCAACAAGTCCATGATAGGCACCAAGTCATCGAAAATGCGATACTTGCTTATTTATCTATCTAACACCGGATTTTCAACGCTAGACACTTTAGCTTGTCCATTGAACAATTTGTAAGTGTTTTTGTGATTTATTTTACGTAATCCATAGTGGTTTGATCTTCCAATTAAACACCACTAACAAAGTAAGTTTGTATCGTGTTTTTGTAGCACCAAGTCGTGAAAGCGCGCTACTTGGAGGAAAATGGGGAATCATTCACATTTGATGCAAGCTATCACTTCATGGTATCCAAAATTCCGGAGTAGGCCCTGGACTTCATGGTGGGTGAATCGGACTCGGATTCCTCCGACGAAGATTGATGGTTTTAGAAGTTTTTGTGTAGGTTTTGTCGGTAGATCTCTATGTAAACCTTCACGAGACTATAACTCGTCCATTAGGGTCGCCTAGGAGTTTAAAGGCTTGATGCATGTGCTAAATGCATCCGTGATTCCTATGAAAAGGAGTAGATATGAAATGAATGAAAAAAAAAATTCTTATGAAATATAACAATCGGTTTATATATGTCCCACAAAACCCCGATTATAGGAATCGAATTTTATATGTGCATACTTTAAACTATTCTGGAAATCCTCTGTTAATTTCGAAAACACCAACCCAGAATCGGTTTACGTTCATGCAACGTAAACCGATTCTGGGTAATGTTTACGAAAAAAAATAATCAAATTTTTTAAGTTTTTTGATGTTTTGAAGATCGATTTAAATATGACATCTAAAATATAATTAACACCTAATACGATTAACTAATGCTAATTAATTAGGGGTAAAATAGGTACCTAGATAGTAGTTGGATAAAGGGTTGTGTGAAATTTATTTTTAATGACTTTTTTTGTCATCTAGTAACCGGCGTGTTATAGGCCAAAGCTTAAAAGATGACTAACAGAGATAGAACGACACCAATGCGGATTCCCAGATTGTTGACTTTAACTTTTAGTGTCTATATCTAGTACCAGCCAGACTAGCCAGGTAATTTTAGAGGATCACAAGTATTGGTGTTTCTCATGCTTTTTCATCCATAATTGTATATTCATGTAATCCAAATTATAAATGTATGTTATGGGTAAACATCAACAACCTATGCGCCATGTGTACAAGCGATGCTTAGAAAAATAACTTTTATGACATTGTATTATAAAAACTTAGGTGATTATGTCAATTCCCACTTTTCGACAGTTCACAATCATTGAGATAACATAATTATAACTATTTGTTGAAGCGAATTTGAATGCCTAAGATGTTGGTGAAAGCTGAATTGGTTATCCGAAAAACTTTCCTTCGGTCCTGTACCTTGACACTAAACTGTCATGCTACGGACCTACGATATGTCGTAAAATGCAGAAATATCTTTATTTAGCAAGAAGAATTTTTCGAGCATCTACATGGAATCTTTTTTCTACTCTCACTATTTGAAACTGGAGAGTGGATCCGCAGCCATTTAGATTTTAGATTTCTTGATTAAGATTAACCCCGAATTGATGCTACAAGGTGTATCAAAATAGATGCTACAATCTACATGAGCACAAACGGAATGTCGATTGATGAAGTTGTTTTTCAATAAAGATAAGCATAAGTCTTTTTTTTTTTTTTTTTAACACTCTTGAATGATTTGCTCTGTTCACTAAATTATCTTTCAAGCACTAAATTAACGGTTTTTTTGGATTAAAAATCTTAAGTAACAGGAAATGCAAAATTAATAGGAAGAGTAAGGTTAACCACAGATTCAATAAGCTCAGCACACCAACCAATTGGGATTTTAATAGTATGTGCTGGATCTTGTTGCCGGAGAATCTTAAGTCCAAACATGGTCCCATTATGCTTCTGACTAGACCAACCAATTGGACCGCACATAGTTGCATATTCTTCATTGTGAAAATTCCCCATAAGCTGCATCTACATTGATAGCTACAGCTAAATTTTTTTTTCCACAACAAAAGCTGTTCGATTTGGTTGTGCATATGTGTGCCCCGAGTTAGACTGTGCAAGCTCATGTAAATGTTTTATTAAAAGCGGAGATTGTAGATCATCCATTGTCCCGACTGAAAGAAAAATGAAAAAAAAAAACGTTTCCACACTGGACCCATTCTCTTGTAAATGATTTAGGATGCCCAGGTTTTGGCCAAGAAGTGAGTTGCTGAATGTAAAAATCTTGCACGTTTTGCAAGCAGCAACAGGCGTGGAAGCCTACATTGGTCGGATAGGCATCCCGCTCAGAGTGAATTCCGGCATGATTTATGATCTAAATTTAAAAATTCATTGCGAGGGTATGTGCCATATAGGAGGAAAGCAGTTCTTCCCGTAAAGCGTAGCCTGCAGTAGCTCACTGGTGTATAAAATTCTATTTGGGTGATTTTTTGGTGTTCGCGGGAGTATTCAAACAAAAGATCTTTTGAGGCAGTCAAACTTCAGCCTTTTCCTCTTGGTTGAAGCAAAGATGAAATGAAGGTGGATCTGGAGTGAATCCACATGGTTTTCAATTTTTTTTGAGGTACCACATTTTTTCGGCCAGAACTCTCGTTTTGATACTTGCCTACATAACCGAATAGGTTACTTTCTCAGTCGTATCAAACTGGCTTGCTTAGTCAAGCTCAAAGTAAAAATCTGTAACGTGTATGTTTTTTCAGCGTGTTCGGTTGGGATTATTGGAATTCCAATAATCCGATTATGAGGTAATCCGATTATCAGAATTGGATTGTCGGGATTGAATTCCCTTATCATTTATTGTTCGGTTCAAGTTTTAGAATCAGGAACTGAGAAGATATCCATACAAAATACGCTAATACCCTTGATTTTTATGCGATTCAAATCAAGTTCAGAGAAAATCAAATCCAAATCTTAAGTTTTCATCGAAGAGACTGAAAAATCAAATCCGATCCCAGAATCGGGTATAATTTTTCTGACGGTAGTTTACGATCCACCTAGTTCTCTTTTCTCTACGGCTAAAAATTACAAGAGATCAAGTTGACTTTTGATTTGAAGTTAGTTTTGTTAAGGGTAATGATGTATTTGCATGCTCTTTTCCCTGGAAATGAATTCCATTCCATCGTCCAAAGAGCGGAATTGAAAACAACTAATTTAGGGGAATCGAATTCTCTGGGAATTGGATTCCTGGATTTCACCTTATGTTCGGTTGGGAGAATTGGGGCGATTACCTTGTAATCGGTTTACTGGGATTTCAATTCCCGCAACCGAACACGCTGTTGGTGTCTTTTAATGTAGAATTAGCCCATCTTCCCAAATGTTTATTCAATACGCAACACATCGTTCCGACTCCTTTTCCGTTATTTTTTTTTTGTAAAGGATCACAAGGAGGGTGTTTCTCATGTTTTCCATCCATAGTTTTATTTCCATGCAAGCATGGATTAACTATGTTTCTTCGATACGCGAAAGGCAATTTTTAGGACGTTTTCTTATAAAAACTTCAGATTGTTGAGTTAGTGCCCAACTTATAGAAGTTAGTTGTCATTAGACTATAACATAGTTACTACTGTAAAAAATTCGGGTATAAGAATGTGATGTTGGCGGAAGCTGAATCGGTCAATCAAGATACTATTCTTTGTCATATGTTTAATTATGATGAGCATTCCAACAAAAAATTTGGGGATGGCTATTCGTTGTGGTTATCGATAACTTTGAAGAAACTTAGTATTAGTGCACCCTTCAAAGCAAGAAAACGATGATGTAATATTTTACATTGTGTCTGTGAACTGATTTGGAGATCATAGTGGAAAGACTTTATCCAATAAAAAGGTATTTCAGTAACTATATAAACATTGAATAAACTAGTCTATGGAGGTCATAACCATGTGAATATTCAGATTTATCTTAATTTATCCCTGGTTTTAGGAACAATGTTTCGGACTAGTTGGTTTCACGCAACATGGTATGGGTGTTCTTTGGTAAATCAGGCTTCAAGTCCAACTGTATTGTCCCAAGATCGACCGAGTTACAACTCACAACTACTAAAGACGCTTCTTTCACTCTTACCATAATATTTCGTTTTTTAAACGAAGGCATTGGTTCTCACGTTCAATCTCTATTCGCTTTTCTTAATGTCTCTGCTCATAAGATTTTTGTTTCCAACCTTTTGGATATGTCGACTACAAAGATGGTAACCTTAAAGAATTCCGATGGAGAAACTTTTGATGTTGAAAAATCTGTTGTTCTTCAATCCCAAACTATTAAGCATATAATCGAAGATGATTGTGCTGATAATGGAATACCGTTACCCGATGTAACTAGCAAGATTTTGGCTAAAGTTATTGAATACTGCAGGAAACATGACGGTGATGCCAATGATAAGGACAAAGATCTCAAGGACTGGGATGCTGAGTTTGTTAAGGTCGATCAAGCTACGTTGTTCGATCTTATTTTGGCTGCGAATTATCTGAATATTAAGGAGTTGTTGGATTTGACTTGCCAGACAGTTGCTGATATGATCAAGGGTAAGATACCAGAGGAGATCCGCAAGACATTCAACATTAAGAATGACTTCACCCCTGAGGAAGAGGAGTAGGAGAAGGTCCGAAGGGAGAACCAGTGGGCTTTTGAATGATTTGAAAGCTAAACAAACCAGATTATCATCTAGTTGGGGTTTACTTTATTATGTGAGTTGCAAGTATATGCATGGTCTATGGTTTAATTTGTGTTTTTGAGTAATCCAGACGGTTTTGTTTTTTAATGATTGGTAGAGATTTATGATTTGTCTTCTTAATTATTCAGTGTTTTATTCTTGTCCCGTTAAAGATTAGAGATTTTAGATTATGTTGAATTGAGATTAACTACCTTATACTATTCACATCTTTTACTTGCTAATAAAAGTACAAAGTTATTTCCATGTTCCATGAATAAATTATATTTCACGCATACATGAGATCTAAGAAAACTAACTCTTATGACATTTAGTTAAGTGATTGTGTGAGTTCCTAATTTCCAGAAGTTCACATTCATCAGAATAACATAATTAGTATATGTATCGTTGTAAATTTGAGTATATAAGATGTTGGCGGAAGCTGAGTTAGTCAAGCAAGAAATGTTTCTCGGTTTTCTTAACTCTTGGAGATGGAATGGACATGTTATGAAAATGATTTTTCAATGCATCTACCCAAACCTTTTATTTCGTTTTGTTATTATTATGGTATTTGAAACTAGACGAGGATACAACCATGTGAATTTTAGATTTCTTTTGAGCAGAGAAACTAAGAGAAGAGAGATTAACCCCAAGTTTGAGTAACAAGGTGTTTCAAATTAATCTTACGATCAATGAAGTTAAATTTTTTAATAAAGATTGCTGTCAATTTTTTATTTTTATTTTTATTTTATTTTTGATATTGCAAACTTTCTTGAATAAAGTTTGGTATTAGTTGCTCTCCTATATAACGTGAATTATCATATGAAGCACCAGGTTAACGGATTTTTGGATGGGAAGTCTAGGAGGATTCCAAGTAGGGAAACCATAATTCAATAAACTAAGCACACCAACCAATTGGAATTTTAAGAGCGTTCTTGTGCTCGTTCTTGTTGGCTGTTGCAAGAGAATCTCGAGTCCAGACATGGTCCCAGTTTGCTTCTAACCTCACCAATCAATTGGGCCGCACATAATTGCATCTTTTTCCCCATAAGTGGCATCTAGATGGATAGCTAGTTAGCTACCGCTATTTACTCTTTTTCACAGCGAACGCTGTTCGATTTGGTTTTGCATATGCGTGCCTCAAGTTAGACTGTGCAACCTCACATTTTATTTTGATCAACTTGAGATATGGTGTCATCGGTGTGTCATATCGTGTTGTGCTACAAACCTACTGACAGTCTGACACTAGTGCACGACACATATGACAAGCAGAGCCGGAGGAGCCAGCTTGAAGTTAGTTGCACACCCAGCCCAGCCCATCTAGTTAGTTGCACACCCTACCCAGCCCAGCTAACTCTCATGATTTTTGAAAAAAAGTAGGCTGTCAAGCCCAATTATCCTTTAGTTGCACACTAGCAAGATTTTGTATCTGGCTCGACTAGAGCTGTCAACGGGCCAAGCTAGGGTCATCCCTAACCCTAGTACTACTCATATACAAGCCCAAAATCTCAACCCTAGCCCTAGACGGGTTGGCTTGGCGGGTTCACGGGTTGGCTTGTTTTACTAAGCCACACAAAATTCAAGTATTTCTATTTAAAAATAATTTTATTTTTTTGGTGCTAATGAATCAATTTATTTTGGATTTGATATTTCTATTTTATTGATATGGAATGTGAATGTGAATGGATTGATGATCTAAAATAATACAAAAGGATTTAATTACTAATTGTTATTCGTTAATATGTATATAATAAACGTAAAATGTGTTTTTTATTTCTTAGGTGTAGGCTTCTTTGGTTCTATTGAATGTAAATTTCAAGTTATTGGTTGTCATTCATTGTAAATAAGATATAAATTTGATTATTGAAAAAATATAAAATGATATCACGGGATTTTTTTTTGTGTCTCACATCAACCAAAAAATCATACATATGGCTATATGAGCGACTATATGAGCATATACTCACGGGTTGACGGGTAACCCGCGGGTTGACCCTAGCTTGGCTTGTTTTCTACTAGGGCTAGATATGCTAACCCTAGCCCGGCTTATTTAGCCAACGGGACAGCAAGCAAGTTTTGCCTGAACAAGCCTCTTTTGCTTCTTACCACTACAAACATTTATATAACAAATGTTTACATCTTAGGAGTAGATATTACCGTACGATATCAGTTGTTTCAAGTGCCTTTAAATGTACAAGTAGCCCAGTGTTTTGTTAAATTCCAAACAAAAATGATTGGTGCACCGTGTGAGAGGAGAGTGGGGTCCACTCCCTATCCCGATGTAGAGAGGGAATCCTGGACTGTCCGATCCCCTATCGGTGCACATCACGGTGCACAAACTCGGTAAATCTATCACGGCTGAATTCCAAAAACAAGCATCTGACAGATTTATTCGCTTTAAACTTTTTAAATTAAACTAGATTAGTGCCCGTGCTACGCACCGGGAATCTTTTTTCTTTCTTTTAACCATATTTTTGATTTGGTGTGCGCGGGGCTTCGCCCCGCCCGTGGCGATGCATTTTTGATTTAGTGATGCCCCATCCCGTCTTAACTTAACGTTATATAAGGGGAGAAAAGATATTTATTTTGTCCTTTTATTTTCCCGGAATATGAGTTTTTTTTTTTCCCCGTTTATGTATAAGCAGAAAATATGTGTGAAATATATGAGTTTTTTTTTTCTCCGTTTGTGTAATATGGTAGGTACTCGATTTTCGGATTTCCATAAAATTACAAACACCGTAGGTTGAGTTTTTCTTTTGAGTTTGTAATTTTTAAACCAGTTGTACGTTGCCAAGTGTCCTCGTAAAAAAATTTGTTTCACAAAAACTACGAAAGACCGATTTTGACCTATAGAATGCGAGGGTTACCTCACCATTTAACCTAAGAGCTTTATTTATTTAGGACTTCAAGTCATTAGATAGATTGTTAAGTGTAGGAGTATTGAAGAATACTTTGGTATAATTGAAGGGTTTTATCAATATTATGATATTATTGATTCTTAAGCTTTATAATTGTTCTCCTCTGGACATGGAAGCAAAGTTTTTATACCTCCAAAAGCTCGTGTTATTGACATCGTTTGATGGAAGCAAAGTTTTTATGCCTCCCTCCAAGATCTTTCAGTCGGACCCACAACCAAAAAATGGATTGTGGAAAGATTTCCTGGCACTAATAAGGATACAATTAACTGCGTGATATTCTCCATCTGTGGGAGTGTTCTATTCCAATTTCGGACGTTACATAGAGTATATTTGTAAGAACAACCAAAAAATAAGGTGTATACCAAACACTCCCCAGGCATGTGATTACACCAAAAAAGAAAACGGGCAGTATCACAGATTTTTTTTTTTTTTTTAAATTAGGATTTATTTTTCAACATTAATTTTTATTATAAATATTTTTAGTAAGAATAGAGCATAAGTAAAGAAAAACCAATTCTTTTTTTTGGCACGGATTCCTGATTTGAAACGATTTTTTTTTTTGTGTCAACGATTTCCTTTTTAAGAGTTTCACGTTTTTTATTTATTTAACGGTTTGGACGTGAGTTTTGTCCACCCTTACTAAAGTACAGTTAAGTATAGGTGTAAACACGGTGTAACTAAATAATTCAAGTTTAAATTCTAACATCAGTATTGTCTACCTACTTTTTTTTAAACACCGTTACTAACGGACAATTAAGTATTTGATGTATCCAAATTGTAACCAAATTTTAATTATTACAACCAATAGAGTTATGCCAAGTGTCCTCACCGTAGCTTCTGCATTAGAAAAGGCCTTTCTAGGCCAATAGGAAGCGAGGGTTTCATCACCGTTTAATGTGAGAGCTTTATTTGTCAAGGCCTTTAAGGGGGAAGATTTCCAATTTATTGATCATATGTAAACAAAGAAGATAAACTCTTTTGATTAGTATCAAAAAGACACATAATTATTCTATTTAACCTATATAGCGGAATGTAATCTGAAGGTTTCACACAATATATTACCTGATCAAATTTATATACACGTAGTTACCGTAATCTCATCTTGAGGAAGGATCCATGGACACTCTTAGATGGACAAGGTCGGACAAATTTGCGTCATTTTCTCCGGCAAACTCAAACGACAATGAATTTAAGTCTAATATTTTCATGATATGTTCCTAATATAAGACTTTATATTCCTACAGAAAATGAATACAATTCAAGATAGCAAACATGACCATCTATCGATCTTAATTTCAACCGTTAATTTTGAACGGCTGATATTCAAAGGGGTAGATGGTGGTTTTATACATCTCGAATTATGCTCATTTTTTGTAGGAATGTAGAGTCTTATAATAAGAATATACCATTAAAATATCAGACTTAAATTCATTATCGTTTGAGTTTGCCGGAGAAAATGACGCAAATCTTATCCGACCTTGTCCATCTAAGAGTGTCCATGGATCCTCCCTCATCTTATATACGTTAGAATTATATTCAACTTTCTCCAGCATCCTACAAATTAATTAAAGTAATATTTTGATTGAGTCAATGTTGATATATTTTGTAGTTTTACAGTTTTACTCACTTCTGAAATTCTGAGAATCACAAAAGAAAATGAAAAACTACTCACACAAGAGTTGTGCAGCTTTATAACCAAGTTTATTTAAAATTAAAATTATATCAGCGTATGCCTAGTTGTACAAGCATGTGATGCATGAAGTTGGCATAAAATGGTTTATGTTTGTGACAAATTTTTTCTTTTAAGAAGAGTACATTTTATACTCCCTCCCTCCCATTATTAGATGACCTAGTTGATGTTTGCACAATTCTTAAGGCAAGGAATGCGAAAGAGTATTTTTAAGTATTTTTTTACAATTATACCCTTATGGATAGTAATTTGTAAAATTTAGAAATGATTTATCTCTCAAACTATACCATGGATTTTCGTAAACTTTGTATTGTTAGAAAGCATTTTAAAACACCTACGTAACGGGCATAAACATGTATATCAAATTATATACATTTCTTATACTAACGATAACTAATCAAAAGGATAATTTTAGAAATATTCCCTTGTTTAATGAAATAGGTCAACTAATGATGGGACAAAATTTTAAACTAAGTAGGTCATCTAATAGTGGAACGGAGGGAGTACGATTTAAGGGACACTTTAAGCATTGTGGAAAATGGAACTTTTGTCTAGTTTTTGTCTCGTTTAAAAATTGCTGCTAAGACAAAACTTTCTCTCTCCTTAAAAGAAAAATTAGGCGACAGAAAAACCATGAACTAGATCTTCGATTTCTCGCTTGTTTCTCGATCAAATCCCTTGATTTTTTTTGCTTCTTCTTCCTGTATTATTTCTTTATGAGTATGGGTTAGCTTTTTTGGGGTTTGATTGGAGATTGTAGAGGTATTTTAGCCTCTAGGGTTTCTGTTTTTTCAAATTGGTAGCTCGATTTGATGGTGCTTCTCGACCTAGATCTTGGGTTCGATTTTTTGATTACTCCGTTGGTTCTCCCTCACTGGCAGTAGATTGGAAGTTCAAGGTCAGATTTCATTTCGTTCTCTTTCAATTTCTTTTTATTTTCCCTTTCCTTGCTCCCTGTTTTGTTCATCTGTGTGCCATTTTGGGTTTGGTTTTGCAATTTTCCTCCAAAATCTTCAAAATCTAGTTTTTTCTTTGGACTTTATGCGGTCAATTTCTCCTCTTTTGGGTGAGTTTATGATTTACTTGTGTTCCACTCTTGGGTTCTCTTTTAGTCTTTAGTAGTTTGTTTTAAGGTTTTTTATGTCTAGCAATGGTCCTCCCTTGGGGGGGTTTTCTTCTTTGTTTCTGGAAAAGACTCTAAATAAGAGGGTTGTTTCTTCTATTCAATTGAATGCACTTCCAACTCCTTTTTTGAAAGGAGATTTACCAGCAATCAAGATAACTAATTGTATGTATAAGAAAGGTTTATGTCAATGGAAATACAGCCTCATTGGAAGACTTTATCTAAGTAAGATTAAGTTGGAAGAAGCAAAAGATCAGTTGTTATCGCAGTGGAAAATTGCAGGAACAGTGAAGATCATTTCAGTTGGAAAGGGCTTCTTTGTGATAAAGCTTGACAATGAAAATGATAAGCAACTTATTGGGTCAAGAGTTTCCTTGAAGGTGGCTGATCAATATCTACACGTTAGAGATTGGGAGCCTAAGTTTAATCCAGAAAACCAGAGAACATCTTTAGCAAAGGTGTGGATTAAATTTCCCGGGTTGAGTTTGGAATACTGGACTGAGGAGAATTTACTGACAATGGCAAAAGCTTTCGGTAAACCTATCCTAGTAGATGACAACATCCTCTCAATGGATTTTGGTTTTTTTTGCTAGCGTTTTGGTAGAAGTTGATTTTACAAAGGAGTTTCATGAACGAGTTTGGGTGGGAGATGGTGAGGATGATAGTGAAGAAGGCTTTTGGCAGCCTGCTGTGATTCCTAAAATCCCAAAGTTTTGTTCTCATTGCAAAATCGTGGGTCATTTGGTCTCCGAGTGTAGATCAAAAAACAAGGTTGCGACTAATCAGTTGGAAGATGTTAGTGTTTCTGGTAAGATTTTTAAGAGGAAAAAAATAAGATCGAATAACATCAAAGAAACTCTATCAGCCGAAGAGATTCAAGAAGGTTTTAAGATGGATAGTGTGACTGAAAGATGTGCGCAACCCGTTACGGAAGGGGCAAGCTCAACATCAACTGACCCATCCATTCCACCTGGATTCGAAACTTATAATAGATTTAAAGGGTTCGAAGACGAGGAGGAGGTTTCTACATCCGAGTCAGTAGTGAAAGATTTGGTCATTAACACCAAGAAATCGTCCTCGTCCGAGCCGTTATTGGTGCCAAATAGAAAGCTGAGTTTAAAATCAAAAGCTACGGGTTTATTCCCAAATGGCACTTTGAGTACAAACAGTAAAACTTTTCCTAAATCCTTTAACGATTCGAACAAGATTTCAGCCGTTAGCCTCACTGAAATGGGTTCCTCAATGGGGTTTGGTTTTCCTTTTTCGAAGAAAGATCGCCAAAATATGTTTGGTGCTCTTGTAGAAAATCATGACGGCTTAAGCTCAGAAGAAATTGATGAGGTTCCTCCTTGACAACCTCTTATGTTCTGGTTAGTTCTCAAGCTTCAGTTTCTAAATTAGATTTGGCTTGGCAATTAGCTTCTTCTCCTGGTTGTTTGTCTGCTTAGAATCTGTTTTATCTTCTTTAGTTTTTAATTTTTTTTTTTTTTTTTTTTTTTTGCTTTTTCTTGGGGATTTTAGCTCTTCTTTAGTTATGTCCGCCCGCACGCGGCTTGTGTGCCTTTGAATCTATCTAAGTTTGCCGATCAAAAAAAAAAAGCATTGTGGAAAATGGTTGGTGGATACCAGAGCTGGGCACTGCATTATCACGAGAGGTCATAGAGGGAAATGTTTTTGGGGTAGCTGTTGGTATAGATGGATGGATAGACATATCTAATTTTGAAAAATGGTTGTTGCATCATATTCAATGTGATAATTTCTAATTAAGCGGCACTTAGATGGATGGATAGACATATCTAATTTTGGCACAACGGTGGTTCTGCAATTTGGTTGCGCATATGTATGCCTCGAGTTAGACGGTGTAACCTCGCGCTATGTTTTGATCAACTTGAGACGTGCCAAATTGTTATGTGGTACCTTTCACTTTCGAAAATACCCCTAATAAACTTCCGATTTTTTTTTTGTTCGATAAAGATTTTTTGATCGGTAAAGAATTTGGTGCTGGCGAGTTTCAAACTCGGATCACTGGTATCATCATCCAATGACTTTACTATTGTACTACAGTGACACCGGCAAACAAACTTTCAATTAATCCGCCAATACTCCGTGTTTTTTCTTTGCTACTTTACTTCTCTGTCTATGTTTTAGAAATCTCATTCTCCTCCCACCACCCTACTCCACCGTCTTTTGTCACCACCACCACCCCTCCTCCTTCAATTCCAGCAACACCATAACACTATTATGTTCTAATTTCATCATCACCACCAATTTCATATGCGACCAATTCTTCAACTCTGATTTCAGTTTCCCCTAGTTTAAATTTCAGATCTAAACGAGATGGTCATTATTTTTTTCACCACCACCACCATCACACCAGTGGAACCAACTCAATTTACTTCAGGTACAATTGTTACATCGCAAAATCAAAATTTTGGTTTCAAATCCAGCTGCTGCAACACAATAACACCATTACATACTAATTCTACCTTCACCACCAGTTTTATATTCAACAAATTCCCCAACTCCGAACTCTATTTTCCCCAATTTAGATGACCATTATTCTTTCACCACCGCCACTACAACATCACCACCATCGTAACCAGCTCTACCACCAAATTCGTACACAAGTATTAAAGATTTAGTCAAGTTTATGTTTGTGAATATTCACTGGTTGTATAAATGCCTAACAAGTATTTACATATTTGCAAAATCCATCCACTCAAACATACAACATGGAAACAACATTAAAATTTTGAAGTAGGTTATGTTAGTAAGAATTAAGAAGAAAGAATAAAAAACGAGGTATATATACTAAAACTGGAGTTGGGCTTATAGTCATTTAATATCCTTATATTCAAATTTTTCCTGATATTGTCTTTGTAATGGTATTAACAATGAAATTTTTTAGTCTACTTGATACTTGAGTTACATGAAAATTTTAGTGGGTGAACTCATTTTGTAGTACAAAAATCTTCACATGTTTTAATCCGTTTCTTGGTCTGATTACTTTATTGATGGATCCAAAGCAAAGCAGCATTTCAAGTTTTCCTCCACATCGAAGCCCAAGAATTCTTGAGCTAGCTCGAATTCGAGAGCTAACCGAGAAGGAGACAAACAAAGATAGACAATCCGAACGTAAAAAACAACTGCGACATCTGTATTATAAAGCAATAAAAGAGAGAATAACCGAAAATGAAAAGGAAGCAATAAAAGAGAGAAAATCCGTATTAAATTTTAGCATCAACTGCTGAATTTGGCACTCGTTGAAATTTACGCCTGTTGATGGTGGTTTTTAAACAAGGGGTAAAATCGTAAAACCCCATGACCTAGTGTTACCCGCAACACATTAACTAAGAGCATTTAACTCGGTGTAAATAATTAATAGGGTATTTTTTCAAAATACCAGATTAGGGTTTTCGACACAGAACCCTAATTCCAAAACCAAGCCGCACACTGCGCACCATGGCAACAATGCCAAACTAAGCCGCACACTGCGCACCATGGCAACAATGCCAAACCAAGCCGCACACTGCGCACCATGGCAACAATGCCAAACCAAGCCGCACACTGCGCACCATGGCAACAATGCCAAACCAAGCCGCACACTGCGCACCATGGCAACAATGCCAAACCAAGCCGCACACTGCGCACCCTGGCAACAATGCCAAACCAAGCCGCACACTGCGCACCATGACAACCATGTCAAACTAAGCCGCTATGACATTGGCACATGCCAAATATAGCGCCCTAGGCTTGCAAAACGTGCAACTAGGTCAACATGGCCGTACGTGCCATTGGCACATGCCAACACGTACCACAAGCCATACTTCCAAGCCGCTATGCCATTGGCGCATGCCAAATATAGCGCCCTAGGCTTGCAAAACGTGCAACTAGGTCAACATGGCCGTACGTGCCATTGGCACATGCCATACTTCCAAGCCGCTATGCCATTGGCGCATGCCAAATATAGCGCCCTAGGCTTGCAAAACGTGCAACTAGGTCAACATGGCCGTACGTGCCATTGGCACATGCCAACACGTACCACAAGCCATACTTCCAAGCCGCTATGCCATTGGCGCATGCCAAATGTAGCGCCCTAGGCTTACGAACCATACAACCTAGGCCAAGTCGGCCACGCATGCCATTGGCACATGCCAACATGCTCGCTGGTAGATTTTCCTACCAAGGCCACGCATGCCATTGACACATGCCAACATGCTCGCTGGTAGCTTTTCCTACCAAGGCTACGGCCCTAACGGCCACGCATGCCATTGGCACATGCCAACATGCTCGCTGGAAGCTTTTCTCACCAAGGCTACGGCCCTAAACGGCCACGCATTCCATTGGCACATGCCAACATGCTCGCTGGTAGCTTTTCTTACCAAGGCCACGGCCCTAACGGCCACGCATGACATTGGCACATGCCAACATGCTCGCTGGTAGGTTTTCTCACCAAGGCTACGGCCTAAACGACCACGCATGCCATTGGCACATGCCAACATGCTCGCTGGTAGCTTTTCTTACCAAGGCCACGGCCTAACGACCACGCATGACATTGGCACATGCCAACATGCTCACTGGTAGCTTTTCCTACCACCAAGGCATTCCGCACATGCCATTGGCACATGCCAAACACACACGCTGGTAGCCTAACTTGGAAACCTTGCAACCTACCACCAAGGCATTCCACGCATGCCATTGGCACATGCCAAACACACACGCTGGTAGCCTAACTTGCAAACTGTGCAACCTACCACCAAGGCATTCCGCACATGCCATTGGCACATGCCAAACACACGCCACTAGCAGCTCTGGCATTGCCACTTACACTCAACGTACAACCTACCACCAAGGCATTCCGCACATGCCATTGGCACATGCTACGCACGCCACTAGCAGCTCTGGCATTGCCACTTGCGCTCGAAGTACAACCCGCAACAAGGGCATTCCGCACATGCCAATGACACATGCCACACGCGCCACTAGCAGCGCCACTTGCACTCAAGGTGCAACCAACGAGATATCAACACAAACCGGGGATGCTTTCCCGGGGTTTTGGTTTGGCGGTCACGGCTTGCGGCGTACACTACGCTTACATTAAGAAAGCGTGAAAAGGAATAAATCGGTCAAATAAATGAGGAAATAATGGTGAAAACGTTTTCACCCATTAACACCATGCGGTTACCACCTCCTCCCATTATTTAACCCTTTACTCTCTTCCTTCATGAGGCCAGAGTGCGTTTCAATCTCGACTTGTATAAATAGGTCTTACCTATTTCCACCGGACAACAAGTCTCGGTCGGAGAAAAATACTACACTCTCGGAAAAGGCAACTTTGCAAGCTCTCCAAAAAGCTTTCATATCTTGCAAGCTTCCTAAAGCTTTTACTTTCTGATACAAGTCGAGATACTACTCTCCCAGAATTATTCTGGTCTCAACACCTTTCTTGGCTTCCCTCCCCAAATCAACCCTTCTCTTCCACTTTGTGACCGAAGCAAGTCCGGGAACGGCCATTTCTTGGTTTAGGCCGGACTTGTACGATTGATCTCTCGAATCTATAAAGTGTTCACGTGCAGCACATTTGTTTAGGGTTTGAATCGGTTTCTCACTCACCTACCGAGTTTACCGAAATCGGCGAAACGATTTTTACCCATAAACAATTGGCGACCACAAATGGGAGGATTGATATATCTGCTACAATGTCGATCACGATCTCGTTCTTCGACCCGGATGTCAAGATGGTAGGGGAAGGCGACTCAATCCGATGCAACTACCCGGACAACCCGGTTACCGTTGTAAAAACTACACAAGAAAACTGGGACTCGCCAAGATGCTACCAGTGATTGGGGACTTGTCACGATGCTACCAAAGAAACCGCCTTTTACATGAAGAGGGGCATGTTCGCAAAAACCTATGAAGTGAGTAAATTCAGACTATGCAAGATATACGATTTGTTTTAGGTTTTTAGTAAAACCATTATACTACCGAGTATTGTGCCTATTGCTAGCACACACTTTCATAAAATCAATATTCCTTTCCCAAAACATAATCAGAGTCATATTATCAAAACCATTCATCCCGAAATAATCCAATATCCTCAAAAGCTACCAAACTCTACCAAAACTGGTCAAACCTTGAACCGGACATCCAATATGTCTTTCAAAAAAAAAAAAAAAAAAAGGAGAACCTAAATGAAAGTTTAACAGAGAAACATTCAAGGAAAATCATCCAACAGAGGTGCTGTTCTTCTTGGATAAAGTCGACTTTGCATCTTCAAGAGCCGCTCTCTTCATAGTCAACATCTTGGAAAGCTTTTCGAGTTCTACCTCCTGTCGTGCAATCTCCTCGGCGGAAAGGCTTTCGGTTGTTGCATCTTTCAACTTTTGGATCTCGGCAAGGCCTTCGACAAACCACGAGGTGTTGAACTCCTTTTCTACGCACACGTCGTGATGGTGCTCCCGATCGGCAATAACGTCTTCAGAAACGGTGTGACCAAATCACCTCATGCATATCCTCGATGGAAGATAAAGCCTCTTCCACACGCTTAACCAGCGCAAATCGACTAGTGACTTTCTTGGTTGTAGCCATATGTCCGTACTTCTCCCAGATTCTAGTATACAACGCCTCATGCTTAGCCAGACGTATTTGAAGTCGCCAACCAAACACATGACCTGGATAAGGAACCAAGTACGGGGATCAAAATGGCGCCTGCACTGGCCTCACGACTCGCAGAGAGTCTTCCTCCATGTCTACGACAACAACCATCGAGAGAATCATCTGCCGTTTGAGCCACATCTCGTGCCGACAATTGGCTAACACCCATCTCCAAGTCACCAGCGGTGGTCACCAAAGGCAAGTTTTCGTGTGCCTCTACCCCTAATCATCCTCCGAATCGGATTCCTCCTGCGAACTCAAGTTAGACATTTTTCAAAAAGAAGAAACGAAGAAGAGAGAAAAGAAGCGCGAAACTCACCGAACCACTTCCCGAAAAGAACCGGTCTTTGCGAGAGGAATCACTCTCACTTGTCGAACTTTCTTCTTTCTCTGACTCGTCATCGCTATGAGAAGGCTCAGTGCTGCTGGAATTCTTTGAAGAAATTGTTGTCTCCTGGCAACGTGCAAGGGCAGCGAAAGCATTAACACTACCGAAGCCCTAGAGTAAACAAGACACACGTTTTCAGCAGAAATTCACGTGTTTTGAGACAAACCAAAGAAGAGGCGACACATACCTAGTTATTGGAAGAACTGAAAGACATGAGAGCTGAGGGAGGGTCTTTTGAAACCGTCCGGAACCCGCCAGCACGATTCTTCGTTCTCCGTTCCTTGACCTGGGGACTTTCCGAGTTGCTAGGCAATTTTCGTTTGAGATCTCTCAACATTGGATACTTCTTCAAAACTGCTGGGAAGGTTTGCAACGAACGTTCTCCACCACGCTATTCACAAAATCTTGGATCATAATAAACTCGTCGCCCCAGAACTCGTTATAGCCGAAGGTCGTCGAAGTTACTCTTCCCGTTTGAAAGAAGGGAAGGCGGATACCCGGCTCAAGGGCACTGGCATTAAGGGCGGCACGCAATGAATCTTTAGGGATCACCTACTGTAAGCAAGAGGCACCCCTTGATCGAAACCCATGTGACGAGCGACACGGTCAATATTGTAGCGACTATCTAGAAAGACCCCATGAAGAAAGACGGCATATAACCTAGCAAGCGGCTTTGAATGAATACCAGCGCTCAAATCGCCATCAGAAGACAAAGACATGAGCGGAGCAGAAGCAAAGGTGTCAATTTGAGTCACTGAGCTATGGACCGGCTCCCATGGTCGAAAATTGATTTCATACGACTTATCAAGAAGACTAACCAAGCTCACGCCAACCTTTGGGCGCTGTTCACCCATCGAAGAATTCGGAACCCCCCAACTCGCGGGAATCGAAGGCATCGGTTTCGGAGCATACTTCTCAAAGTGCTCCCATAGCCAGACTTGCAGAAAAACAACGTGCACATATGAATTCACTTTCATGAAACCATTCGAAACTCGCATGTTCGCAACTAGGTGATCCAGATGCACATACAGGGAACCGAGGAATAGCTTGCCAATAGGAAGAACTTCACCTTTTGCTAACTTCACAGCAACCGCTAGCAACTCTGGTCTTATTTCCTTCTTGCCAGAACCGTCATCAAAAATGTCTCTAGACAACCAGAGAGCCAAAAATGCTACAACATTAAGATCATCAAGCTTTTACATTCGGGTTCCACTCGTCCGGAAACCACCGAGACATCCACCAGCTATAAAAGCACCTTTCATCCTCTTTCCCAGAATCCTTCGACTTCGCAATGGAGTCTTTTCGAGCGTAATCTCCCAACTTAGCGGCAAGGTCATCCCGCATCTTCACCTCACTTTCGAGATAATTGGATTTTAAGATTCCCGATTCTGAAAGATTCAACAAGAGAGCCACACTCTCCAAGGAGAAAGTTATCTCACCCCATCTACATATGATCGTATGGGTGTCCGAACACCATCCGGAGATGAAAGCAACCAAGCCCGGGATATCCTTCCTAATGGAGGTTTACCAAGCTTGACAACATCAATAATTTGCGCTCGAGTCAGGTTGGTATTTATGTGCTCCATACTCACCATGAACTCAACCCATCTATCAAAAGAACGCAATGGGCTTTGACACATCCTAAAATCAATGTTGGAAGAGGAGTATACCCCTTTTTGAAGACAGAACCATATAGTGTTCTCTCAGCGAACCAACGTGTCTTCCTTTCATCTTCACCACCGGTTAACCAAATTGGCACGAAACCTGGGTGATTTTTCCAGCGGAGACGAGTTTTTTGGCGAAGAACTCATCATCCGTGTTTGGTTTGGAATTATGGACATCCTTTGAGGAAGCGAAATTTTGTTCAGGTAACATCTTGTCGGATCTTTTAATAACAACTTAGTAACAAGATACCTGCACACAAAAAAAAAAAAATTTATCTCCCTGACACATAACCGCGCCCAACAAAAGGAAAACCCGAAATAAATAAAAAAAAAAAAAAGAGGAGGGCGTATTCTCTACGGGTTCAATACTATATACGCAGAATTTTCTTCGGGTTCAAAACTATATACGCAGAATTTTCTTCGGGTTCAAAACTATATACGCGGTATTTTCTTCGGGTTCAAGACTATATACGCAGAATTTTCTTCGGGTTCAAGACTATATACGCAGAATTTTCTTCGGGTTCAAGACTATATATGCGGTATTTTATATGGGTTCAAGTGTGTCTACAATATCCTTCTTCGGGTTCAAAATTATATATGGAGCATTTTTCTATCGGGTTCAAAATCGCACGCTGATATTTCTTTTCAGACCGAAAATCATATATACAATATTTCCTGCGGGTTCGAAGTCGTATGGAGCATATATACAGTATTCTTCTTTGGGATTCATGTACAGTATTTTCTACGGGTTCAAGACTGCACACGCAGTATTTTCTTCAGGCTTCAAAATTATATATACAGTATTCTTCTTCGGGATTCATGCTCAAGTGCGTCTACAGTAACCTTCTTCGGGTTCAAAATAATATATGGAGCACTTTCCTACGGGTTTGAATAATATATGCAGTATTTCCCTTGGTTGCATACATACAATATTTTCTACAAGAGACACGCCAGGAAATTATATGCGCAAAGAAAAACGCCTAGGGTTTACACCTACATAAAAGGAAGTACTGGAAGACATACCTGGAAGCTGGTTCTTCTTTATGACTCTGTCGCTGGTAGGAAAGGATGAAAAGATGAAAGTGCAAGAAAGGGACTTTATATACATAGGCGCGAGGATTCTGAAATAGGGAAGGATTCCCTTTTACCAAAATCGTACGTGTAAGAAGCGGGCCCACAAGGGCGCCCAACTTCCCAATATCGCCCAAGTTGCACCGGCCCCACCAATCGCACCGACTTCCCAATGACCGCCCAAGCCACGCCTGCAAGCACGCACACCTTGCGCCGGTCCCACCAGACCAAGACGCTCGGTTTCCCAAGTCACGCCGCAGCGCGCACACCTTGCCTTGCGCTGGTCCCGCCGGCCTAGCACGCTCAGTTTCCCAAGTCACGCCTGCAAGCACGCACACCTTGCGCCGGTCCCACCAGCTAGCACGCTCAGTTTCCCAAGTCACGCCCACAAGCACACACAGCTTCCACACCCTGCGCCGGTCCCACCAGCTAATACACTCAGTTTCCCGACTTACGCCAACTTCCCAACGTCGCCCAAGCTGCACCGGCCCCACCAATTGTGCCGACCTCCCCGATTTGTGCAAAACTCCCCGAGAGGCAAGGATTCCAAATCCTATTTATAAAAGGTCAAACAAGCCCCTCAATTCTCTTTACGGTTTCTTTGTTGATAGTCCTGTCACCATCTTATGCTTACCTCGCAACAAAGCCCTGTTCCGAGCTAAGCGGGGGGACTTAATGTTGATGGTGGTTTTTAAACAAGGGGTAAAAGCGTAAAACCCCATGACCTAGTGTTACCCGCAACACATTAACTAAGAGCATTTAACTCGGTGTAAATAATTAATAGGGGTATTTTTTCAAAATACCGAGTTAGGGTTTTCGACCACGAACCCTAATTCCAAAACCAAGCCGCACACTGCGCACCATGGCAACAATGCCAAACTAAGCCGCACACTGCGCACCATGGCAACAATCCCAAACCAAGCCGCACACTGCGCACCATGGCAACAATGCCAAACCAAGCCGCACACTGCGCACCATGGCAACAATGCCAAACCAAGCCGCACACTGCGCACCATGGCAACAATGCCAAACCAAGCCGCACACTGCGCACCATGGAAACAATGCCAAACCAAGCCGCACACTGCGCACCATGACAACCATGCCAAACGAAGCCGCTATGCCTTTGGCACATGCCAAATATAGCGCCCTAGGCTTGCAAAACTTGCAACTAGGTCAACATGGCCGTACGTGCCATTGGCACATGCCAACACGTACCACAAGCCATACTTCCAAGCCGCTATACCATTGGCACATGCCAAATATAGCGCCCTAGGCTTGCAAAACGTGCAACTAGGTCAACATGGCCGTACGTGCCATTGGCACATGCCAACACGTACCACAAGCCATACTTCCAAGCCGCTATGCCATTGGCGCATGCCAAATATAGCGCCCTAGGCTTGCAAAACGTGCAACTAGGTCAACATGGCCGTACGTGCCATTGGCACATGCCAACACGTACCACAAGCCATATTTCCAAGCCGCTATGCCATTGGCGCATGCCAAATGTAGCGCCCTAGGCTTACGAACCATACAACCTAGGCCAAGTCGGCCACGCATGCCATTGGCACATGCCAACATGCTTGCTGGTAGCTTTTCCTACCAAGGCCACGGCCCTAACGGCCACGCATGCCATTGGCACATGCCAACATGCTCGCTGGTAGCTTTTCCTACCAAGGCTACGGCCTAACGGCCACGCATGCCATTGGCACATGCCAACATGCTCGCTGGTAGCTTTTCTCACCAAGGCTACGGCCCTAAACGGCCACGCATGCCATTGGCACATGCCAACATGCTCGCTGGTAGCTTTTCTTACCAAGGCCACGGCCCTAACGGCCACGCATGACATTGGCACATGCCAACATGCTCGCTGGTAGCTTTTCTCACCAAGGCTACGGCCCTAAACGGCCACGCATGCCATTGGCACATGCCAACATGCTCATTTTGTAGCTTTTCTTACCAAGGCCACGGCCCTAACGGCCACGCATGCCATTGGCACATGCCAACATGCTCGCTGGTAGCTTTTCTCACCAAGGCTATGGCCCTAAACGGCCACGCATGCCATTGGCACATGCCAACATGCTCGCTGGTAGCTTTTCTTACCAAGGCCACGGCCTAACGCCACGCATGACATTGGCACATGCCAACATGCTCATTGGTAGCTTTTCTCACCAAGGCTACGGCCCTAAACGGCCACGCATGCCATTGGCACATGCCAACATGCTCGCTGGTAGCTTTTCTTACCAAGGCCACGGCCCTAACGGCCACGCATGACATTGGCACATGCCAACATGCTCACTGGTAGCTTTTCCTACCACCAAGGCATTCCTCACATGCCATTGGCACATGCCAAACACACACGCTGGTAGCCTAACTTGCAAACCTTGCAACCTACCACCAAGGCATTCCACGCATGCCATTGGCACATGCCAAACACACACGCTGGTAGCCTAACTTGCAAACCGTGCAACCTACCACCAAGGCATTCCGCACATGCCAAACACACGCCACTAGCAGCTCTGGCATTGCCACTTACACTCAACGTACAACCTACCACCAAGGCATTCCGCACATGCCATTGGCACATGCTACGCACGCCACTAGCAGCTCTGGCATTGCCACTTGCGCTCGAAGTACAACCCGCAACAAGGGCATTCCGCACATGCCAATGGCACATGCCACACGCGCCACTAGCGAGCGCCACTTGCACTCAAGGTGCAACCAACGAGATATCAACACAAGCGGGGATGCTTTCCCGGGGTTTTGGTTTGGCGGTCACGGCTTGCGGCGTACACTACGCTCACATTAAGAAAGCGTGAAAAGGAATAAAGCGGTCAAATAAATGAGGAAATAATGGTGAAAACGTTTTCACCCATTAACACCATGCGGTTACCACCTCCTCCCATTATTTCACCCTTTACTCTCTTCCTTCATGAGGCCGAGTGCGTTTCAATCTCGACTTGTATAAATAGGTCTTACCTATTTCCACCCGGACAACAAGTCTCGGTCGGGAGAAAAATACTACACTCTCAGAAAAGGCAACTTTGCAAGCTCTCCAAAAAAGCTTTCATCTCTTGCAAGCTTCCCAAAGCTTTTACTTTCTGATACAAGTCGAGATACTACTCTCCCGCACTGTTCGGTCTCAACACCTTTCTTGGCTTCCCTCCCCAAATCAACCCTTCTCTTCCACTTTGTGACCGAAGCAAGTCTGGAACGGCCATTTCTTGGTTTAGGCCGGATTTGTACAGATTGATCTCTCGAATCTATAAAGTGCTCACGTGCAGCACATTTGTTTAGGGTTTGAATCAGTTTCTCACTCACCTACCGAGTTTACCGAAATCGGCAGAAACGATTTTTACCCATAAACAACGCCATATCTTTTTTAGTTGATTACAAGAGATATAATTATAAAACAGTCATCTGTATTGCTTCCGTTTGAAGATGTCATCTTGGTTTGTTACTCCCTATGGTTTTCTAACAAAACGACAAGTCGGCGGTGCATCGTACGTGCGTCTTTACTAGTACAAACTATTTTCTTTTTGATATTTGCTTATAAAACTTCAAATAATTGAGTTAGTTCTCCGCCTATAGAAATTAATTGTCATTATTATAATATGACATAGTTACATTGTAGTTGTGTATATAAGAATGAGATGTTGGCGGAAGCTGAAATTGTCTAGCAAGAAACTATGATTTTTCATGTGTTTAATTTCGATGTCCATTCAAACTATAACTTGTAGCATATCTATGCTTATCAAGAACTTTTAAGAAACTTATGGACAAGTTAATTTTGGTGTACTATTATTCAATTCAAGCTAAAATATGTTACAGGTCCTACGTCCCATTGGATGTGCGGTCCAACTAGATTCCTAGGGTTGTATATAAAGGAAACTATGTAATCTTTCTTGTCTAATCTCCTAATAAGATTGTTCTTTTCCTTCCTCTTATCTTTCCCTGTTTCATCCACAATTCTTCTAAAACATGCTATACTGGAGAGCTAAATTTGATCGATCGACCAGTGAGAAATCTGTGGGAGAAAAACTGGCATGTTGGCTTCCGTGGAGAAAAGTAATTGAACAGAGTAAACAGACCTCCATCGGTATACCTAAACTTGTCCCTGTTATTTTATTTTATTATGTATTTTATTTCGGACATGTGATTGATTGAAGAGAAGTTGTCTGTTATGATGATCATGTTATATTTCCTATGTATCTGTCCCTGAATTCCTTTATGTATACTATGTGATTCCATGATGGTACATATGTTTTCTCTTTCTTTTTTTGGTCTGGAATATCTGTTTACACTGTATAGAATTTATTGTTTACCAAGTTGGATTTGGAACCAGGTGCATCATATTAACACCTAAATCAGTCTTCATCCCCATGAACATGTCACGGTGGTTGTTAGCTCACAACTTCAAATGCTATTTTGTCAGGTCCATTCGTTTTCATTGATAATTGATTGATTGTGACATAATTTTTTTTTTTAATATTTAGTTGTTTCTCTGATCTATCCATTGTAAATACGTTATGTGTATGATTTGATGTTGACATCTTCTTTGTGTCCCATTTTGTCTTTTAAATGTGTTCTGCCTTCTGTTCCATTAATTTCGCTAATCACTTGCTTGCCTAATGCCTAATGCCTACTGAGTCTGCTATATTCCGTTATGAATATTTGATCGTTAAATTTAAATACATACATATAAATATTATACGGACTGATTGATCTACCCATATTTTAGTAATAATGAAAAGAAAAAAAATGAAAAAAAATCCATGTTTGTTGTCCGTTTTTGTTGCCTTCTGTCCGTTTTTCTGCTCATTTCGTATGTGGTTACATTGTCGCCTATATTCGTTAGAACTTTGTTGATTGTAACGTTTGTAAGTACGTTAATTGTAATGTTTGTCTTAATTATTAATTTTGTTTCCCTTAATTATGTTAATTGGTATGTAAATTTTATATGAGCATAAATGCCGGTATTATTACCCTTCTTTGCTTTGTACCGTTACATGTTTTCTAAATATTTTATTTAATTTTTTTTTATAACTACATTTTTACCTTTCGTATCCGCTGGTCCGGTCCACTCGGTCCAACCTGTTCCGGCCCGATCCAACTCAGCCCCTGTCCTGGGATCCAACTCGGCCCCTGTTTGGAACAATTGATCCGAGTTGGTCCAGTAGAGTCTAGTCTGTTCAGCACTTGCCTGTTCAGCGTGGCCTTGGTTTTCTGGCTGTGCGCGATCAAGGGTGTTCCGGTTCTGTCTATGTACGGCGAGAACCAAAGCTTGAGGTATGTAACTAATGGAACACCTATTGGGCTTATTTATTTGTTTTTGGAATGTATTTTTTTTTGTCTTAGATAAGTCCGTACTATATAAAGGGTCAATTTCAATCTTGAATATGATATTGGTTATAGTTGAATGATATTCTTTTTTCAATTTGTTGTACCAACTCGATCACAATGTATTTATTTGGGGTTTAGAAGTACTTGAACACCATTATTGCGTACTTGATATTTTCTTCCCAAAATTTGAATGTTCCGTTGAATGTAATCCACTTGCTCGACTATCAATCTGTCAGTAGTTTATACGTTCAAATAAAATCCACATGTACTCCAATTTTTGTGGAAGAACTCACAAAATATGATATGAGTTAGAAAATTTCTATTTCTCTACTTCATACATGATACTAACGAACCAATATATTCAACCTAAAGTAAGTGGTTGACATGTATAATGAGATTCTCTTGACTTGTTGAGATAAAGAAATTTCTCAAATAAAGCTAAATGTAGCAAAAATTGAAAATGGAAAGAACCACGAAGTAATGAGGGTTAGACGTACCGACTCATATAAAGCATGTGAAAATGACATATATCATGAGACAAAGATGTAATTTTATCTTCGGTAGTAATAACACCAATACACAAGTATCAACCGAGTATAGGATCAGCTAAAATGTAATTGTAGCTCCCATCATAAATGAAAGAGTTGGAAATGCACCTGGTCATAGGTGTTGTTATATACAATGTAATGTGTGTATCATAGTAGCAACCAATTTTCACATCAACTTTAATGGCAACAAGAACTTTGTTGTGCCAATTGACTATCTTATTGAGTTGAACTAGATCCAATGTATGCAGTTCTGAATGAAAACACGAGACATAAATTCTCTAAAGCACTTGAGATATATTGGGTGACACGTAATATATATTCACTCTAAAGTACTTGAGATGAATCCCACTTTTATTACGTAATAAGGCCACACCACTTATTAAAACTCTTAAGATCGTGTCTAACTCATAGTTGTTTTTCTTCCACTAGCTTAACTAAGGAATTTAAACTAGTTTTTGAACTAATTCTTTATCATGTGACTACGATGATTGGATCATCGAGCAAAGCAATTCTCAAATTTTTGTTTTCAAGATGGAACAAAGATTAAAAATCACAAAAGCTCTATATGTACCGAGAGCTAATCTCCTTTTTAAATTCCAAAGAGACCCATACAAGTGGATATCATATGGAAACTCACAATGATGATAATGTAATTGATTGCATCCGTTATAGTCTCTAACATATTTGGAAGGAAATATATCTTAGAGAAACTACTGAGTCAATCTAGTGAAATGTAAATCACTACAGTATTTGGATTATTGAATCCATATTGACTCCGACAATGAAATGTTGGGAATTGACTTATACAGACTTTGGGCATAACCATAAAGAAACTTTGGTTGTGACATGATGATTGTTTTGAAAGAACTCATATAAACATCACTTTATTTGAGTGAACGAAAACGGGAAAAAGATTGACAGAATGCAAATTGACCGCATATATCTCAATCAGTGTTTTCTAAAGTACTAGATGCACAACCCCTCTTCCCATTATGCTTTTAGGTAAGAAAGCATATCACTCATTTTTACAAAGTCTTCAGTAAAACAGGATCGAGACCATCCTAAGATGCAAATGGTAAAAATTCCACATCACAAAGAAAATGAGGTGAAATTCAGAAAAATATGCATTCAGAATGCGGACCATTAAAGTGATTTATGGCTCTGGTGAATGTTTTGACATTTTGGACTAATTATAGTTCCCAAGAAATTTGCGTTTGGAAAACTACTAGCACATATTTTACATGTAAGGGCTCACCACCCCTTGTAAATGCTAGCGAGTGTACATCATAAAGACTTGATGGTTATTGCATGTTTAATAGGATCAATGTAGAGTATCCTATACCCCAAGGTCTCGCAAAGGCTATTATCAAAGGTTACAGATGGTGCCTTAGGCATGGTTATGCGTACAAACCTACCTTTAACTGCTTGGGGAATATGCAAGATTGACGCATCTTTACTTAATTCGTTTTAGAACCTAATATTAGTCAACCTTTTTATGCATACCAGTTGGTAACTAGATTTAAGCCTGACATTCGTGTTCTTACGCATTTTTGGTTGCAATATTTATGTTCCATTACGAGTACACATCGTATTATGATGGGTCACGAAAATGATTAAGTAATTTTGTTGGATATTTACTCTCAACAATTATCCGCGTTTTAAACCTTTTGGCAGGAGATCTCTTACCGCTAGATTTGCGGGTTATCACTTTAATGAGACAGTCTTCCCGTCGTTAGGGGGAGATAAGAAAAAGTATTTTCTAAGGGAACGACAGGAATCATCGTGGTGTGTTCCAAAATATGTCTCATATTGATTCTTGTACTCCACAAATTTAAATGTGAAGTGAGAAAGAATAATCGATTTTCAGAATGTACACTGATGTCGTTAAAGTGATGAGATCACACATACCAGCTGAAAATATACCTGCAAGGTTACAAATCCTTAATAAAGGATATACACCATAGAATAAGGTATTCTAACTACACTTGGTGGAAGTGTAATTAAGGTCGTGGCTTCACAAAGGAAGATGGAGAGACCATTAGGTTCGATCACTACTCACCTAGAAAGGAAGTAGATGAGTAAGGCACAACCTAATTTGTATCATTAATCAAATCATCTCATTTGATTGTCTCTGACCATGTCCATGAATCAAAACTGGAGGACGCTCCAAAGTTTAATGATTCCAGAGAACAATGAAATTCTAAAGGATTATGAGAACATACACGAGTCAATGGAAAGATCGTGCGAGCATATTAATGATTACTTTTATATATAGTTGCTCAAGGAAATTGAGCACGATGAGATCGAACCATGCTTCTTATTGTTTAACTCAATAAATAGCATATTTGGCCTACACAATCCAGGTAGAACTCGGTTCTTTGGCAAATATATGGGTATTTGGTGTGGTAGTGCTAACCAACCAAGTGTAAAGCCTATTGGACATACATAATTAATTTGTTACAAAGCATAATGAGAAGAAAGTACAATATAACTTCTATAAAATAATAGGCTTGGGACCAAGAAAATTTATTATTTTAAAGAAATATTATATTATCGATAATATAATAAATTATTATTTTATAATTAAATAATATATAATTATTTAAAAAAGTAATTCCTAGCTTGGAGGTTGAATAATACTTGTAGGTTAAGTAAAATACCGACTAATTTTGTAAAAGCATTATACTATTGACTAATTGTAATACAAATACATGCACTCCAAGTATTAGTGACACTTCAAAATTACTTCTTGTTGCGGTATAACAACGTGGCCCCAGGTGTACTTTGATTGCATTATGAATTATTGGGGATGAACTACAACTTGATTTTAGTTTAAAAGAAAAAGAAACCAATATTAAATCATATTTTGGGAAAGTTTAATATGTATGAAATTAATTTTTATTTTTCTAGTGGCATTATTATTTTATATATTATTTGGGACCTAATAATCATTAAGGGGAACTTTTGAAATGTATTATTTTATGATTTTATCGAATTTATTATTTTAACACTAAGGCCCCGAATCGGGACCGGGAAATTTTATTATTTTAACAAGAATATTATATTATCGAGTATTACTTTAAAGAAGTTATACTGTAGTCTTAAAGTACAAAGACTCGCCTTGTGGCGCGAGGTTTCTCACAAAGCCCTGGAATTGTTCTCTTGTAATGAACGTTACAGAGTTCCGCTAATTAGTTAGCTTGGTAATTTCAAAAGGACTTGAAATGCAGCAAATGTATGTGGTTGCTACGTATCTCTGAAAGAATCAAGATATAGAAGATATTTAAAAAAGTACTTGATAGACTTCTGTTGCCAAATCAAATGACTCTAAACCACAGAGTGCGTTTACAGTTAGATAGAACACTCACTTATAGATTCAAGCAATCAGGCGGATGTGGTATGCCCATCTAAGTGGCTATTTGATTTGGAGGGGATAGACAAGTAAGTGATTTTTTTCTTGCGTATTCATAAGAAATTTCCTGATTTGGAATTGTAGCTATTCATGTTGATGGTACATACATGATGTGTACTCTTTATGTAAAAAGACACCTTAAAAGTTATTTAAAATCCGTATTAGAGATGAAAAATCTAGGGAAAGCTCGATCGAATACTTAGCTTGTGGTATATTATTCCACTAGTTTGCATATGTCTAAAGTTGTCAGGAAATTTAACAAAGACATGCATCCTGATAGCACTCACATGATTAGTCGAGGTTCATATGTAAGTAAGTATGCGTTTCGTCTAAAGGAATATGAAGAAGATGTGTTGGGAGATGAAATTCCCATATCTAAGTACAATAGACGCATTGTTGTACTTAGTATAATAATGTACTCGATTAAATTTTACATGCTCAGGGAACTTGTTAGCTAGATATAGCTCCGCGCCAACGCGACGTCATTGGAATGGTATGGTGAACGTAATCATGTACTTAAAAGTAACCATTGACATAAATTTGTTTTATCCCTACAAAGACATTAAAAGGAATGCTAATGAAAGCGCAATCCAAAAGTTGTTGATTATGAAGGAACAATAATCTCTTCTCCAACGAAAGTAATCAGAGGGAGATATGGTAGATTATTTTCTATGTTATTACCGATATTTAGTTTCGAAAAGTACATGATTAAAGTAACTGTCTGGAAAAACTCTGAAAGTAATCAGGAGGAGATGCCGACATCAGGGGAGGATCCAAGGATATGATGTCGACATAATTTACTTCGAAATTGAAGATTTGTTGTACTCTTTTTTCCCTTATATCGAGAATAGTTTTTCCCAAAGGGTTTTGTTACTCGACAAGGTTTTTAGCGAGACAACACTAAACACATCAAGTATTTTGAACGTTGAAGACATAAAGATCGCGTTGATATTACTGAAAATATCTGAATCAAAGAAATGAATGGCGATAGTATGTTAATAAACGTAACTTCCAGAATCAACAATAGGGTCTTATAAACATTCAAGTCACCAAAGTAATGTGTGATAAACTTCATTTGATTACAGTAGACTAATGAAAATTGTCTGATATCAGGGGGAGAATCTAATGGTGTGTTGAACTATTTTCCTTCACCGAGGTTGCTTTTCCCCACATGGTTTTGTTACTCGGTAAGGTTTTTAATGAGACAACAACAAACACCGGAAATGTAATTTCCCATCTAAAGCTATTGTCTTTCCCACGAGGATTTTCTGCCTTAGGAGTTGTGAGGCAATTGATCAACTTCAACGAAGCAAAGTGATCATGTGAAGAATATTGGATTCCAACTATGTTCTAAGTTTTCTTAATATTGTACTCTTTTTCTTTAGTTCAGGTTTTGTCCCTCTGGGTTTTCCTGACGAAGTTTAACGAGGCAATTAACTTAGACTCGTTAATCTTTGAAGATCGTATTGCATGTAATGAACTACGTGTAAAGTACAAGACAACATGTGAAGTACTACATGTGAAGAGTTGTACCAAGGTTTTATCCCACTGGGTTTTTCCTTGTCAAAGTTTTAATGAGGCGATTGATTTCGGCACAAGCCATCAAGGAGAGGACGTCATTTGAAGAACAACATTTAAAGAACTATATGTGAACCACTATGTATAAAGTTTTTTCATTGAACCGCACAAGGGGGAGTGTTACAGGGCCTACGACCCATTGGATGTGCGGTCCAACTAGATTCCTAGGGTTGTATATAAAGGAAACTATGTAATCTTTCTTCTCTAATCTCCTAATAAGATTGTTCTTTTCCTTCCTCTAATCTTTCCCTGTTTCATCCACAATTCTTCTAAAACAAAATGCAATTTATTGGAGATAATAGTGGAAATTTTCTTTATCCAGTGAAAAGGTATTTTAAATAGTATCATATTTAAAAACTATATATTTTCATTAGAAATAAAAAAAAAATATATTCTGAAAGACTAAGAAATACGATATGATGTCCGATAGCCAACTATTAGTTATCCTTCAATTTTTTCATTTTTTCCTCATAGTCAAAATATATTTATTATTTTTAATCAATATATGTATGTTTATTCATTATAGTTAACTGCAATATGTTGTTATGTTTATTTGTTCAACATCACGATTTCATTTTTGTTATGTAGCCCTTCAAAGTAAGTAATAATTTGAATTCGGGGACGTATTGAACGTCTCAGTAAATCAAAGATTATAGAAGTTGTCTTTCTTTTATATTTAACTTATTTTTTATTTGAATTTATATTAATTTAGTTATGAAAGTTCCATACATATTAAAAACACAATTAACCAGTGAAATCTTTTGTTTTTTTAAAATAAAGAAAAAGATCAAACATGCATAATGCCTGTATATTCATGCAATTAATAAAAACTTTATTTGCTTACAATCATTATGCTACCAAAAGTTGCTAGCATCAAAATAGTAATAGCAAATAAAGTTTAATTTAAATTACTTAAATATACCTAGTTACAATTAAGTCTTACAACCATTGAGTCTAATATCATCAAGGATATTGCATGAAATTTGTTCATATTAACCTATATGGATGGCAATTAAGATTTAATGTTTTGGTATACATCTGCTGGAAACGTTAATATGTTGATGCATCTTCCATAATTGTCTTACGATTCCAGTGTTGTTGTGCATTTTTTTTAAAGCGTCTCAATATGATTATTTTGCTACATTTAAAACCTATCTTGGTTATGCCCTCTACGTATTTTTTTTGTTCTGTTTACAGGTACTTTAGAAGATAATGGACAAGGATATTGTTACAATTTATATGTTTCTAGCTGACTGGAAGCATTACCCGTTTGATGAGTAAGCAATTAAGTTAGATCATTTAATAAAAAATATTGGTAGTAAGCTAAAAAGTCGTGGTATTTACGCACCAAATGAGATGTCTAAAAATCTAAAGCTGATCAAGGTTAATAATGTATATGCAATATTTTTATCAAGTTATGATACCATTATCTTGTTTTAGTTTATCGTTTTTTGTTTTTTGTTCTGAGGACATTCTTGAAAAGTTTGATGAGGAAGAGAAACGTATTGCAGTTAATGGCTATGTTTTTCAACTCAGACATTCCAGATTGAATTGGAGAATACTTGAGGTGAGGTTTTCTTCTATTTTTCCTTCGTATGGTTTGTCTTAAATAATGTTCTGTAAATTTTTGAAAACAGATTTTATGTGAGCTATGTGATATGGTAAATTCTTCTGAAAGTTTCCAAGATAAAGATGAACGTTGGATAAACTGGAAGGAGGTGCGTAAGATGGATAAATAGAAACTTTTAGATGCAATTAAGATGTGTAAAGTTAACGAGGATTTGTATGAATATTTTATGAAGTCAAGGGAAATTGAGTTGCCGGAGAAGGATTTCATGGACAGTACCTCAGGAGTGATAAGTGAAAAAATTAACGAATATCAGATATTCAAAATATATTCAGTTTTTTTTTTGAATTTATTAAAATAATTTTTGGTTTTTTATATTTATATAATATATTTAATAGGCTTTGGATGTGAAGATGGGGCGTTTGGAAGGCAAAAAAAATCTTCGTGAAAACCCTTATACGGTGAGTGAGACTAGAGAACATACGTTCCATGGATACAAATCAAGACTGCAACGCTTCTCTAGAATCTTGGAAACTAAAATTTCAAAATGTAAGTGATTTTGTTTATTATTTTCAAATGAATTAAATTAATTACTTTCGTTTGGGGTTAATGAAGTTGCGCTCAGGTGTAACTTGTACGACTTTGGATGCATAAATATAAAAAATATACTAAGTAATAACTGTCATTGCGGACACATCTACAAGTGAATGATATAGTGGTGGACATCGTCATAGACTCACGGGTGCAAGTATTGCAGGTAGTGAAGAATTGATTATTTGAAATAGTTACGTACTGCTTTTATGTTATGTGAAATTATCTCTACTTGTATGCAACCAAACTTTTTTTTTTTTTTTTTTTTCATTTGAAAATCGAGAGAACTATGAGCTAATAATTGTTGTTACCATTTACTTTTGGATACTTGATGATGGAATTAAATGTGTTTGTCGTGGCTTTTGAATACATATGCATAAGGTGTTTTTAGTATACTATTTACTGTCATCTGTTGAATGTGTGGTTCGTTACGAATGTGAAGATAACAAATATCGATGTTACACATTGATTTTAGTTTGGTAAGTTCATTCCTCAAGTGCTAATGTACTTTGTATTTGCCAAAATCAGTTATAACAATTTGTTCTTATTGTTTTGTTTGCTTGAATTTGAATTGTGATTACGTACCAACTTTTTGATGTTATAATGAAATTCGGAAGAATTTGTTATGGACTTATATCAACCTCAATTCTATTTATTTTTTTCAAACTTTTCAACTGGTCCTATCCACACCACGACGTTGCATCCACACTGTTCGAAGTTTGTCATCATTATAGTTCGACCAAGTTTCTCAACAACTTTAAAAACTACTTATCAACTATTACTTACACGAGTACCTTGATGTGGCTTGGGTTCTCTTTTCCCATTCTACCATGCTGACCTCAACAGTTCCATGCCCCATGCCCCAATCTACCAAAAAGATGATAATTTCTCAATCACAACCGACACTTGAAACGTTAACGCCTCATTGATAACGTGTTAAAGTTTAAAGAATTAATCAACCACAAAATTTTCATTCGAAAATTGAAGTTCAAAGAACCTAGCTACCATTTTTTTTTTACTTCTAGCACTTTCAGCTTGGTATTTTACCTCTAATGCAGCTCACAAATTAAAAATATTAAAGCCTCTTTCGCGCTGTAAAACCATACAGTCTCTAAACAACATTGTTTTTCCCCATTGTAAGAAATAAGTTTTTGTGTTAAGATTGTTGTAACTTGTAACTTTAAAATAACAAATGTTGGGTGAATCTAGCAATTGGTATCAAACCAGGTTCATGTACTGTAGACTCACAACCGACATGATTATCACTTGCAATTAATGATATGAGCAGTTTGTGTACATAAGCTGATTATGTTCTCGAAACTCTTTCAGAAGATTTGTGAACAAACTGAATAAAAGTTGTTAATATACTTAGTCATCAAAAATTTAGATTAACAAGGAAAATTGACGAACTTTTTAGTGGACTCCACATCAAGGATTTTGGCCTTTATGTAGGATCTGAAATAGAGGAAATTCTTCAAGAGAAACCAAATATTCAAATCCAGAATGAGTTTTAATTCAAAACTGAGAATTAATCGCAAAGAAACTTTAAATAGGTAAGCAAATTAACCACGATACCACTACAACCATTTGCAAAATGTTTACAACAAAGAATAAAATAACTACAAGTGTATATTTTAAGTATCCTTCAACGTAGAAGAAGCTCATCCGCCCAAATATTTTTATATTATTTTAATATTTTTCCCGTCAATTATTGTAAAGGATCACAAGGACGGTGTTTCTCGTCCATAGTTGTTGTATTTTCATGTAAACATGAATAAACTATGTTTCATCTTTCATGCATACAAGCCGATTCATTTTTACGACATTTGCTTAAATTTTTTCAGATTTATATTAAATGAATTAACTGTCATTAGAATATAACATAGCTACTATAACGAATTTGAGTGTGAAAATGAGATGTCGGTAGAAGCTTGAATTGGTCAAGCAAGAGACTATTCTTCGTCGCGTGTTTAATTAGCATGGACATTCTTAATATAAATTCGTGGCATATTTATGGTTACCAACAACCTCGAAGAAATTTATGTCACAAATATAATATCAACATTGTAAATACCCACTTCTCCAATAGTTTTTATATATGGTTGGCTTAGTAAACTAAGAGCGGTGCATTTTGTTTGATGATGTTCAAGAAATTCAAAGCCATCTTTTCCTTCACTATGAATCTATGATGAGACTAGGAAAGTTTGGAAGTACTTCCTTGATAGTTTTGGACTAAGTTGGGTTTTCTCAGCAAGTATTAAGGCTAACATTTGGGAATGGCCAAAAAGAAGAGTAACAATATGGTGAAGAAAATTTAGGGTATCTTGTCGTTTGCAATCTGGTGGAAAATTTGGAATGAGCGCAACAATAGGTTATTTAAAAACCGAAAGATAAGCATGATTCAAATACTTATTTCAGTCAAGTGTACGTTGTTTAATTGGAGCATCCATTCTAAGCTTTTTGGGGGAATTACTTTGGGTACTTTCTTTGTATCTTTTAACATTCATCGCTTTGATGATTGTTAGTTGTTATTCTAATTTGCCCTTTCTCTTTCAAAAAAAGAAAGAAAAAAAAAAACATTGTAAAGATGATAGTAGAATTATTGTTATCTAGTGAAAAGGTATTCTAATTGCATCATATTTAAATACTTTTTTTTAAAAGTTTATTTTCGAATAACCTAGCGAGATCTCCGTAATCATGTGAATTTAAGAATTCTTGATTGAGCTTAATCCCGAGTTTTAGGAACAATATACAAAGGTGGTTCTTTTTGGAGTGTCAACCCAAATTTCTCTTCCATGATCAGTTGGCTAGGATCCATTCCCTTTGGTAATCCCCAATCAAAATTCTGTACCAAAGTAGGCACAATAAGACTAATAAACTGAGTTGCCAAGGGCACGCCAGGACATATCCTTCTCCCTGCACCAAATGGTATCAACTCGAAGTCATTCCCTTTGAAGTCAATGCTCGAATTCAAGAACCTCTCAGGTGAAAACTTCAATGGATCAGCCCACGTTTTTGGATCCCGACCAATGCCCCAGGCGTTCACCATAATTTGACACTCTTTTGGGATTGTATAGTTCAAAACTTTGCACGTCTCAAGTGCTCGGCGAGGGAGCAGCAGCGGAGTTGCCGGATGAAGCCGTAGAGTTTCTTTAACAAAAGCTTGAAGATAAGGCATGTTTGGTATGTCGGATTCCTTAACCGGCCTCTGCCCTACCACAGATAGCAATTCCGATCGCAAATTGGCTGTCACTTCAGGGTTCTTCGTGAGCTCAGATAAGGCCCATTCTATTGTAGATGCACTTGTCTCTGTCCCCGCACCAAATATTTCCTGAAAGACCAAGAAACATAAAATGATGTCAAATAACCACCAATTCAGTCTACGAGTAGACAAAATACGAATTGCAGATGCCTCTTCAGTAGAATATTGCGATAGATTGGGTTCAAAAAAAATGAACTACACTAAAAATCAATTGTGTAAATGAATAACTGGTAGGCACATAGATAAAATTGAGCTTACCATGAGCAAGGCATTGATCTGTTGGTCATCGAGTCCGGAATCGAGCAAAATCTCAACAAAATCATTCCTCTTGCTGTTGTTAAGCAGCTTGGCTATTTTTCTTTCTTTGAGCATAGCACCCCAAACACCATAAATCCCTTGCAGACAATCAGCAACATCTTTTCTTTGTCCAAACAAATCAAATCTACCCAAAAATGGAAAATAATCAGCTGGATTTGTCGAGTTCCCCAATTCCAGCATTCTCCATAGATGTTCTTTCATTGCTACACTTCCGCTACTTTCATCACCCAACTTGAAAATATTTTGCGAAAATATCAAGTTACCGAATATATTCACCAACGTCCCAAATATAACTTCAACAATTTTCACTTCATTTCCTTCATTTTTCTTCAAATATTCCACCATTTCCATAGCCTTACATTCTCTAATTTCAGCTTGACTTTCAATCATCTTCTGTGTAAAAAGTTCCGTTCTACAAACTTTCCGCAGTTTCTTCCATGTTTCATTACATTCAGACCAAACAATAGAGTTCTCCACATGTTCCTTTACCCGGAAACTCTGAAACACGTATCGACCAGAAAGAACGCGATCATGCGTCTTTAGAATCTCGCTAGCTGCTAATGGAGTTGAAGCCACAACAACTGTTTCGCTTCCTAATTTGAGTGTAAAAAGATCCCCATAGGTTTCAGCAAGCTGAGCAAACTGAGAATGGGGTTTCTCGCCAAGTTGAAGAAGGTTTCCAACTATTGGCCATGGTTTTGGACCTGGTGGCAAACCTTTAGGACTTGTATCTCTGAAAATTAAGTATAAGAAAGTAGTGATCACAACCGCTACAAATGATACTGTGACAATCTCCATCTTTTCTTTCTCTAAGTATAAGTATATTTTTGTTTGGCTTCCTGTTTATGTAAAGAATTCAAGTTTCATAGAGCAAGTATAGTCCAGAGTCTTTGTAGAGAAAATCAATTTGGATCTCGCTACACACGAGATGCATGTGGGTATGTTTTTAAAGGGTGCGTGGGAGAACTTTGAAAAATTATTGAAGAATTTGTCAAATTGTGCATATCCACATGTTAACATAGGGAACAGTAGCATATAGGTGTACAAAATAGTGGTTGGATGGTTTTTTCTAATAATTTCGTTGAATGAAGTTGATGTCCAGGATATGAATAACCTTTTAAGCACCCACATGTCATGTTCTGATTTCAGAGTTAGAGTCGGGTGGAATTGATACTCAGAGATGATCTTAAATGAAAATACATTAGTTGAAACCACCAACCAAACAAATCTAGAACTTCCCAATTTACATATGTATATTAAATTTAATGACAAAAAAGAAAGAAAAAGGGGGAGGCCTTAAGATTTCTGTACACTGTTCTTACTTCTAAAGCTTTATAGTAACTATCCCCAGCGACAAAAATAGAGTTGGTCGAAAAACTTTAAGAATTACTGATCCCTTATAATACTTACATTACATTAGCACATGGGGCATTCTTCGAACCAGAGTTTGAAACCAAACTTCTCTTCGGGAAGATAGATGGGGAGATTTAGGTGAGATCCAATGTGAATCAAACTTTATTCTATTCACTCGTGGGATTGGTGTAGTCAAGCAAAGCAAATTTTACAAGTAAACCAATCTTGCCACCTTCTGTAACCAGCTTAGCAGCTATCACCATCCAGTGTCCCGGAATATCATGTGGCCCCCGGACTACCTCTGACGTCTCGACATATTTAAGAAGCTTTTGAGAGTGAACTGGTCTTGGAGGGCCATCAGAATACACTCCAGAATTTATAGCTACTACAGGAGCTGCCTTTGAAGGACCTGAAGTCGTAAAAGTTGTGCTGAAATTGGCAAGGAAACTTGATTTTTGTGAAGATGCTGGTGCAACTGCCCATTCTGTTTTCTGGATGCTGAAACCAGGGATATGTGTGTACAGTAAACGAAGGTGAAGAATGTGTTTTGGCCATTTCCCCTTGGTCATGAGTTGAGCTCCAGTGACAATGAATACACCTGGTGATTCTCCATGCAACCAACCTGGATCATGTTTTACGACTGATGTGCAAATGTTGGAGTATCTTTTCCATTTTATGGGTTCTAAGTACGGGACACTGGATTCATCAGACCCTCGCCATTGACATTGTTTCAGCGTAGTGGGGCCAGCCCATGAAGATTCAAGCAATCTTGGAAGGTTTGAGAGGTGCTGTACATGTATGGCCAAGCGGTTGCATGTCTTCCCTTCTAGGTAAAGACGAAGACCTACCACAGGAGTCCTACCACTTGAGACCTAGAATTGACACCAAAAATTTATTAATACAAGTCATACACGACAAATTCTGATCTTAACCTAAAATATAAATGATTCTAATCTGCTAAGATCCTACCAGGTAATGTAATTGAAATTAGGAATAGCTATATTGATCCTACTGCGGCTCCAGAAGTCATATACATGTTTTGCTTATCATGTGATGATACTTTACATACGAAAGAGGTTCCGTTGACATTGTTAAATTGACACCATCTTACACATTCTACCCTAGTTTTTTTTTATGCGGTTCAAATAAAAACTAGTTAGAATCTAATTCTTTTGGTATGTTGCTCTTCTCATTATGCACTCCACACCCACCTAAAATTAGTGCATTCCGTAGTATGTATCTGTCATCTACTGGTTTTGATTTTAATTGTTGCTAATGAACAGTTGAGTTTCAAACTGGTAAATAGTTAGGGTACATGTCATGAAATGCGCTAATTTTTTGTGGGAGTGTACCACATCAAGAAGATTGTCAAATATGAACAGTTAGCTTCCGACTATTTTCACTTGAATATTAAAAAAACTTATGCATAAAAAATGTCAATAGTGTCAATTTAACAATGTCAATGGAACCTCCCTCTTTTATTATGATCGCATCAATGCTTTTAAGAAAGCTTCAAATATGAACAGCCTGCTTTATGAAGCATGCTAAAACCATTTTAGAATAGCCTGCCTTTTGAAGCATCAATTTAACAAAAAATAAATTAATACTATTTTTACTAACAAAAAGGTATTTGTACTTAAAGCTTTATATACGGGAGCAGGATTTAAAAGGGCAAACAACCTTTATAAAACCTTAAGTTTTCTCGGTTTAACCATTTATTTGAAATATAGATGGAGTAAATCAATTACAATTTGATCCTTTTTTCCTATATGCATCGGCTAGGAGATAATGTAGACAGGTGGAGACTAAGTGGAGCCTAATTTCTCCAATCTAGCTCTGCTAACCCCTCGTTAAATAATATGCTCAAAACATAACAATTTTACTTAACGTTAACCTCAGTATTTGTACAAGTATTAACATTATTTTGTTTCAGAACAATTACTATGGGTTTCAGGTGCCGTGAAAGCACACAGGACTAAAGTTCGAAACTCAACAGTAACATTTAATATGAGAAAGGGATGCAATGTGAAAGGGCGAGTTGGATAAGTTGACCACAGGATAGACAGATTGCTGTAACAACAAGCAGGTTAATATAAAGCAAGCTCTGAGCCAGGTTATACAAGCATGTTAAGGTCGCGTTGAGACAGTCTTCTACTGATCTCTCAGTGTTCTATGGTTGCATAAGTTGACCACAGGATGGACAAATCGCTGCAACAACAAGCAGGTTAATATAAAGCAAGCTCTGAGCCAGGTTATACAAGCATGTTAAGGTCGGGCTGAGACAGTCTTCTACTGATCTCTCAGTGTTCTATGAATAAACGAAATGATATACCCAAAAACTACTATATCCTAGTTCACCTTTTCTAATCTATTGTTTTTAGATCTTCTATTTGAGCCTAAACTTTGTTTGGAAACTCTTCATAAGACCTCGCTTAAGTAAAACACAACTAAACAACCAGGATTGTTTTAGACAGCAGTACAGCATAACCAAGAGTATTTTGGTTAAAATAAGATATATCCAAGAATAAATAGAGTGTACCTGCGTAGAGTTGACATGAAGCTTTGATCCCATGAAACTGAACTGCAAAGAAGGACAAGAGGCCCTCCTTTGGTGCCCAAGGGGCAGCTCATTAAACATAGGTGCCCACTGCCTTGGAACTTGGAACTCCAGGAAGTATTGCAAATCCTTTGGATCAGGTTTATCTAATGCCAAATACGATTTAGAATATTAAGAGCCAAAAGAGAAAAGAAGACACAATGCACTTCTCATGAAAATAAATGAACATTCAGAGATTGATAATCCAGAAAATGAGTCATGCTAAAAGTGATAGAAAGAAGAATTTAATATGTGTAAACAGGACATGAACTCTCGACTCTGGTAGCAGACTAGAAGAAGGAAATATTAGTTCGAATCGGTTTGCATTGTAAAAATAATAAGCAGTTCAAATGAGTCCGAGGAGAATATAATTTAAGCATAGAAGGAACAGATAGACATAAAGTAATTTTAATTCGTTTCAATTCCACACTAAAGAACTTACAGCGGAGGTACAAGTTAATCGCATGACTAAGATAGCCACTGCCTTGGATACCAGAAAGAAGAGACGTAATAGGTACAAATTTAAAAAGTATAGCGTCAGGATTTGATGCCACTGTTTGGAGCCACTTGTGATGAGTATGTAAATAAGCATCCCCTCCTCTTTTTGAGCAAACAACAGTGAGTCCCTGTAGTTAATTCACAAAAATAAGCTAAACCCATTTACACAAGCCTACAAGAATTTGCTGGGTGCATCTGGACTTACATCCTTGCTTGATGTTTCTGTGATTCTGTTCAATTGCATCCTATTAGACTGCAAAACTCGCTGGAACACCTCCGGAACCTGGATGGAGGGACAACATGCATCAATTTTTACCATGCATGGGAAAGAAACAAGAAAAAGATTGCAGTTAAAAATTACCTTTCTTTTTGCATCACCAGTTCTTCGGAATGGAGAGGTGCTTCCACCGTCTGAAAACCAAGAATCTCCAAGGTCTTCCAGATATTGTTTAAGATCCGCAGGAGGAATTGAGGAAGAATGTTTCTGTCTGACACACACTACATCTTGACCTCCAATAGCCAATCCCACAATTATGTGAGTCCCAAATGTCCGGATGAACCTGTAAACTAAATCAATATTAACAAAGAATAGTATTGATACTTTTGCAATATTTTCTTAAAGCTATCTGTGATCCCTTTGAATAAGCAATGGTTAAAGATAAGGTAAAATTTAGGCTGCTAGATTTTCAATCAAATTAAATCCTGCATGTAATATAGAATGTTTGCAATTAAGACTGGTTAAATGAACAGATTCAGCTTTTTAATGTTGAACTGCTAGACCGTTAGACTAAAATCTTTCTGAAAAAAGAAACAGCTCAAAAAGCTTTCTTCCTGACCCATGGTAATGACAGAAACGTCAACTCAATGTATAAAGAGTAAAATGTGAGAATAATAACTACCTGGAGAGAGATGCAGGATCCCAGTTAGAAGGAACAGCCTTCTTTATTCTCTCTTGGAGCACTAGTGGAGATGTCGTTAGGTGCAAATAGTACAGTGAGATGAAGTAACCATCAAAGGCAAGATATTTAGTGTCTGTGGCATCAGCCATCCAGAGACCACTAAAATCAAAAATAGAATTAAAATACCCTGAAGGGATTTTTCCTTGCACTGTAGACTTCTGATTAAGTAACTCTGACATCTGCCAACAAAAACAGCAGTAAGGAACTAGTAATCTTCATTAAAAGTGGACCAAAGCTAGAAAGCATATCAGATACCAAACACAAACAAAAATACTACGCGTGTAAGCTGAATAGACCAGGGGAAATGAAAGGAAAAGAAAGACGAACTGAACTATCAAAACCTGTAATAAATGAAAGAAATAACATTGCATGTTAAACACAGTGACATGCCATGTGCAATTGTTTTGGTATAGTGGCCTGAATTTCTGATACGTATTGGCCAAAACAAAGCATCAGTTAAACTGTTAAACTATCAGCGGCGCAGACAAAGTGCATTTGAAGAAACTAACAATACCATACACAATTGAAGCCTAACAGCCAATTTAACAGTTGATCAAAAACTGCAGGACCTCCTGAGTGTAGGCTGTGACTGAGAGATAAGACATCTCATGGGGAAATCCAAGTAGCGTTAACTATAAATAATCTTCAACTGTCCCATGCCCATTTTCATTTACATAGAAAGCTGACTCCATCCCAAGTCCCAACTGCAAGTTCCCTATTGTTTTCCTCTCATTACATCTGTACAAAGTCATCTAAAACTCCAGAACTGACTTCTCGTTATCTAAATTTAACAGTGATATGGACCTTAGTTCTTTCAATTAGCGAAACCGAAAATTTAATCTTAGTATTGAGTTCAAATTAATCAAAATTTACTAACAAAATGATCCTCATATATGCCACAATATGCAAAAAGTTCAACCTAATCAAATAACCACTACCACCAAAAAAAAATTAAAAAAAAAAAAATTGAGCAAAAATAAATTCATGAACAAGAAGTGATTTATTTACCTGATTAAACTCAACCACATCTGATTTAAACCTAATACGATCACCTTTATCACATTTAATATCTCTAAAAACACCAGATATAACTTTACCACCAGGAAGAACAACATCTCTTTGATCTTCTTCATCAAGCACAATCAACCTACCAATACCATCATCTTCACTTTTATTTCCTTTTTTAGCAAACTTTAATCTAAAATCAGATGTTAAATCGAACCCTAAACCTAATGATTTCAAAGCTCTGATCTCAATCGGTTGTTCTTCCTCCTCCATTAGAAAAACAATAACAATAATATCATAAAATCAACAAATAAATCAGGATTTGAAAAATTGATGATAAAATAGAAAAAGTAGATGGAAGTTTGCTGGAGTAGTTGATTTAAAAGGTGGATAAGAAGAATAATTGAGATTTTGATTTTGACTCTGTCGTACTATGTTGACTGAAGTCGCCATTAGAGGTGGCTGACGATTGAACGTTTGAATTACTATACCAATCACAGAAGACATTATGAGAAGAAGAAAAAATATTTTGAAAAAAGGAAAATGAATTTTTTTCATTTATGGAGGGAGAAAAGTATATTTTTCACCATAACAGTCATCCTTATTTGTCATCCTTAGATCTAAACCGTTAGTATAGCTTAGAGATGAAATGATCAAATGGTCAAATGGTAAGGATGATGTGTGTATGGGAAGGTCAGGTCAAACAGCGTTTGAATTTGTTGTGTAAAGTGGAACATTCTGTTGGACTTTTTACTGTTGTTCATTTCTGATTACGGGTCAAAGTGAGTACCAACGGAAAAAGTGAAACTATCAAGAAAGCACAGGGAGCCAGCCACCAATAGAACGAATTCAATTGTTGATCAAAATAGAAAAAGAATAAAGCATGATTTATAAAGGGGATACTAGTATTAACGGGTGATACCAATTTAGCGATCCGACGGTCAGGATCTATTAATATTTATTTGTCTTGTATGGATTGGTATCACCCCAAATAACGCTGGTATCCCTTTATAAATCGTGGAATAAAGGTTGGGATTCAGAGGATTGACTATCGAGTGAATCTGGACAGATATCAAACACCCCTGGGCGGTGACGAAGGGAAGGGGTGCTAAGTTTTGAATTTTAGTAAGAAGGGGCATGAACTCTTATGCAATTCCCATCCTAGTTAGTAAATTCGCGAATCATTCGCGGATTTTTCCGTATCACGAATTTTACCGTCTTATTCGCGTACGTTTGCAACTCCGAACCCAAAACGCGTATTATATGGCATTCCCGGATTATTCGCGAATCGTTCACGAACTTTACGTATCCCGAATAATACGTCCGCTTAATTCGCCAGAAATTCTTTAGCTTTTACGTTTTCAAAGGCCCCACTTTTGGGCTTTACTGCCTCCCGAGCATACACATCCCAATATTAGACATTGTTGTAACTTTTATGAAACAAAAATGACTGAAGAGATTTGAAGGTGAAAGTGAAGGTGAGAGAGATCTCAAACTCACAAACCAAGCATCTAAACCACTATATCACGTCCTCTTGGATGACTAATGTTGTATATATTATTAATATCATCATATTAAGTTTATTTTTTCTTTAAATAACTAACATATATGCATAAAAAATAGTCTATGTCCATATAAATACTAATTATTTATTATATATAGATACCGAATTTTCAGAGCCGAACTCACATTTATAAATCGAATTATACACGTACGTATGCCGTTCCGAATTACTAACGAATCACGTCCCATTGACCGAATTTTGGACCGAATTTTGGTTTTACAAAACCGTATAATACTCGTACGTTTGCCGAATCCCGAATTGCTAACTATGATTCCAATGCTCAATGGGTGAAAATAATAAGAACTTTGACTTTCGGTAACAAGGAGCTTGGATTTTAATGTAATTTGGCGCAAATAATAAGAAGGATTTCTTGGGGATCCTTTTTTTTTTTTTTGGGACCATGATTCTAATCCTGGCATTTTTAGGGGCGACCCCAAACGAATTAGGGGCGACACTAAAAGACAAAAAAGGTCACCCAAACGTAAATCTAAGCTACCCGTATCTTCGATTTTTTGAAATGGCCAATATGCACTTATATAATCGGTAGCCAACACCATAATCGGTAGGTTAAAGGTGAATCGGTAGGTTAAATTGAAACTATACCTACCGATTATTGTGTAGATACTTCGGCAAATAATCCCTTTTATAATCGGTAGCTTATCCAACTTGTAAGACTACCGATTATTAGGAGCCCCATATTCAGCCTTGGCCAAATTCCATAGGTTTTGAGGGGTGCAGAGCCAGTCATAACCACTTGGCTCGTGTTTTGGATGCAGCGTTAATCGGGAGTTAAATATATTACCAAACCATCCGATTATGGGTTGCCCCGAAATGAGTTTTTTCTAAAATCCTTCACGTAATGAATTTTGAAATATACCATAATCGGTAGGGTATATAATTATATAACCCACCGATTATAACGAGCCCAAGATCCAACCTTTGCCAAATTCCATAGGTTTTGAGTGTACACAGCCAGCCATAACCACTTGGTTCGTGTTTTGGATGCAGCGTTAATCGGGAGTTAAATATATTTCCCAACCATCCGATTATGGGTTGCCCCAAAATGAGTTTTTTCTAAAATCCTTCGTGTAAGGGAATTTGAAATATACCATAATCGGTAGAGTTAACAACTTGACAACCTACCGATTATAAGGAGCCCCAGATCGAACCCTTGCCAAATTCCACCTCCCTTGAGTGTACAGAGCCATGCATAACCATGTGGTTCGTGATTTGGATGTAGCCATAATCGTAAGCCAAATAGGTTCCACAACCTACCGATTATAGGTTGCCCCAAAATGAGTTTTTTTCTAAAATCCTTTTTTTTGAAATTTTGAAATCTGCCATAATCGGTAGGGTTTATTACTTCTTACCGTCCGATTATACGAAGCCCCAAATCCAACATGTGCCAAAATCCATAGGTTTAGAGGGTACAGAGCCAGGCATAACCATGTGGTCCGTGATTTGGATGTAGCCATAATCGTACGTAAAATTGGTTCCAAAACCTACCGATTATAGGTTGCCCCAAATTCAAATTTTGAAAGCTACCATAATCGGTAGATATTCTAACTAAAATACCTACCGATTATTGGTTTCTCCACATTCAACCTTCGTCAAATTAGCCTGGCATTTCAAACCAAATTTTAGAAATAGCCGTTGGAGTTTTTGGGAAAAAGAAAAAGAGCCGTTGGAACCTAAACCTATATAAAGAAACTCATATCTATCACCCCAATTGCACCAAACTCTTTCCTCTCTTCATTTCTAATTTTGAAAACCAAAAACATGGATATTTCTTTTGTCGAAGAAGAAGATTGTGCTATTTATAGAGCGTGGGTTGTGGCAACTGCTCATGATCGTGTTCACAAGCTCCACAAACGGGAATCCGAAGAGCAGTTATGGAACCGTATTCTAATGGTATTTGAGGCGTTATATGGTAATCGAATTCAAAGATCATCCAATGACATTAAGATGAGAAAGAAGGCGGTCGACAAGGAGATTGACAAACTTGAAGATGAAGAACGATTTGTTAGGGACGTTTTTTCTTGGTGGACGTATGAAAAACGAGTAAGTATCTTTATAACTCCGACTCACATTAACATAATTTAGTACTAACTTGTTACTCATTCGTAATTTCAGAGAAATCTTGTTGATCATCGGTATATGGACCTCTACGGGAAACGATTTGAACATGAAGGATGTTACAAGATCAAGAGGGACAATTTCTGTGGTGTTTGGACGTTATGATCTTTTTTAATACTTTTATGGTCAATTAGGAGTATGGATTTAGGTGCTTTTGACGAAATTGTAAGGTTAAGGTCGTTTGAACTTTATGTAATGGATGTAATCGGAGGATTATTAATATAAAAAACTTTCCGATTATAAACAAACGGATGCGTATTTTGTTAAACAAACTACCGATTAATATATTCGGTTATCTTATGTGTCAACTTTGTTTCCGATTATGGTGTTATTTGGTTCCAGGAAACATAAGTTCTTTCACACAGAATAATCGGATATTAACAAAAACTAAACCTACCGATTCATTTTATTCGGAAGTCAAGGATAACATTTACCTTCCGATTATGGTGTTGTTTGGTTCCAGAAACCATAGTTGTTTTTTGGTAGAATAATCGGAAATTAACAAAACCTAAAACTACCGATTAATAATATTCGGAAGTCAAGGTGCACAATTACCTTCCGATTATGGTGTTGTTTGCTTCCAGAAAACAAAGTTTTTTTACATAGAATAGTCGAAAGGCAAAGTATATTAGCAATCTTCCGATTCTGACAAAATATTTTGCAAAATCCCCATAATCGGTAGGTTAATAACGTATAACCCTACCGATTCTGACTAAAAAATGCAACATCCCCAGAATCGGTAGGTTCATATATAAAATTATCTTCTGATTGTGTTCCAAAATTCAACACTTTCATGTCTCTTCTTGTGATTCGCTTGCGAGTCATCGTTAAATGCATAAACATAGCAACATAATCATTCATAATCCATAAACATAACGTAACAACTAATAATCCGACACAAACTTTGAGAACGACATAATCCAACATAAACAAAGTTATCCATAAAGTTAACGAAAAACATCGAGAGTTTACAACATCGAAAGTTTACTTGTTCCTTTTTGCTTGGATTTTGCGACCTTTACCACCTCTACGACTTGGACCAACATCATCATTGGTTTCATCAACTTGAGTGCTCGATGACGCCCGAGTTCTTTTGTTCACCTTGGTTGTAGGTTTCTTTTGCAATTTTTCCCGAACCGAGATGCATACTCCTCATTGTCAACGTTATCAATCAACCGTTGGTGCTTTTTTATCTTCTCAATTGACACGGAGCTCTCCGGACTTTATGCAATCGGTGCACCATTTGGACAAACGCTTGAACCTCACTCATCTGTTTTAAAACATAGCATACCATCAAACGGTTATTACTCTATTTTGACCCATAATATTAAACTAAATTAATAAAACAATACGTACCAATCTATCAAAACCCGCAGATTTCTCTTTGAGGATACTCTTGTACGAATCGGGCTTTGCTTTAAGATCACGGATTACACGAAGATGAGAAACATTCCGGTACCAATCCATATAGTTGGGAGCATTTTTAAAACCTTGGTTGGCTGCCCTTCCTTGGTTGATCAAGTAATGCGCCCTTCTATCCCAATGGAATTTACAGGATGGTGAACCCTTGTGAACCACCGTGATAGAATCTTTATCAGACTCGCAGTGATCCAGATCCAAAGTGAAATTGCCATGGATTTGCTCATTTGGTATACCTTGTACAAAACCGTGTTGTCGCATCACCCTTGAGGCATTGTACATCACATATCTTGTGGGGTGCCACAACGGTCCAAAATAAAGTGCTAAATCGGACCGACCCGCGATATGTCCAGCAGCTTGGTCTTCCTTGTATGGATCAAAGCATACGTCTTGGCTATCAGTATCGCCTACATCAGGGACTTCATCTTCTTCGTGTTCTTCGGGTTCGTGAGTTAAAAATGCTTTATTACGGGCATGCAATCCAATATTCGGATCCTCACCGCGCACTACGTTTTTGGTTCGAGCTTTCTTAGGTTCCTTTTCTTTCATCTTTATATAGAATAATCGACGATGATTCGATTCGACGATTAACGATATATAGCGAGGAGAGGGGGAGAGTTTTCCTCCCTGCAATCGGAAGGAAAGAGGAGAAGAGGAGTTGAAGTGGAAGTTGAAAAGAAAATGAAATAAAATGAATTTAGGTTGACTTTGGTTTTATCTGTCAAACGGTTATTAATCGGTAGGTAATACCACCTAATTAGCTACCGATTGTTTAGTAGCCCAAAATCGGTAGAGTGGGTTACTTATAACCTTCCGATTATTGGAAGCCTCAAATTGAGCCTTGGCCAAATTACATAGGTTTGGAGGTGTGCAGAGCCGACCATAACCACTTGGCTTGAGCTGTGGATGTAGCCATACTCGGAAGATTAATAGATTACTTAACCTTCCGATTATAGGTTGCCCCAAAATGAGTTTTTTCTAAAATCCTTCATTGTAGGAAATTTGAAATCTACCATAATCGGTAGGAATTGTTACTTTTACCATCCCGATTATGGGAAGCCCTAAATCGTTAGCTTAGACATTTTTTTATTCGTCCGATTATATAGGAGCCCCAAATTTCACCATTGCAAAATTCTAAAGATTTCTTATTTCTATACTTTAACAATCGGTAGTCGCGTGAGGTTGTTTTTCCTACCGATTGTTATACAAGCCAGATGCGCGTTAGGCACAAAATCGATATTAATCGGTAGTATAATATCGTTACTAAGCTTCCGATTTCTTTATAATAATCGGGCACAAAATAGCTTCCGATTATGTAAGGGCATTAACGTATTCTCCGCGTTTTCGGACATCCCTTAACGGTGTATATGGGTTGGGAATAAAAAAGTCGCCCCTAATTCGTTTGGGGTCGCCCCTAAAAATGCCAGGATTCTAATTTGTAAGACATTTGGAAGTAAACCAAGCCACCCCTTATCTAAATATTTCTATTAATACCAAAATTAACCTTCATATTAATTTTATTATTTATTATTTATTTATTTTTTAATTAATTATTTTATAATAATTAAATAATTTTTATTTTATAATAATTAAAATTATTTTATAATAATAATAATAATTTTATAATTAATTAATTAATGTTTACACGGATTTGGTTGGGAGTCTCGCAGCCAGTTGAGCTCCCACACCTTTCTGAATTACAATACCTAGCCTGTGAAAAAGAGACCTTCCGACCTTGCCATTGATATCATGGTTTGACAAACAATTCTTAAGTCTCTTCATAAAAACACTTTTTTATGATATTTAACTTTTTTTTAATATTTTAAATTTTAAATTTTTTATATATATTTTTTTTCTTTTATTAGGTTTGAGTATTAATCATCAAAATTCAAAATTGAGTAGTAACCCATTACTCTTGTTTCGCTTTTGATTGAAAAAAAAATAGAGTAGTCAAAATAGGGTGAAGATGGAAATTACAGTAGCAAGTTCGGTTAGTAGAAGTTTTTAAAAATCTAGTTTGGTAACCGAACTTTCTGAAACAAGGAACATGAAGAACACTTCGGTTAATTCAATTTTCTTGTTCTTGTAACCGAACTTTTGTATAGAATACCAAATGCAGAGTTCGGTTAGTTCGCAAAAAAAAATTCGTTAACCAAACTCTTCTCTTTAAACCCATATGTTTAGTTCGGTTAGTTCGCAAAAAAAAATTCTTTAACTGAACTCTTCACTGTAAACCCATATACTTAGTTCGTTTAGAGCGCAAAAGAAAAAAAATCCTTAACTGAACTCTTCTCTGTAAACCCATATGTTTAGTTCAGTTAGCTCGCAATTTTTTCCCCTAACCGAATTTTTCTATTCATGTAGTTCGACTACTTTTTATTTAATTTTTCCTAGTCGAACTTAAGGTTCGGTTAGATTTTCTTTTTCTCTTAACCGAACCAAACCACACAGAAAAAAAAAATGAATGAAAATTAAAGGAAAAATTATTTAGAAAAAAATTATTTCTTTAAAAATTTAGAAAAATTAAATAAAAATATATTTATTTAATTAAAGGGTAACTTAGTCATTTTACAACTTTATGACACCCCTTATAATTGTAGGGTAGATGGGGTAAGTAAACCAAGGTCACCTCAAAAAAGCCATGGTCCCCAAAAAAATCATTCAATAATAAGGGCCTTTTTACAAGAACCCTGCTTTAGGGCATACGTAAAACTTTCAGGGCATACTGAATAAAGACAAAATAGGGATGTAAATATCAAAATCAATAACCCCTTAGCCAAATATTTTTAGTAATGGCAAATCTTCCCTTTTAGGATTAGTGTTGATTAATGATTAGTTATAATAGTCCTAATTAGTGATTAATGATTAATGATTAGTGATTAAGATAATTTAGTTATATATGTTTGAGTAGATGAAAAATTTTGAGGAAGAAAAAAAAAAGTTAGGTTTTTTTTTTTTGAGGGAGATGGGGAAAGTGAGAAAAAAGATTGTATTTTGATTCAATGGATGAGGAGGGTCAATCTTCATCGAACTCAAACTCAAACTCAAGCACAAACTCAAGGTGATGATTTTTGTGAGCCAAATCCAGATGATGAATACATATATGAGAAAAACAATGCTTCTAATACACAAGTACACATCTATCTTAAACAATCTCGCTTTTGTAGCTTAAAAATCAAAAGTTTGTGTTTTTTCACTAAGGTTCTACCACCTGGATGAACAGTTCGGCTAGCTGAAAGTGTTATAATTATGAGCCGAACCTACTTTGAAGACCATAGTTCGGCTAGTTTAAAATTTTTATAAGGAGCTGAACCATACACTGGAACTTCTGGAAGAAAGTTCATTAAAGGTTCGGCTCATATTGTAAAAATCGTAAGAGCCGAACCTTTTGACAATACATGGTTCGACACTTATTGTGAATATCGTAATAGCCGAACCTCGTAAATGTGCTAGGTTCAGCACGTATTTAGATTATAGTACTAGCCGAACCTCTCCATTAATTTTTCATTGTATTATCTTACCTTGTGTTATTCTTTGTAGATCGTGCTTGATAGACATGTACCGATGGAAAATCAACCTGATCCCGTAGACATAATTCACGAAATGTAAGAGATAACGTTTGAAATGTAATAGTATTTGTTTAGTGTAGTGCATTTTCTTCATGTTTGTCGTGCGATTTTGGAATTTATCAACCGACAAAGATGAAGAAAAATGCACAACACTAAACAAGGTCATTATATGTCAACACTAACAATTCTATCACTACCAAAGAACAATTTCCAAAGTAAATCAAGAGGTTCGGCTAGACCGAAAAAGAAAATATAAGTCAAACTCAACAACTATCAGTTGATTCTTAAACACAGTGAGTTGTTCGACTTATAATTCAAAAATTCTTTCAAGCCGAACCCTACCACCATTAGTTGATTTTTAAATATAGTGACATGTTCGGTTTAGATTACAAAAACGCTTTCAAGCCGAACTCATATACTTATACGATTTGTGAAAATGAAAACAACATATGTTCGGCGTAAAATAGTTTTATAGAATACGCCGAACCCTCTATGCATCTTTATATGTGACTAGGTTCGGCTTGAAATTTCATTCCGAACTGTTCATATACACTTACAGGAAGCTTTTGCGAAGAACAATTCGGCTAAAAACGCAACTCGATTTTGAGCCGAACCCAGCACTGTAACCGTCAAAAACACTATTTTTTTTGGAATTAAACCCATTTAATCGATGAAAAATAACAAATAAGAGATTGGGTTTGTAAAAGTTACTTTCTTATCCTCATTTCCGAAGTTGGAGATGCAGTTGGTTCAATTTCTGGTTCAATTGGTGGTTGATTTTCAGTTTCTACACCTTCATCTTCAATTGATGGATTAGAAGACGATTTGGTTTTCCTAGTCTCAGTTTTTTTCGTTGTACGAGTCATTATGTAGTTGAGTTTAATTGACGATCAAATTTTTACGAATCGACGATTAATCGCGGTAATGAAAAAAAAAATCGCATGAAGGGGAAAGTTCGGCTAGAGGATGAAGAAGAAGAGATGTTAAGGGAAACTGATTTTGATTTTTTAGAAAACTGATTTTAGGTTTTTGTATTAAGGGTAAGGATAGATAAGTAATTGAACTACCCATAGGGTACCCCTTATAAGGTCACCCAAGATGGAAATATTGTTTTGTATGCCCTGAAAGTTTTACGTATGCCCTAAAACAGGGTTCTTTTACAAATATAGGCCTTTTTTTTATGGTTTACAAAACTAAGCCTCTTTTTATTTCTTACAAAACTAGGCCTTATTTGGCCAAAATCGATGGATGGAAAGTTAGCACCGTTAAGTGGAAGTAAAAAGACTTATTAGTCCTTCAAATCGGTAATTTGAACCCAACTAGACGGGTTGACTCTGTACACGTGGAGTTGGGTATGCCATGTGGACTTTGTACACGTCACCAATTCCATATCCACATCGGCAACAGTGACACAACTCAATCTTCACCGATCCATTAATCATAGCCATGAGAACTGTTTGCAACCACCACTAACACCTGTTTGATATCAATAACATCACCACAGCAATTCATGCTTGCAATTTTGTCCACAATTTCCTCCTTTCTCAGCCAACTCCCACTGCATCACAGCATACTCAAACCCTTGAATTTCCTCCAACATCAGTCTTTCCCTGAGCTCATCTTTTGAATTCAAATTCTTCGCAAACCCAAACTAAAACCATTATGCACATCCATGGCAAGAACAACACCAGACCAAAGCATATAACCACCATTTTGCATTTGTTCTCAATGATCGATGTCGTATGCGTCAAAAATAATTTCACTTTCCTAAAGTATATGATAAGAAAGAGTTTGTTTCCACAGAGAGGAAATTGTAGTTATTATGTAATCAATTTCTTAAAGTAACCAATTGGGGGGATTTATGATTTTTAAGTAAGCAATAAAAGTAAATTAAGAACAAAATAAATTGGAGGAAGTAATCAATAGAGAAAGATATTGGTCAAGGAATTCATCTTCAATCTTAGACATGTGCTTGCATATATGATTAGAATTACAATTTAATCTCTTTTATTATCAAAAGCCTAGAGAATCAAGAGAGCACGATAATCTATTAATTTCCTAAGTTCATCAACACACACATTAAAGCTGCGTATGTGAATCTACCTAACGCCTTGCGCTAATTAAGTTCAATTCCTAGGAGCATTAAGTTTCAGAAATAGGCTAGTCAATGCAATTGTCATACATTGCGCATAACAATTCGGACAATGGTCAAACTCTACATATGATTACGAGAGTGTATCACTACAAACCGTAAACATATTATGCTACTTGTATTCAGGGTTATCGCTCGATGAAAAACCCTAAAATAGCTATGGACAAGGATGCAAGTTCAATTAATTGGTCACTTAACTAACCAAACATCTAAGTCCTATCACAATACATCAATCATGTGATTATTAAAACAGTAGAGATTTAAACGATAATCAAGAGAGAAAACTAATACATAACTCAAGCACAAGTTTTAGAAATAGGACTACATCCTTAACCAATAATATAAGATTTAGCTACTCATAGCTATGGAGTTCATCACAAAAATATGAATTGAATAAAGAAGAAGATGAACAAAAGAAAACCCTAGTAGCGTAAACAAAAACGGCTCTCTCCAAGTTCCAAGAATAATATATGTTATCCAAAATTGTAGAAGTCTTCTTTAAATAACTTTGCTTTCCAAAATTAGGTCAAATCTCAAAGGTCCAATAGATAGAAGTCCATCAAGCTCATATGTGAAAAAAACCCATGTAGAAAATATGCCCCAAAAACTGTCGCCGAAAAACTGGTATTATGGCCGGAAATTGGCCGGAAAAATATATCTCAGGTGACCGGAAAAGTCCACCCGGTCACCGGTCAACGAGTCAGCTAGGTCGAGTCAACTCGGGTCAACTCAGAAGTCAGACCGAGTCACACCGAGTCAGTGAGTCAGATGGGTGAATCAGCTGAGTGAGGTAATCAAGTCTGAGTCATAGGCTAACTCAGCTGACTTGGTGCTAGCCTTATAGGCCATTGCACGGCGATCCGTGATGCACAATCCTTGTCTTTGAAGCATAAACGCCTACCCAGCCATGATGGCTATGCCTTCTTCACAACTGTAGCTTCTACTCTGTCCATCCAATAACATCAGCTCCATCTCTTGCCTGTTGCAACCTCATCAAGACCACCACCAAATTCTTTGCATTACAACAACAAGCCATTCTCCTAACCACTGTACCAGCAACCCCTCCATATTATAGACTCAACCTCTCTCTTTTCTTACTAATCAGCTGCAACACAGCTTCACACCATCACAACTTGGCTGCAACTCCACTTACTCCTACAATTTCAGCTCAAACCTGCAACTGTACTTCATAAACACCACCAGTTCCTGGCACTAAGCTATATCAACTCAACCTCACGCTCTCAGTCGCAGCACCATCAATACCAGCTCAGGCCATTTCACACCAGTACTAGCAGTTGCATCAAAGCCAAACCACCAGCATCGCATCCAACTGCAGCTGCAATATAGCACCACAGTTTCCCTGTAACCATTCTCCATTCCCTGGATACTACACATTCCGTTCTGCAGCTTCAATCAGCTGTAAAAACAACTTCAATTCAGGTGCAACTATAACTCCACACAGCTCTCATATCAACTGTGGCTAATACAAGCCAACCACACGACAGCACCAGTGCCTTCGATTACTCTACCAGACCATTCAATCATTTAAGCTCAACCTCATCATTCCTGCATCTGAGCTTCAACTGGCAACAACAGCTCAAGATTACCAACATAGCAAACCCATTGCAACCATTCAATATCAGCTCACATCCACTGCACAACAGCACCCTTGCCATACTCAGCTTTAGTTCTGCATCATAACTCCATCAAAGACCCATTTTCCCAGCAATTACCACCAACAACTGCACATTTTTCCATAACAGTTCAGCTCAAACTCCATCTGCAGCTTCAATCATTGCAGACAATCAATCCATTTCAGCCTTCCTTAGCAATTCCATTTGACACCACCAAAGTAATGGTTTGCTTCCATCTCTTCTCTACATTATCAATCTGCACCTGCAACTGATGTACCTTCCTAGACATTCATCTAAACGAGTTCCATACACCACCGTAATAACATCATTCGGTTGCAACACCACCAACATCGGACTTGCGGCTCCACTTGAGTTCACCGGAATCACCATGGGCACACTGTAACATTCAGCTCATGTAGCTTCACAACTGCATATGCTCGGGTGAGTTATCGTATTCTATTCAAAAGAACCACCTTGAGGTCCGCTTACAGATGTAATTCCCAATGCATTAAGATTTATGAATTTAGGTTTAGTACTAGTAGTTAAACTCTTGGTCGCTTGTTCACTTTCTAGCGTTGTTTCTACACAATTGCTCCACGGAATCCCTCCTCCGCAAGGTCTCGTGTTTTCTACTTGTGTAAAGTGTCGAGAACGATTACGTATTCCCTAACTTATACTAGATATAGATCAATTAACAAATTAATTTAGCGTGCACTCCAAACAATCTATCAATCAATCATGAATGTCTTTAAGATCACTCCTATTAGTAAAAACAATCGATAATCATGTGAAAAAATCTCAAGATAGAATTGAAAACAAAAACTCAAATCATGTTAAGAACTAGGAATTCATCCTCAATCAATAAGAAAATTAGCTACCATGTTTTTGAAATTCACACAAATAATAATTATTAAAAGAAGAATTTTCAAATTCACACAAGTAATTAAAAAGAAAAATCTTAGAAAAGCAAGCAAAAACACAAGTGATGTGTGTGTAGAGAGGTGTGTAGAAGTTGAAGAAAACTTCTCTATTTATAAGCTTCAATATTCTCCAAATCTTCTAAGGAGTAGAATCCTTTCCTTTTGCAATTCAATTTCCAAATCCAAGCTTTTCTCAACTCTTCCACCTTCTTTTCCAAATTTGAGTCCAATTCTCCATCCAATTCCTAGCCCAAGTCTTCACACCCATGAGAGAAGTCCATAGAAAATTCTCGAATTTTTGGCTCACGAAAATCGATTGTGGCCGAATCCCGAATAAGTCGCCACGACACTGGAAATTTCTCCGTCAAGAGACTATTCATTTTAATATTCCGTCACCCACCGTTAGGACTAACGGTCAAAGTGGTCAACCGTCAGTCAAAGGTCGAAGGAGTGAGTCAGCAATGAAGTCACCGCTTAGTTAGTCAAATAGTCTTACTCGAGTGAGTTGGACCGATTGGATTACCGAATTGGCTGGATCGCGATTTGACTCGCCAAGAGAATTTGGCAGAGTTCGTTTATTTCTGGGCTTTCTGTGCAAATTTCAGGCTGATCTTTGCTCCAAACCTGCTAAGAAACCTAACACATTCATCTATTGAGCAAACCCCATCTCACCGCGACTTCACACTCCTCACCCCTGCACTCCATTCATTCTCCGATCACCGAATCGCCATCACCTCTAGCTTCCAGATTTGAACTCAATCCACTGCCAATTTCTCAGCTCCATATACACAAATTGCCAGCTCCATCTTGCAATGCCATCACCTGCAACACCTCATACATACTCACCTGTGCCAGGCCTGTCATTTCAGTGCCACAATAATGCTGCAATCCCAAAGAAGAATACAACTCAACAATACCCCGTCATGCCATCCTCGCAATCTTTCATCCACCACAATTCCTAAACCCATCTCTCAATCTCCCGTAAATGTACCACAGCTCCTTGAATCCCTTATACTCGGCCACATCCTAACCATCAACATCATCAAAGATTCAACACCACCGCCAATCAAATCAACCAAAGATACCCATTTCTTCATATGTTCTTCATTGCACGATAAACCATTCAACAAACTTTCAACAACACTCGACCCCATTCTTTCACTGAAACCCATCTCAATAGAGTCTCAGAAACCCTAGTTCCACCAGCTACCAACTTCGATTAGCTCGTCCTGTGTAATCGGGCCATTAACCCATCTCTGTTCCTCCTCTCCGAGCTTCAACCCATCACCTGTTGTGATCCGTCTCGTTCTATGGCAAAGCAGTGATTCATCTTCTCTTCATCTCTCGAGGTCTCTATCTCAATCAAGCCAATCGATACCACCATTAATCGTAGAGTAACAACTGTCTCGTAAAACCCCATTTGCAACTTCGATTTCTTCTCAAAGATCAAGCCCTAATTTCTTCATCCGCGACACTCATTTTCACCGAGCTTCAAGAACACCATTAATGGTAACGAAACCTCGGTTCTAAGCCAAACCCATCTCTACTTCATCAATTCTCTAGTTCGGTTCTTCATTCGAAACCCGTCTTTCATCGATTTATCAATCTCTCGGCTCTAATCGCCATAAGCGGCAGCGCCACGTTTTACTTCATCTTCAAAGAAACCCATCTCTCGATTTCTTTGAATTAGTACCATCGAGACATCTTGATCTCTTTATTTCAGACAAGAATTCAAATAGTAAATGCGCTGCTTTTCCACCAATTTCAGTTCAGGGGGGAAACAAAATAATTGAGAGATGATTTCTCTCGATTTTAGGTTTAGGGTATGAAAGCTAGGTTTGGATCCGGTTTAGGGTTTGGATCCTGGCACGGGGTGTGGAGCAGGTGGGATAGGATTCAGACATGTGGGCTTGGGTATGGGTTAGAGTTCACTCCCTTTTACCAGCATAATAGCACTACATTTCTGGATAAGTAGGGGTTTTTAACGTTAACCGTTCTTCTTACTTGCCTCAATCACTGCAACCTCAAGAATCCTGTTGAGCTTCAAGCCCATAAACGACTAGCAAGAACACCATCTTCTCCCTGTCTGTCATAAACTCAAAACCCTCATCTTGATTCCATCTATACGTCTCTTAATCATCGCCATCAATACTTTAATCACTAACTCAAACCCATCAGCTCTGTGTTCTTCTTAGCTTCAACATTCCACCAGACAACCGCCAAACCATCTGAATCTCCACCTGCGTTAACAGAAACAAATGTTCTCTTTCTCTGTCTAAACCTTCGATTCCACTTCTCAAACCCTTGGTAGGCTCCAAATCGCTCAAACCCATCTCAGATTCCTTCCTTGCATCAACTGAAAAATCAGATCTCTTTCCTCCATTTACGACATCAACTTCATACAGATTCAAAACCTAATTTGAGTTACCACCTCTCTCATCTTCACCAGCAGAAAGAATAATCAAAACCCATTCTATGAATTTGCCGACAACAAATTCAGCTTAATCGTCTCCTCCCTGTGTTCATCAATTTCAGATGTAGAGTCTCAGACAACCGCTTCCATTTCAAGTGAAGTAGTGAATTGAATGAGAGAATTCTCTCTGCTTTAGGGCAAACCAATCATTGGGTTTACTAGAACACCCACTGATGTTATATGGGCCACCCAGTAACCATTTGGCATGTCAGTTTTAGAGAACTGACTGTTTGTTCTCTTTCTTGCGCAACTTAGCCCGCTCCAAGTATCGACTGGGAATTGATCTTTTTGCCGTTCTCACTCCAAATGGACGTTTTCTCCTTCTTTTGCTCCCAAGGACTCCATTGCACCTAATAACTCAAAACTAAACATAAGAGATGCAATTCCCAAGGATAATAGCAAAGAAAACATATATACTAGATATAAAATTAGGTGTTTTACAACACCTATCACTCAACTTCAATCCATTGCAACTATACTACCACTGCACCTGCAACAACCTCGATTCCTCAACTGCGCCTAGACATTGCTTAACCAGTCACCTGTCTTAGTTCATTGCAGTTTAACCATTGCAACTATCTCAGTTCTTCAATTGCAAGATGCTGGATGGAGGGATACAAGGAAGACAAGGCAGAAAAAGTTGTCCTAGTACTTCTAGAGAAAGGACACCACGATGCGTAAAAGAGTACAACTACATAGCCATGACCATATCTGAACAACATTAAGTGCCTTCTTCAATGAGACATCATTACCCTGCAGAAAATCATAAAGTCCATCAACATCAAAATACTACACGAACATATGCATCTAACTATCTCAGAAACATTTCCAGCGTGCTGGACCTTACATAACTCACTAGGTCATACTAATGGATATACTATAGGTTCATCTATGAAGCTAGTCATAGATTTGAACACCATAATCTTATAGTGAAATTGATAACTGAAAAATAATTGTGCGTGAGCTACAACAAGTTCAAACCTAGCTAGTGAAGAAGCCATGCCTAATAGGATTACCACTACAAAGTAAATAGCAAAGCATCTAGCATCCCAACAACCAAATCTAAAAAATGCAAAACCCACAAGGGTCACTTTAAGGTTGAGGTTCTAGCAAAAGCGTTCTCATCCTTCGTTTTATGCATATAGTCATTTAGAGGCTTCACATTGCTTCTTCAATTTCTCTATTCACTGTAAACAAAGCTAAAACTAATTGCTTCTTGTTAAAGTACTCGCGGTTTAACATAAACCTCATCTAACTTAAACAATTAAGATACAAATAAAATGGGCAGCATATAAAGCCAAAGGAAAATCTCTAAGCCACTTCTTTCAATTCAAAAACTACAGCTAGTCCCCTTTCTAGATTAATTCACACAGGTTTCCCCCAAATTTGTCTACACCAAACCAAAACTAAAAAAAATACTCCTAATTGACTTTTTGTCCAAATTCATTTTTTTTTTTTTTAAAATTTTTTTTTTTTTAAAAAATACCACTTTTTATTAGAAAAGAAAATTAAAGTTATTACAAGAAACTAGATGGGAGCCTAGCAACTAGTTGGCCTCCAACACCTTTTTGAATGGCTAAACCAATTCTAATAAAAACAAAATTACGAACATTTATATTTACATCATGCCTAGCTATGTAATGCTTCAGTCGTTTCAAAAATTCAATAGTTTCGATACCAAGTTCACCTAAAGTAGTAAAAGCTAAGGTACCAAAATTATAACCATTGGAATTACATATATCAAAGTACTTAATCTTCTTGTGCTCAACGGCTTTAGCCAAGGCGAGGCCCGGTGCAAAAGCTTGCACACCACCCCCAACAAAAGGGGAAACCCCCGTCATATCAAAACACGTATCACGCCCTTCCTCCCAATTGTAGACTAAGATGTCAGCCGGCCTAGCATCACCGCCATCATGAGAAATAAATCCCAAAGCAGCTTCAACTCTAGAAGGTACACTCGCACGATAACAAATATTCACAAAGGTATCTCTAACAAGATCATGTCTAAACTTATAACCAACTTCACTAGCACAATGAAGTGCATGATCACCATAAACATCCATACCCCTATTGCAGCAAAGACAAGAACTATTAACAACAAACAAAGGAATACCAAGACGATAACCAAGTACTGCACTAAACTGATGTGGCCTGACGTGGCCCAATTTTCTGTCCAAGTCCATCAGCTGGAATAACAAGAAGATAATCCTGAGCATGTGGAGTTTTATTACATTGCCATAATGCTAAATCTCTCCTTGACATACTGAAAAGAGACGACATATTCTTAGTCACATCTGCAAAGTACTGAACTGCCAAAGCATGCATGGGATGGGGGGAAGTAATGAGATTGCAACACTGTGAAGATGTAATACCACTAACCTGAAGGAAATTGTCAAAGGCATTTTGATATGCTAAACCTTTAACCGGAAAATCTGAACCTTGTAGTATATTCTCATGTAGATGTAAGGTATGTGAAGAAGATGCTAAGTAACAATACTGCATAGTATCGAACATATAATAGATCCCTAAGCCACCATCTCGTATAGTTAAAGAGACAATCCTATGTTGTAACAAACCATAACCTGGACCATCACCAGTTAACAATTCCCTCATGTATTTAGACAAATATGTATCAAAAACAACCTGAGCAGCTTGCACATAACAAGGGGCAGTAGTACGCAAACTAAAGTAAAGTTTAGACATACCTGCACAATTTCGAAGCAACAACAATTCACTCTGCGGATCATATAGCCGATGAACATCATCCATTAACTGAGTAGTCTTGTGCACCTTGTCAAGAATAAGCTGACTGCAAAAAGAAGCATCCAAACTTACAGGACCACCAAGAAGTTTAACCCCCACAGAAGGTCTTCCAATGTCAGCTGGAAAAACACCGACCTGAGTACTCCTCTTATCAAAAGAAGGCCACAAAAGTTCAGTTTTTTAAATGTTTAGGTCAAGTCCTATAACAACACCTTCACTCTTGATAATGTGAAAAGCCTTAGAGACCATCATTGTATCTCCTATAATGGTACCATCATCTAATTACCAAGCATGCAAGTCAAGTTTGCACTGTTGAGAAATTTTCAACACATTGGGATACAACGTCAAAGCGAAAAGGAGGGGACCCAAAGGGTCTCCTTGCTGTACACCATGTGAAGATGACAAAGTAGAAGTGTCATAGTACAACTTGGTAGGCGAATCATAAAAAAATTGAACCCATCTATATAGACTAGGACATTTAAGAAGTACATCACATAACATAGCTGATCTGTCTACTAGATTAAAAGCATTTCTGAAATCGACCAAAAGCATGGACATAGAATTCAAATTATGTTTCTCATCTAAGATGCGGTTTATAGAGTGTAAAATAGCTTCTCCTCCACAAGGTACACCTACACCGAATTGGAAATCTTTTAAATAACTTGTCATTTCCTTACTAACAGTAAAGGCAGCGACTTTAGAGACTAACCGTCTCCATATGGAACCGATAGCGATAGGTCTAATCCCACCTCCAGGTTTAAGCAAGGGTGTAAGAGGGGCACTAGCGATAAATATACCAAGTTGAGGCGGGCAATTACCATCTAAAAGGAGATTAACAATAGCAGTGATGGAAGCTAGAATATCATCGACAACAGTGCAGCGAGGCCCCACTAAGTGCATCGAGAAAATGTTGAGCATGGAGTCCGTCCTTGCCACATGAAGTACCCTTGGGAAAACTTCTAATCCTACTAAGAACAGTATCTGCACTAACATTTGCAGCAACAACCTCATTAGATGCATCAGGCAAAGTAGGTGGCAATGCGAAAGGATGTTTAAACTGCAAATCCGCCAAAGTCTTATCAGAGAAGGGATCAACACCATTAGAAGTAAGCACCCTAATAACAACAGTATACGAACCCTGACTTAACTTCCTTTTACACAGTTTAAGATTGATATCTACTTGGTTATCTTTAGGAGTGAAAATCCTATGCTTAGTAGAATTATCATGTTCAACCAAAAGATCCAGAATTAAGGAAGAACAACCATCTGCCTCACGCCATTTAGCTAAGGCATGATTTATAGAAGCAATTTGTAACCTCTTACGCATACCGGATCTCTCTTCAGCCTTGCATCATAATCATACATCTAAAAAAGCAATTGGATTAATCAACAGTGAAATTGGATTAAAACCCTTCACATAAAACCCTAGAAAAAACATGAACAATTTTATTTCAAGACAAACCCTAGAAACTATCATCACACAAAACTCTATATAGAAACCTAATCCATTTAACATGCTTACAATCAATCGAATGGCCAGAGAAAATCAAAACTAGTAGTGGGTTTTTCACGATTTACCTTTCATCTCTAAAATGATGTCTATATCGTCTCGCCATCAAAACCACGACTAAATCTTCAATATATGGTAAATAATCACTATTAACCTTGATTGCAGACAAACCCCTAACTTACCTCTCGATTTCTGATGAATAAATCCTTGATTTAGAAGAAGCGGAGAGAGTGGAAAAAGAAACAGAATGGAAGAATGAGAAACGATTCTCCCTTCCGCTTGGTTAACTAATCTAAGCATCTGCACCGTCAAATTTCACAAAGATCTGAATATATCAGATTATTAAATCTAAATCCGCCACGTGGGGCCACAGTTTATTTGGCTTATACATCATAGTCGTTCATATTTCCTCGACATATGAAGATCTTGGATTAGTGGCGTAGAACCACATAAGTGGGGTGATATTTAATGTGCTTGTATTGAAGGGCATAATTGTAATCTTAGCACATCCGCGAGATATCGGTGTATGAGATGGAGAAGAGATATTGACCAGTCAGCGCGATAAATTGACTGAGATAACAGATATGGATGGAATCCGTTTGATTGGCCAAGATTTGTAAGAAATAAAAAAAGAGGCTTAGATTTGAAAACGAGGTCCAGAACAGACCTATAAGTGTATATATTCCAAATAATAATAGTAAGATTGAAATTTGTATTACTAGTAGTGAGTTTAAACTAGTCTGGTCGCTTAAATCTTCTTTATTCTTTTTTACACGACAAACTCTCTTTAAAGAAAACTAAGAAAGGAAAAGAAATGATAAATGATTATGGACTAGAAGGCAGTAGTGTGAGCATTCAGGTGTCGCAATCATCGCCTTTGGGGATAAAACACGAAATCTCCAAGTAATTTTGGCATGCCATGTTGTTGTTACCGGCTCTTGGCTTCAATATGCACAATACCTTCGCCGAGATTGTTGTGTTTAGAATGAAATTTGTGGTTTTCATGAAAGTGGTGTGCTTGTTTATATTAAATGAACTTCCATATTGATCAAAAAAAAATTATGTGCGGGAGTCGGAACAAAATTTTACCTACCTCATAGCATATAAATCCTGGCTCCGCTCATGCCCATGGGAGTCTAAGGTGAATAGGTGGATCCATGGATTCTGAAAGAATGTATGGTTTTTTTCGACTACGACAAGCAAGAAAGTCGAAAGTTAGGTTGACAACTAAATTTCAGAATAACTTTGAGGAATGAAAAAATTTACTTTTTGTGAAGGAAATTTTTTATCTTTCTGACTTTGGAATTGACTCCGACTTCTGAGTAGCAAAAATACTTCTAATTCTGATATCCCAAGATTCTCTCAGGGATATCTTTATTCTAGGTTGGTAGAAGAAGACCAAAGAAAAGCAGAAGCGGAAAAAATCAAAATCATAACGTGCATTGGGACCCGGTTAATAAGTATTTGGATCAGCTCCACCGTTGACATAAAAATTTGAATGCCAAGGGATTCAAATACTTTTGGTGCATGGATAGTGATTTAAACACGGACAAGGAGTCTCGTGACTCACGAGGGTCATGTTACTTTTGTTAGTGGGTTTTATCCTAAAAGTTAAGCAAAGATCAGAAGTCTAGATAATGAATGATGCATGTAACACTTTGTTTTCAATTCTCTCTAAAAGTAAAGAAGAAGAACATCCTATCTTGAACAAGCTTGGTAAAGGGGCGGCATGAATTGGTAGAGGGCGCGCAAGTGTGATAGCGAATGTCCCTCTTATTGGTTAGGGGGTGTCCTATAGGGATGTAGATTGACTAGATTACCCTTTCACCTTAAATCAACCAAAATCAAATCAATTTTTTTTTAACCTAATGAATAAAAAAAAAATCAAATCAGTTTTTTTTTTCATCTTCTTCTTCATCTTCTCTTCTCCTCCATCAATCCTAACCTCCATTAAAACCGAAAATTTCATCGTCTTCGATTAATCGGCGATTTGAAAATGTTTGGAAAAACCCAGGTTAGGGTTTAGTTTATCGTGTTGAATTTAAGTTAATTTTGTATCAAAAATTAGGGTTTTGTATGAAAATTGAAATTGAAATTTACGGGTTTATGCGAGTTACGGTTGGTAATAACTCAATTACCAACCGTACATTGTATTGGTTGAAGAACATACGGTTGCTAACAACCCAAATACGAACCGTACCTTAAAAAATTGAGAATTAGGTTTAGGTACGGTTGGTACGAAACCTTAGTTACCAACCGCACCTAGGTTCTGGTTGGTAACTTAATGAAAGTTACCAACCGTATATCATCCCGAATGTTAAGAATTTTGAAGTAGTGATGTACGGTTGAAACTATAGATGACTTACCAACCGTAGTTTAGTTACGGTTGGTTTCGATTCCTTTTTATGAACCGTAATTAGTTACGGTTTGTATCCAAGATTTTCTAAAGAACCGTAATCGGTATTACGATTGGGTTTTCCCCAAATTGAACCGATTCTGGTTTGGTAACTAACTTATTTCCAACCGTATGTTCTTGAGAAAATTTTAAAAATTTGATCTTTTTACATACTTTAGATAATTTTGATCAACAAAAAGCTAATGGGAACTAATTTTGATCACTCACCTCTAATTTGCCACTTGAATCACTCATTTTGGTTGAGTGAATCAAAATCTAGGGTTTCACAAATATCACATAATTTTTTATTTTTTTATAACTCTAAAAATCTAATTTTAGAGTTATTATAAGTGAAAATTGATTATCAAACACTAATCTTGATTATCAAACACTAATCTTGATTATTAATAATAAGAGTTAATTGGTCATTTCCATTTTTTTAATAAGGGGCACTTGAATTTACTTCTAATGACCTTTTTTGTCTTATTAGGTTGCCGCCCCTCTACCGATTCCTACCGCCCCTTTACCAAGATTGATCTTGAATATTGTGAGTATTCAAAATTTGAATTTGAATGGAATTTTATCCGTTCTGTTGAACTTGGCACTTCTGGTTTGAAATCATGAGGTAATCATATAGTAATCCTAATTAGATATTGACAACGAAATTCATAAAATTAATTAGCGTTATACAATGCTATTATTAAACATTGATATAGATATGTGGTGACGTACGAATAGAAGAAATTAAATATATATAAATTTAATTCATTTACGTTTGTCAAAATTGATTGAGATCGAAGAACATTACAGGAAAAAACAAACTTAATTTGTCATAATCATATACGATCAATGACTAATTATACCGTGACTTAGAAGTACTCGAAGGTTGGATCAAATTATTTAATTTGTTGACACTCTTAGCTAGACTTTAATGCCCGGTATTGAACTGCACAACATCCTTATGCAGAACTAATCAGGCCAGTTACGGCTGGTTCAACTTTTCCAAAAATGGCTCCTTTAGCATTAGAACAATTATTAGTAAGCTTTGTCCCAGGTACTGCAGGTGTTAAGTTGATGTTATTCATTTTAATACCGATGCAAGGAACTGCTTCACTACATTTCACGGTGATAGCTGCTGGTACTTTCACGTCGGTTGTTCCTGTTAAACCTTCGAAAGTTACGTCACTATACTCACAGAGCTCACTTGAAAAAATACGTTCAGCAATGGAAGTAGGATTGAAAGTCTAGATGGATTAAAATAAAACTATGGTCTAAACACTAAATTTCTAGGGGTGTTACTATTATTTTCCTTTAAAACATACACATTAAAAATTAATTTTCTGGTGATTTTTAGAGATTTGAGGGTGGTTGAGCACCCTTAAGCCACCACCCAGTACCGTCCCTGGATATGTTGCACAAAACCCTAATTAATTATTAGAAGGGATATGCTTGCCTTTATTAATATAATTGGGGGCTGTTGATGGTGGATTTTCACTTAAGGCTAAAATTGTAAAGGCCAAAATTATGCGCTAACATCTTGCAAAAGATAAAGCCATTTAATAAGTGATGAATACTTCTTCACTTTACTAATTCACCTAGAATGGAGCATGTGGCAACAATCCCAGTATTCTGTGAATTAAATACACAAAATTCATTCAGGTTGGAGCATGTAGCAACAATCCCATATACCTCAATGAATTTACAACATTATTAATTAATGCATGACCACCCTTGTATTTCTGTACTCATTACTGGGTGCGGCATGACGACCGAGTGTTGTTCTCAGTGAGCAACACAAATCTCCAAGCATTAATAATAAAACATGTACGAAATACCCATACAAGCTACAACTCTCGGTGTGTTATACTAGCCCGATTGAGCATATTTGAACCTGGACTGACCATAGCAGTCTCAGAAACGATCACGACCATCCAACTTCACCAGCATGATTGGATGGCTTAGATTGAATCCATGACCCCAAGCAGATATTGGAATATTCACCACCGACCCAACGCGGGCCCCGCATGGTCGGTCTCCCCAAAAGGGTGGCATAGTCTGCCAAACCGTCCAAACCAGAGCTGTATGGACAAAAAACCCTAAATTAGGGTTTGCGGCACATTTCATGTATCGCAAAATGTCTCAACCATCCATCTTCGCAGGCATAGATGGAGGGTGTAGATGTAGATTCAAAAAGCCCAGAACATGTCAACACAAACACCGTGGGCCCGCCTACATACATGACCGATCGGTCAGGACCAACTATAGTTGGTCGTTCCAGTTCGTGCGCCCAAACAAGGCATGACACACGGCCGGTGAATCCCCAATTAGGGTTTGAACAATCACGAGCGTCCATCTTCTCCTGCACGAATGAAGGTTCCATGATTAGACTAAGAAGGTCCGGTGCGCATCAACATGACCACCGTGGGCCCATCTATCTCCACACCCGATCGGCCAAGGCATATCATGCCTGGTTGCCTCGATTCGCACGCCCGAACTAGGCATGGTCGCACCTCTCGATTACAAACTAATCTCGATCACTCAACTTTGCCGGACAAATTGAGTGGCTTAGATCTTGTTTCTATGGGATATTGAGATATGGACGTGTATACCATCTCGCCGTCTGTACACCAGACTAATCGAACAAGACCGACCAAGCTTGGTCGTCTTGAAACGCGCGCCCGAAGTGGGCATGATGCGCGGCTTTTGCGGCACCCGTTTCATTGCAAATTGATCTCGACCACTCAACTTCGCCGGACAAATTGAGTGGCCCAGATCACACTTTCACGAGACAATGAGGTATGGGCCCTACACCGTCATGTCGTCTACACACATGCACGATCGGTCCTGCCAAAATTATATCCCAAGCTTGGATTCGACCAAGCTGAAGAGTAATGCTTGCGCACCTCTTCAAAAACCCTAATTCCATCAACGGTCGTAGATGAGTGTCTCAAAGGTCATCTCGTCCGTCCAACTTCACCGGCTTGGTTATACAACCCTGGTCAGGAGTTAATTGGTCAGTGAGGCGTCATGGTGATCACCACCCGTCACTCTACCACACCATGATGTAGTACCTGCATAGAATACACACGATACTTCACAAGTATCGACTTCCTAAATAACTTAGTTATTTAATCGAGCATTACATGCTACTTTCTGTGGGTCCCACGATCCACACACTCGAGACATCAATCATGTCACAAACTGGGGATACATACTGGGGTATTGGTATGGAGGTTTACGTGCGGCGTGCAACGCGTCATCACAAGAACGTGTCGGGGAAGTCATGGATGGTTAGAGATGACAGGAGAAGTGGGCAAGACTGGTCGTGTAACACCAACACATAACTCCACTACTCCATCACTCCACTTCCTCCACTTCCCACGAGAGACGTGAATAAGGCTCAAATGACTTGTATAAATAGGTTCTCCTCCTTATTTCCAAAAACAACAAGAACAAGTCTAGACAACAGAGGCAAGTGTTCATACAATCGTATTCAAACACCGGAACTGATAGCTTACATCCTGCAATCCAGGTTCGACTTTCCGATACAAGTCATACATAGCCAACACCTTCACAATCTCAACACCTTCTTCGCTTCCCTCTCTAAGATCAACCCCATCTCCTTCACTTTGTGACCGAAACAAGTCTCTGAACGGCCATTTCTTGGTTTAGGCCGGACTTGCACAAATTGATTTCTCGAATCTACAAGCACTCCCGTGTAGTGCATTTGTTTAAGGTTTAGACTCATTTCTCATCCACACACCCCAAATTACCAAAACCGGCAGAAATAGTTTTTACCCATAAAAATTGGCGACCACAGCGGGAGGTTAATCTATCGCTTGTAAAGTCAATTTCTTCAAAATCCGATTCAATTTCATCAATTTCAAAAAGGGTAGATCTTAGAACCAATTAAATCAACAATTCATTTCAAGATGGTAGAACTCGGTGCTGGATCGGCAATCAATCCCGATGGAGCTAATACGAGATAACACTCCCGGTGTCGATGTACCGTCGGTGGAGCCACAGTGGTCAATACATCTTGTGGAGTGATTACTTCTATCACCAACGCTAGCGAGAGCGGAGACATTCCGATAGGTGTAACGCCTACCATCACTAGAGCCGGCAGCGGTAGCAAATCCCGGCATATCCTCAAGTGTAACGCCTCCGGTGGTCACCGGAGCAACAACTTTCACTCCTTCATCAAGACGAGGAGTCGGAGGCACAAGAGGATGACCACCGTCTATTACCATTACAGACTTGATAGAGAAGCAGGAAATTCTTGCTAAGACTCAAACGGATATGGCCGCAACTCAGAAAGAGGTACTCACTTTCCTTAAAACTTTAACTGAACGATTGCCACAAGATTCACGACAACCCTCGGAGCCAACAAGAGATGCCTTCAATACGCCCGGAGCAGGCATTTCCGCTCAGACCCACATGAGTGAAGAAGCTCATGTTGCTCCTGAACTCTCAAGAGAAAGGGACCAGCCATCCAACTTCATCACACGTGAGGACCTGGAACGACTTCTCCAAAACCGAGGCAAAGAAAATCTGATAGATGCACACCAACATCAGCCTCCATACCCTCAAGATATGCAACGAATCCCTCTTCCAAGAGGATACACCTCTCCTCGGTTCTCCTCTACGATGGTAATGGGTAATGCTCGTGAACACGTTTCTAGATTTTGGAATCCTTGGGGAGCATGAGTACAATCATATTCTCACTTTGAAAGAGTTCTCGAAATCACTTACGGGAAGGGCATACACAGTACAACAACATCACACCTGACATATCCAATTAGGGGGAGATGGTTGGTGCTTTCTACAGGGAGATCACCTTTTCAGATCTAGAGAGAGTCTCTCAGTGGAACAACGAGCATCCGAACGACTTCGTTAAGAGGTTCAGAACTCAAGCGCTAGGTTGTCATGATCTGAACATCACTGAACGTCAGCTGGTGTAGCTGTGCATCAACGGGATGATATCCATATATCGCGCTTTACTAGAGAATCTGGGCTTTCAGACGTTCTCCGAACTCCATGAATCTGCCAAACAGTCAGCCACAACCGCCCCAGCGCTGTTAGAGAGAACCAGGGTTGTTCGAAACGAAGATCCACGTGAGAGTCGAGGAAGCAGGCGCCTCACAAATAAACAATACAACGGTGGTCCTTACGTGAGCGTGGTAGGCGAAGGAGGAAAAGGAAAGCTTCGACAACGGAACAACGACCCAAGCGTGCGGCTCCGGCGCACATGACTTCTTCTCAAAGGGAGCAGGCAAGACTCCTACACAAGATCACAGAAGATACGGGTTTCCGTTCCCCATGAATGAAGTAGTAGAACTCTTGGAGGCGTGGATTCAAGACGATGCCATCAAACTGCCTCCTATCAGACGTCCACCAACTGAGAAAGATATGGCGGATCCTAAGTATTGTCGCTACCATAGGTTCGTTCACCATCCAACCAAAGACTGCAACAGTGAAACAAATCTTCGAGAGAAAAGATAGAGACAGGAGAACTCCGACTTGGAAACGAAGGTGTTCGTAGAGACCCTCTTCCTATCAGGAACTGCATGATTTCTGGGGATTCCGTTCGCAAGACTGTACAATCTATGATGGAACATTTATGCGAGATCTTGTACTTTTCCAAAGCACAGCGTCAGAACATATTTGTAGCCCTCAACCGTGTTGTCTCAGGCAAACGCTTGTATCTGGAAGAGGAAGCGGTCTCGAAACCTCGGTCCTTCTTTGGAAGATGCAAACGAGGGAAATTGGGGATTCTTAACCGTTGCCCGTTTTAAGGATATCGAGTTCAATAACACATTGATCGATACGGCATCTGAATTCAACATCATCACTCTCCAAACCTTAAAAGCAGCAAAGATTTCAAAACAGGAGGCTACTCGCAACCCAATTGTGATTAAGACTCCCGAAGGAGAAATCGTAGAGATGCATATGGATACATCGATCTTGAAGTAAAATTGGGCGATGCCTCGACACAAGCAAAGTTCTACATAGTCAGAGAGCATCCGAATTACCACATGATCCTAGGACGCTCTTGGGTACACGACAACAATACAACACTGGGAGTTTACCCTCTACCGGATTACGACACTGAAAGGATCTCTAACAAGCCGTCCGGACACCGAGGCGGCGTCTGTTGCGCGCACTGCGCGGCTTGCCAATGTGACACAACTTCTCGGAGAGAGCCCATCAAAGATACGTTAAGAGGTTAGAGCTCAAGTAAGTCTCATCACGCAACCCTTCTTGCAACCAATCACTCCTCACTCTGATAAGTTCCGAGGACTGGTTCCAACCAACAAACCAACCCCGGCTAAGAGATGTGAACGGGAAGCCGGCCCCTTCAAACGTTTTATCAAGAGTGTAGAGGCTGTCTTGGTTAAATACGATAAGGCCAAGGTCCGGGTATCTTCACGCCCAAACCCATTTGGAATTAGAGATCTGGTGATGAAGACGATTGCATTCAAGGTTGGGAGCATGACGGTGAAAATGACCACTCCACCTGACTCACCCACCGAAAGAGAAGATGAACCGTACCTGGTATCAGATGTTATCCTAGGCGGCTATTGCAAGCTAATCAACGCTGATAAACTAGAAGGCATAACAATTCACTCACAATGGATCAAACCCTACCGAACTTAAGACGTTGTGCTACCACTTTCCAGCGTCCTCCACACTTTAAAACGCTGTGCTATTTCCTCCAACGTGTTTCCTTTTACAATTTCATATCATATTTATAATTCCTCCAGAAAATGATTGCAATACTTGCATTCATAGTTAGGGTTTTCAATTTTCAATTTTCAATTTTCAATTTTCAATTTTCAATTTTCAATTTTCAATTTTCAATTTTCAATTTAATTGAATCGTTATTTCCATCTGAGAACCTCTCTACCCCTAAAGACACAAAGTCCTGAGTCAGCCTAAATCGACCCACTAAAGCAAGGAAGGAAACCCTAAGCAAACATCTCATGGGAAGAAGGAAATAGAATGTGTGCACAAAAGGAAAGTGATTTGAGCCATCTGCGGCAATACCAAGGAGATCTCACGTCGGGAGCACATACGGATGCAATCTTAACGAGGGTTATGACATAAACCTTTATTCAATGGTAAGCAAACAAGAAAAAGATCTTGAACTCAGCCGCCACTGAGTACAAGAAAGAGGTTCAAAAATTACGGGAATACACTTGAAAAGAGAAAAAGAAGCAAAGAGGTTTATCCGTCAAGAAGAATAACCGCGCCTTCACCACTGCTGGGTCCTGCTTCAACGCCATCACCTGCTACCGCTTCTACCTTCAGAGCCTCAGCTTCCGCTTCAGATATTTCCGCAGCAATGCTCTCCGTCCTAACATCATCGGCAGGAACAACTTCCAAGTCTTCCTCAAAGCTCACAACAACATTAGGGTTTGCGCTGATTGCCTTCTAACACTCGGGTCCGTCGTATCGAGAATCAAAGGATTATCACACCGTCTGGATTGGATAATCACGCCTATCTTCATCCGGAGGCCGTTTATGCTCCACTGCGCCTCGTTAATCGCGGCAAATCTTTCGCCTTGCGCTTAATGGTGCTCATAACGCTTCCTCATGCCTCCACCGTTCTACCATGTCGATCGCGTGGAAAGGGCACATATGCGTCCCCCTGGTGATACGCAGTGCGAAACAGACATCCCCCAGTATAGCATGACCAACTTCACGAAGTGGGAGATCAATTTTAGCCATTAACTCCTCGTGCGCAATAGTCTCAGGTTTGTCAACTTCGAACTCTCTTCTGGAGAAGTTACATAATAATCATCGCCCGCTGCTTCCATGATAGGCTGCAAAGAAAAAGAAGTTATGGGCACACAAAAATATGTGTATCATCATCAGTTAATCAGAAGATCAGATGAGTACGGAGCAATACTTGAGATACAAAAGGAACGACAATGTGATGAGAAGAATCCTTAGAATTTTTCTTTATAATCCAGCAAGTCAACAGAATCCCAGGAGAAAAGGAGTATCTACTTGCCACCTATAAAGGCTACCAATTCAAGATAGCGATCAATGTGTTGATGGTGGATTTTCACTTAAGGCTAAAATTGTAAAGGCCAAAATTATGCGCTAACATCTTGCAAAAGATAAAGCTATTTAATAAGTGATGAATACTTCTTCACTTTACTAATTCACCTAGAATGGAGCATGTGGCAACAATCCCAGTATTCTGTGAATTAAATACACAAAATTCATTCAGGTTGGAGCATGTAGCAACAATCCCATATACCCTGCGAATTTACAGCATTATTAATTAATGCATGACCACCCTTGTATTTCCTGTACTCATTACCGGTGCGGCATGACGACTGAGTGTTGTTCTCAGCAGAGCAACACAAATCTCCAAGCATTAATAATAAAACATGTACGAAATACCCATGTAGGCTACAACTCTCGGTGTGTTATACTAGCCCGATTGAGCATATTTGAACCTGGACTGACCATATCAGTCTCAGAAACGATCACGACAATCCAACTTCACCAGCATGATTGGATGGCTTAGATTGAATCCATGACCCCAAGCAGGTACTGGAATATTCACCACCGACCCAACGCGGGTCCCGCATGGTCGGTCTCCCCAAAAGGGTGACATAGTTTGCCAAACCGTCCAAACCAGAGCTGTATGGACAAAAAACCCTAAATTAGGGTTTGCGGCACATTACATGTATCGCAAAATAAGTCTCAACCATCCATCTTCGCAGGCATAGATGGAGGGTGTAGATGTAGATTCAAAGAGCCCAGAACATGTCAACACAAACACCGTGGGCCCGCCTACATACATGACCGATCGGTCATGACCAACTATAGTTGGTCGTTCCAGTTCGTGCGCCCAAACAAGGCATGACGCACGGCCGTTGAAACCCCAATTAGGGTTTGAACAATCACGAGCGTCCATCTTCTCCTGCACGAATGAAGGTTCCATGGTTAGACTAAACAGGTCCGGAGCGCATCAACATGACCACCGCGGGCCCATCTATCTCCACACCCGATCGGCCAAGGCATATCATGCCTGGTTGCCTCGATTCGCACGCCTGAACTAGGAATGGTCGCACCTCCCGATTACAAACTAATCTCGACCACTCAACTTTGCCGGACAAATTGAGTGGCTTAGATCACGTTTCTATGGGATATTGAGATATGGACGTGTATAACAGCTCGCCGTCTGTAAACCAGACTAATCGAACAAGACCGACCAAGCTTGGTCGTCTTGAAACGCAGCGCCCGAAGTGGGCATGATGCGCGGCTTTTGCGGCACTGATTTACATTGCAAATTGATCTCGACCACTCAACTTCGCCGGACAAATTGAGTGGCCCAGATCACACTTTCACGAGACAATGAGTTATGGGCGCCTACGCCGTCATGTCGTCTACACACATGCACGATCGGCCCTGCCAAAATTATATCCCAAGCTTGGATTCGACCAAGTCGAAGAGTAATGCTTGCGCACCTCTTCAAAAACCCTAATTCCATCAACGGTTGCAGATGAGTGTCTCAAAGATCATCTCGTCCGTCCAACTTCACCGGCTTGGTTATACAACCACCGTCGTCGAGTTAATTGGTCAGTGAGGCGTCATGGTGATCACCACCCGTCACTCTACCACACCATGATGCAGTACCTGCATAGAATACACACGATACTTCACAAGTATCGACTTCCTAAATAACTTAGTTATTTAATCGAGCATTACATGCTACTTTTTGTGGGTCCCACGATCCACACACTCGAGACATCAATCATGTCACAAACCGGGGATACATACCGGGGTATTGGTCCGGCGGTTTACGATGCGTGCGGCGTGCAACGCGCCATCACAAGAACGTGTCGAAGTCATGGACGGTTAGAGATGACAGGAGAAGTGGGCAAGACTAGTCGTGTAACACCAACACACAACTCCACTACTCCATCACTCCACTTCCTCCACTTCCCACGAGAGACGTGAATAAGGTTCAAATGACTTGTATAAATAGGTTTTCCTCCCTATTTCCAAAAACAACAAGAACAAGTCCAGACAACAGAGGCAAGTGTTGATACAATCGTATTCAAACACCGAACCGATAGCTTACATCCTGCAAGCCGTTCGACTTTACCGATACAAGTCATACATAGCCAACACCTTCACAATCTCAACACCTTCTTCGCTTCCCTCCCTAAGATCAACCCCATCTCCTTCACTTTGTGACCGAAACAAGTCCAACGGCCATTTCTTGGTTTAGGCCGGACTTGCACAGATTGATTTCTCGAATTTACAAGCACTCCCGTGTAGTGCATTTGTTTAAGGTTTAGACTCATTTCTCATCCACACACCCCAAATTACCAAAACCGGCAGAAATAGTTTTCACCCATAAATAGGGGCTTAATGTCTTTTGGAACCATGCTATCTCATATTTCTCATCGAGTTCTCCTCCTCGGTCCTTTTTTTATTATTTTTCTTCTCTTTCATTCCTAAATCTAGATGTGAGAAATCAGGCCGAAGTTTGCAGAAATCAAAACTCATTTCTCCCAAACCTTAAACACATAAATCAAGAGAAATCTGAATGACTTATTCAAATTTTGAAACTAGTAATGCACAACCCAGCTATTACCCATTTTTTTTTCTCCAGTGACTGTCTATTAGTATTCAGTATGGCTTAAGGTAACTATGTTCAGAATTTAATGGCCGTGGTTCAAAAATTCAGTCTATTTTCTGAGAAGATAATTAATTATTCAAAGACTAGTGAGTATTTTATCTCTAATCTATCTTTAACAGCTTGTGAGAACATTTTGCGTATGCTTCAAATGCAGCTGATGTCACTAGGTGAAAAATAATTAAGATTCAATTTATTCACTGGCAGCAATAAGTCGCAATGTTTTACTAGTATTATTGACAAAGTGAAATCCAATTGCAAGGCTAGCAAGGAAAAATTATCAATCACACGGGGAGTTCAACTAAAATACAAATATATATATAACAAACTTTCATATTAATTATTTTCTTATGTCTCACAGTCTACAATTGGCTTCTTGAAGCAAATTCAGCTGCAAGACTGATTAAACAATCATAATTCAAAAGGTGGATTTTATAAATCTTGGACCTCGTTCTGTTACCCTAAGAGGTTAAGAGGTCTAGGTTCTAAAAATCATCATATCTTTAATTAATTTAGCAATGTTGACAAATTTATCTTCGAGGTTGGGTCCGGGTCCTCCTGGGTATCACTAGACCCGGACTCGGACCCTACTTATATAGGCCGGGTCTGGTTCCTGGTCAGTTCCTAAATTTGTGGACCCATAACCGGACCCATTTAGAATTTCGGGTACCCGTCAGCTCCGGGTACCCATTGGGTATTAAGAAAACTATTAAAAAAAACCTCAAAAACTTAATATCTTTCTTTTTTTGGCTCGGATCTAAATTATTTTTATAAAAATTTATTATTATTTCTTTATTAATGTATTAAATAAAGATTAAATGTAAGAAAAAATGAGAAATGAAAAAAAAAATCAAGCCAAAACAAGTAGAATACTTGTAATTTTCCTAAAAACATGAATAAAAGAGTGAATAACCGGGTACCCGATACTCGCAGGTACCCATCGGGTATTACCCATTTAGATTCGGATCCAATCGGGTTATTACCCGCTGGGTCCTAAGTTGGTGATGGGTCCAAATTTAGGACCCAAAACCGGACCCAAATCTATCGGGTACGGTTCCATTGACATCCCTATTAACAGAACCAAATGCTACATGGGTCCAAGTTCAGAGAGTAAGAAATTTCAAGATAAGATGAGGCGCAAAAATCATAGTGGAGAAACAAACAACAAGTAAAAACAAAGTTTATCAGAATCATATGAAAATATATTCTAATATATTTTGGGAGCCGGTTATAAGACAAAGCAAAAAAAATAAACAAAGTAAAAAAATAATTGGTTTCGCCTTCCATATTTTGCTCAGATCCACAATTGCTGGCCGATCATTAATATTTAATGCCAAGGATTGAAATACTTTTGGTGCATATCGAGTAAAGAAAAAAGTAAATATATATTTTTGGTGCACTGATAGTGATTTAAACATTGATTAGTAAGTCATCTGATTCACGAGTCATATACCATTACTTTGCAATGAGTTTCATCTGAAAAGTTACTCCGACGATCAAAGTTGGTCAAATTAATTTTGCAAGAAGTCTAGATAATGAATTACGCATTGGCATAACATGGACTTTTTTTTTTCTTTCAACTCTTTATACAAGACAAGAATAGGGACGATAGCATCCTATCTTCAATATTATGAGTATTGAGTTTGCATCTGAATTTGAATGGATCTGTTCGTGTTGAACTTGCCACTTCTTGTTGAAACTGAAAGGTGATGCAGTTAAACTCGGATAAAGATATAGATATAGAAATATGATGATGCACAAGTAGACTTTGCATGACATAAATGGCTAAAATACGCCATTATAAACTTCAAGATTTATAAAATTCCGAAGAAGAAATTAAAAAAAAATAGAAACTATATTTACGGTTGTCAAAATTGATTGAGATCGAAGTAAATTACAGGAAAAAACAAACTTAATTTCTCATAATCATATACGATCAGTGATTAATTATACCGATACTTAGAAGTACTCGAAGGTTGGACCAAATTATTTAATTTTTTGACACTCTTAGCCAGAGATTAATGCACGCATTGAGCTGCACAATATCCTTATCTTGAACTAATCGAGTAGTTACTACTGGTTCAACTTTTCCAAGAATGGCTCCTTTGGCATTAGAACAATTAGTAGTAAGCTTCGTCCCAGTGCTATGCATGGTGTTAAGTTGATGTTATTCATTTTAATACCGGTGCAAGGAACTGCTTCACTACATTTCAAAGTGATAGCTGCTGGTACTTTTACGTCGGTTGTTCCTGTTAAACCTTCAAAAGTTACGTCGTTGATACTCACAGCGCTCACCTGAAAACATAAAAATCGCGATATCATTAATTTCCACAGGGGTAAATGTAATTTTACAAGGAAATAGCTATAAGTGTATGTTTGTTCGGATTTTTACATACCGCATTAGGTGTATCACTCACTCCAACATCAAGGTAGAATTGATCGATGAATATTGGATTCATCACATTAGTGAAATTGCTGTTCTTATATGAAATCTTTCGGCAATAGCCTTTTCCACCCTAAACAACCAAGAATAGTTATATATAGAAGTTAGATTTTTAATCAAAGAGGCCACAACAAAGAAATATTGAGAAAAATGAATTCCATCGACGATACCTTGTAAGTCTTGATTCTAGCACCGAACATGGTCCCGACAAATTCAATTCTCTCAACATGGATCTCCTCTACGTCCGCATTTTTTCCACCCTTACCTAAGCTTCCAATACTGCATATGTATGGAAACCGTACGTATATCTCATTATTTATTTCGTTTTGATAATTTCTTAACTATGTCTAATAGCTAGATATTCTTTTGGATACTCAATACTAACCTTACTCCGTGTCCAGGTCCGCAGTGACAGTTACGGACATAGACAAATGAACTTCGATCTCCAATTGAGACGCAGTCGTCACCTGATAAAAGTTGTTTATAAGTCTTTGGAAAACAAAAAATGTGTGACATTTTTATATGCATCCCAAGAATCCACAACTATGTATGTTTACATACCGCCCCTAAACTGGCTGTCAGCAATGGTGACCTGTTTGACATCCTGGGTGTGAATACCATCGGTATTGGGACTATCTTCAGGGGAGTTGATCTTGACATTATAGACTTCAAAACCCTCTAGTTTCAAGAGAGTTACATGAAACATCGGACTGTTTTGAACCGTGATGTCTCTGAATGCACCACCGTTTGTCCCCCAGAAGTTTACCCCCTGCAATCCCAGGAGATGTGTTGTGCGCATTAACTTCTATGGGTTAAAAACTGAAAATTCTGTCTGATATATATAACGATGGAATTACTTACAGCTGGTTGTGTCTTGGAGCATCCTGGTGCGTTTAGATGTCTATTTTGATGGCAGGACTTTTCCCACCAGCCCTGACCACGTCCATCGAAAACACCACCTCCATTTACTAGGAGACCAGTCACACCATTGAATACGATCCATGTTCCTGAACCACCCTTGGCAGTATCCCATGCTGAGGGATTTTGGGGTGCAACAATTGTTCCACCAAGCTTGACGAAAGAAAGAAAAAATAAATAAGAAGAAGAAGAATTAGCGCATTGACCTCGTCCCATGCACAACTAAACATTCTTTACATACCTCAAAGGTGACATTTTTGGCCTTGCAAGGACCCATAAATGAAGTTGGTCCAACGTAAAATGTCTTTCCTTTAGGAACAACCAATTTTGGTATCCCTGCTGTTGCTGCGCATGTATCAGCCCACGCTTTCGTAAATGCCTAGATTATCAAATATAAGTCGTTAATCAAATAATCATTTATATTATTATCATAAATTCTTCGATCAGAAAGTAAAAGATGAATTACTTACCTGAGTATCGTCTTTTTTCCCATCACCAAGTGCTCCATATTTCGGATCCGTAACGTCGAAAACTCCTTGCGCTGCTACGACATGTAAATGGGTTGAAATAACAACCCCCAAAACGAAAAGAATGTTGAAAGTTCCCTGTAAATTCACAAATGCGGAAGAAGAAGACGAATCAATTTGTATATATATATATGATTAAGAAAATTGTGAACTTTAAATGATCATAAGATTATCTTGCAACCGGAAATAAATGTAAGCTCTTCTTACCATGATTTTTTTTGTTAGCACTGATTAATTATTAATGTTGACAGGAAAAATGAGAAAATCAAAGAAGTATTTAAAGAAGATTAAGAGGAAATGTAGGTAGAAAATAACTCCAAAAGGGTCGGAAACTGATGGTTTAGAATTCTTTTGATGGTACATTGGTAGTTACATTACAGTTTCCTAAAAAAAAAAAAAACCAAAAAATATTGGTAGTTACGGTTAATTTTTATTCCTCAGAATAGTTCAGCTAAAAGAGGTATAGTATGATTGAATTTGTCATTTGGAATCTGGGTTTTGTACAAAACCGAATTTCGATACCCAACTTATCCTTAGATCATCATGGATATTTTTTCTGCTTGAGCATTGTTCGAGTATTTTTTATCTAACACCAACACATCTATGGGTGCAAAGGAACCGAGCCGAAAAACTGGACCGTCCCGAAACCGGTGGAACCGTACCTGTTTTTGTACCGAACCGAGGAAGGGGTACAAGTACCGGTCCAAAAACTGAGAACCGGCCTCTAGGGGTACAGGTACACGGTCCTATTCATGTCCCGTACTGTTCCGTCCTGTTTGTACAGAGACTGTTTTACTTTGTTCCATTTTCTTAAATTGGGTTTCTACCTAAACTGTGAAGTTCTTAGTTACCTTAACATATTTCCTCGCATGTTTGTGCATTAAACATTACGCTTCAGTAAGCTACGTAGCTAGATAGAAAGGATATCTTAGTATACATGATTAGGTACATAGCTAGATAGCTTGGAAAATGTTTCTCTGACGTTGAATTGTATATCTTGGGAAGGTGAATTGATAATCAGAAATAAGTTAGTAACTGTCATCTTTATATTCTCATTTATGCAAGTATACAGGTTATCACTGAGGCAATCCCTGTCAATTGGGAGGAAGCTAATATTTGACCTGTGACTTCAACATAACAGATTTCTGCCGATCTCCTTAAGGCGTGCAATGAAAACGAAACTAGACCTATTTAGAATTTTTTGTTTCTTCCAGTTTTAAGGCTGTCGCAGTTTCATGTTCTGAAATATCTTGCGATCTATTGATGTGTTGAGAGTCCTGAGACCAGTTTTGGTAATAGACTTTTTTTTTCCCCCAACCACTGTATTCCAGTTTTGGTTTTATTTGGTCAGTTAAGTTTCATATTGTTCGAGTGATAAATAGATATATCTGTACCATTGCCTACTGGAAACACTAAAATAGAAGTTTTTCTTTATACAGATAGCATCCGATGTGGGTGTTTGTGTTTTGTATCTTAACTGCCACAACCACCGCAAGTTGACTAAATAGAAATGTGAACAAAATTGTACCGACTGGTACCGGAATCGTGCTTGGTACCGTACTTGTCCCGAATGGTACTGGAACCGAAGACAGAGGTAAATTTACCGGTCCAAAATCTAAGAACCGAGTCTAGGGAGGTACAGGTACGCGGCCTCGGCAAGAACCGAGCCGAACCGTACCATGTGCACCCTTAAACACAACCGATTATTAAAACATATGAATGACATTTGTTCAATTCGGTTAATTTGGACAAATTTCAAGATATTTGTAAATATTATCAAATATAAGTAAAATGCTTCACCACTCCGTGGTGACCCTACTAAAACAAGTGAATATCTATTCTTACATCGGAAGATAGTTTTTGAACTTATTCTCTCTGTTTCTATAAAATGGGCAGGTTTCTTATTTGGAAATGTCAAAAATATATTTGGCTAGTTTCGATAAATGTTATGAGTTTACTAATCTAATCATGAAGGGACCACTTCTCTCTCTCTTAACATAAAAGGTATTTTCTCGAATATCAAATGAATGAGACCAAGGACTAATTAGGAAAAAGTATGAAAAAGTTGGAAAATATAGGGATTATTCTCAAGCGTTCCTCTTTTCCCTGGCATTTTTAGGGGCGGCCCCAAAAGAATTAGGGGCGACACTAAAAGACAAAAGGTCACCCAAACGTATATCTAAGCTACCCCTTATCTTCGATTTTTCGAAATGGCCAATATGCCCTTATATAATCGGTAGCCAACACCATAATCGGTAGGTTAAAGGTGAATCGGTAGGTTAAATTGAAACTATACCTACCAATTATTGTGTAGATACTTCGGCTAATAATCCATTTTATAATCGGTAGCTTATCCAACTTGTAAGACTACCGATTATAAGGAGCCCCATATTCAACCTTGGCCAAATTCCATAGGTTTTGAGGGGTGCAGAGCCAACCATAACCACTTGGCTTGAGCTGTGGATGTAGCCATAATCGGAAGCCTAATAGGTTACATATACTACCGATTATAAGTTGCCCCAAAATGAGTTTTTTTCTAAAATCCTTCATTGTAGGAAATTTGAAATCTACCATAATCGGTAGGGTATATAATTATATAACCCACCGATTATAACAAGCCCCAGATCTAACCTTTGCCATATTTCATAGGTTTTGAGTGTACACGGCCAGCCATAACCACTTGGTTCGTGTTTTGGATGCAGCGTTAATCGGGAGTTAAATATATTACCAAACCATCCGATTATGGGTTGCCCCAAAATGAGTTTTTTTCTAAAATCCTTCGTGTAAGGGAATTTGAAATATACCACAATCGGTAGAGTTAACAACTTAACAACCTACCGATTATAAGGAGCCCCGGATCGAACCCTTGCCAAATTCCTTAGGTTTGGAGTGTACTGATCCAGGCATAACCATGTGGTTCGTGATTTGGATGTAGCCATAATCGTAGGCCAAATAGGTTCCACAACCTACCGATTATAGGTTGCCCCAAAATGAGTTTTTTCTAAAATCCTTCATGTGATGAATTTTGAAATCTACCATAATCGGTAGAGTTTATTACTTAACAACCTACCGATTGTAAGGAGCCCCAAATCGAACCCTTGCCAAATTCCATAGGTTTTGAGTGTACAGAGCCAGACATAACCATGTGGTTCGTGATTTGGATGTACCCATAATCGTAAGCTAAATAGGTTCCACAAACTACCGATTATAGTTGCCCCAAATTCAAATTTTGAAAGCTACCATAATCGGTAGATATTCTAACTAAAATACCTACCGATTATTGGTTTCTCCACATTCAACCTTCGTCAAATTAGCCTGGCATTTTAAACCAAATTTCAAAAATAGCCGTTGGAACCTAAACCTATATAAAGAAACTCATATCTATCACCCCAATTGCACCAAACTCTTCCCTCTCTTCAGTTCTAATTTTGAAAACCAAAAACATGGATATTGCTTTTGCCGAAGAAGAAGATTGTGCTATTTATAGAGCGTGTGTTGTGGTAACTGCTCATGATCGTGTTCACAAGCTCCACAAACGGGAATCCGAAGAGCAGTTATGGAATCGTATTTTAATGGTATTTGAGGCGTTAGATGGTAATCGAATTCGAAGATCATCCAATGACATTAAGATGAGAAATAAGGCGGTCGACAAGGAGATTGACAAACTTGAAGATGAAGAACGATTTGTTAGGGACGCTTTTTCTTGGTGGACGTATGAAAAACGAGTAAGTATCTTTATAACTCCGACTCACATTAACATAAGTTAGTACTAAATTGTTACTAATTCATAATTTCAGAGAAATCTTACTGATCGTCGGTATATGGACCTCTACGGGAAACGATTTGAACATGAAGGATGTTACAAGATCAAGAGGGACAATTTATGTGGTGTTTGGACGTTATGATCTTTTTAATACTTTTATGGTCAATTAGGAGTATGGATTTAGGTGCTTTTGACGAAATTGTAAGGTTAAGGTCGTTTGAACTTTATGTAATGGATGTAATCGGAGGATTATTAATATACAAACTTTTCGATTATAAAGAAACGAAAGCGTATTTTGTTACACAAACTACCGATTAAAATATTCGGTTATCTTATGTGACAACTTTCTTTCCGATTATGGTGTTATTTGGTTCCAGGAAACATAAGTTCTTTCACATAGAATAATCGGAAATTAACAAAAACTAAACCTACCGATTAATACTATTCGGAAGTCAAGGTGAAAATTTACCTTTCGATTAAGGTGTTGTTTGGTTACAAAAACCATAGTTATTTTTTGGTAGAATAATCGGACATTAACAAAACCAAAAACCACCGATTAATAATATTTGGAAGTCAAGGTGCTCAATTACCTTTCGATTATGGTGTTGTTTGGTTCCAGAAAACAAAGTTTTTTTACATATAACAGTCGGAAGGAACATTACAAATAAACCTACCGACTATTATTATTCGGAAGTGAAGGTGCACATTTCCTTTCCGATTGTGGTGTTGTTTGGATACAGAAGAAAAGTTTTCTTTACACATGATAATCGGAAAGAAAAGTATATTAGCAATCTTCCGATTCTGACAAAATATTTTGCAAAATCCCCAGAATCGGTAGGTTAATAACGTATAACCCTACCGATTCTGACTAAAAAATGCAACATCCCCAGAATCGGTAGGTTCATATATAAACTTATCTTCCGATTGTGTTCCAAAATTCAACACTTTCATGTCTCTTCATGTGATTTGCTTGCGAGTCATCGTTAAATGCATAAACATAGCAACATAACCATTCATAATCCATAAACATAACGTAACAACCAATATTCCGACACAAACTTTGAAAACGACATAATCCGACATAATCCAACATAAACAAAGTTATCCATAAAGTTAACTAAAAACATCGAGAGTTTACAACATCGAAAGTTTACTTGTTCCTTTTTGCTTGGATTTTGCGACCTTTACCACCTCTACGACTTGGACCAACATCATCATTGGTGTCATCAACTTGAGTGCTCGATGACGCCCGAGTTCTTTTGTTTACCTTGGTTGTAGGTTTCTTTTGCAATTTTTCCCCGAACTGAGATGCATACTCCTCATTGTCAACGTTATCAATCAACTCTTGGTGCTTTTTTATCTTCTCAATTGACACAGGCTCTCCGGACTTTATACAATCAGTGCACCATTTGGACAAACGCTTGAACCTGCTTATCTGTTTTAAAACATAGCATACCATCAAACGGTTATTACTCTAATTTGACCCATAATATTAAACTAAATTAATAAAACAATACATACCAATCTATCAAAACCCGTAGGTTTCTCTTTGAGGATACTCTTGTACGAATCGGGCTTTGTTTTAAGATCACGGATTACACGAAGATGAGAAACATTCCGGTACCAATCCATATAGTTGGGAGCATTTTCAAAACCTTGGTTGGCTACCCTTCCTTGGTTGATCAAGTAATGCGCCATTCTATCCCAATGGAATTTACAGGATGGTGCACCCTTGTAAACCACCGTGATAGAATCTTTATCAGACTCGCAGTTCTCCAGATCCAAAGTGAAATTGCCATGGATTTGCTCCTTCGGTATACATTGTACAAAACCGTGTTGTCGCATCACCCTTGAAGCATTGTACATCACATATCCTGTGGATGCCACAACGGTCCAAAATAAAGGGCCAAATCGGACCGACCCGCGATATGTCCATTAGCTCGGTCTTCCTTGTATGGATCAAAGCATACGTCTTGGGCTTTCAACGAGTCCAAAATCTCCCTCAAACGAATCAGTTGCTGCTCCTTCGTCCTAGAATGGTTGTCATCGAAGATGTACTTTGTTCCTCTAGGGTCACCTTTCGCCCACGCCGGGTTTTCAATGGCCAATCCCAAGATAGGGAAGTGGTCGTAGATCCATGTCTATATTGTCATTTTTGCAATTATTAGGAAATTGATTCTTCAATGGTAGAAAAAAAAAACCCCAGTATGTAGAGTTAATAAACAATACCTGTAGTAGACTCACGTTCCCGGCCACTTGGCTAATTCCTAGCCTCGACGCCTTTCTCAACTCTTCCATCAACCACGCATGGCATGCCGTGCCCCATGAGTACTCATGCACTTTATCGAGAGGATCCAGAAGTTGTAAAAGGTTGGCGTCGACCCGATTGCCACTGGCATTGGGGAAAATAACACATCCGAATACACATAGGAGATATGTGGTGGCCGCGTGGTTGACTTGCTCATCGGTTAAAGTTCCTTTCGCTTCTTTTTCCTTGGTGCCCTTGAACATATCCATCAGAGTACCCATGTTGAACTGTCTAGTTCTATACTTCATGCATCTGTTGAACTCAATTCTTGATGTTTCTTCATCCCAACCCAAACACTTCTTAGTCAGATCATAAAGTTTCTTCCATTCCAGCTGCTTAGTGAACTCAACCCTAACACCCTTGCCATGGACGGGGAGTTTAAGAATCTGCACAACATCATCTAGGGTTATTGTCATCTCCCAAAACGGCATATGGAAGGTGTCGGTCTCAGGATAAAGTATCTCCACAAACGCCGATATAGCCACCCGGTCATGTTCCAACATTGAGTTCTCCGCAGCATCATCCAACCCTGAATTCGCAATAATGGTCTTGAACCTTTCACATTCATCCTCCAAAGGCCAATCTAGCATTTTTGTTGGTGCGGCGGTCGCTTTGAGTAAACGAACCGCATCGGAATGATACTATTAAACACATGACAAGTTAAAAAATAATATTAGAATAACCTAAAATTACAACCCTTAAAAGTATTACGGAGAAAAACATAATAGGTTAATAAAATGGATACGATCATTACCTCAGTTTCATATATTTCTCTGGCCCAGGATTCTTTGTATCCAAATAACAATTGTCCTCCATCCTCCGGCAGCCCAAGGATTACACCTTCTGGAATATCCTTCACCTTTAGTTCATCTCGGACAAGGTGTTTCGCTTTCTTTCGAGGATGATTTTTCTTTTCAGCTTGTCCTACTTCTTCGGGTGTTTCTAGTTCAATTTCTGGTTGTGATGGTGGAGCACTTGGTTGAACACCTTCTTGGATTGGTTGTGATTGAGAGGCACTTGGTTGAACACCATCTTGGATTGGTTGTGATTGAGAGGCACTTGGTTGAACACCTTTTTGAACTGGTTCTGATTGAGGGGCACTAGGTTGAACAGCTTCTTGGCTTGCTTGTTGAGTTCCATCTTGAGCACTTGAAGCGGCTTTAGCGGTCCTATCTCTCCTTGCACTAGCTGTCAGCTTCTGACGCCTTTCCTTCCTTGCACTAGGTGAGACAATTGCATCTTCAATTTTTTTACCTCGCCTATCCCTAAACAACAAAATAAAGTACAACGGGTTATTAAACTATATATTCGGTTGGTTTAGTAAACCAAATGCCTCCGATTACACTTAATCGTAAATATCAGTTCACCTAAAGCTACCGAATACGTATAATCGGAAACAAAATAAAAATTTTGGTGTTCGAATGTGATTATCTACACACAATAATCGGAATCTAAATTTCAACATAACCCTCCGAATACCAATAATCGAAAGTCATAAAAACTCCACCCTTCCAAATGCACCACAATCGAAAGCCTCACAAAACTAATGTCTACCGAATATGCATCACTTTGTATCCAGAAATTACTCAAGTGGTTCAGCCTAAACAATTGGAAGGAAATTACAAAAGATATCACACGATTATTGCGTCTCTAATACTTGTTCTTCCCTAGTATATTCGGAAGGAAAAAACATAATTAACTTCCGATTATGATCGATTTAGGCCTCAGTAATGAAAAACGTTCTATAATCGGTAGGCAACCTAAATAGTTACCACCCGAATATGACAAATGTTCTCGTGAAATGAAGAATTCGGCCACAATCGGAAGTTTAAAACAATACCTAACCTACCGAATCTGGGTAATAACCGAAAACTCTAAAATAAAAAAAAAACATGGATTCGTCGAATTGAAGCAATATAAACCAAATTAATGGTAGAATCTTACCTAATCGGCGCCATTTCAAGTTGCCTGAGAGTTTGGCTATCAGAATCACCTACTTCAGGGACTTCATCTTCTTCGTGTTCTTCGGGTTCGTGAGTTAAAACCTCTTTATTACAGGCATGTAATCCAATATTTGGATCCTCACCGCGCACTACATTTTTGGTTCGATCTTTCTTAGGTTCCTTTTCTTTCATCTTTATAGAGAATAATCGACGATGATTTGATTCGACGATGAACGATGTATAGCGAGGAGAGGGGGAGAGTTTTCATCTCTGCAATCGGAAGTAAAGAGGAGAAGAGGAGTTGAAGTTGAAGTTGAAAAGAAAATGAAATGAAATGAATTTGAATTTAGGTCGAATTTGGTTTTATCTGTCAAACGGTTATTAATCGGTAGGTAATACCACCTCATTAGCTACCGATTGTTGAGTAGCCCAAAATCGGTAGAGGGGGTTACTTATAACCTACCGATTATTGGAAGCCCCAAATTGAACCTTTGCAAATTCCATAGTTTCGAAGGTACAGGGCCGACCGTAACCACTTGGCTTGAGCTGTGGATGTAGCCATAATCGGAAGATAAATATATTACCCAACCTTCCGATTATAGGTTGCCCCAAAATGAGTTTTTTCTAAAATCCTTCGTTGTAGGAAATTTGAAATCTACCATAATCGGTAGGAATTGTTACTTTTACCATCCCGATTATTGGAAGCCCTAAATCGTTAGCTTAGACATTTTTTATTCGTCCGATTATATAGGAGCCCCAAATTTCACCATTGCAAAATTCTAAAGATTTCTTATTTCTATACTTTAACAATCGGTAGTCTCGTGAGGTTTTTTTCCTACCGATTGTTATAGAAGCCAGATACGAGTTTGGCACAAAATAGATATTAATCGGTAGTATAATATCGTTACTAAGCTTCCGATTGCTTTATAATAATCGGGCACAAAATAGCTTCCGATTATGTAAGGGCATTAACGTATTCTCCTCGTTTTTGGACATCCCTTAACGGTGTATATGGGTTGGGAATAAAAAAGTCGCCCCTAATTCTTTTGGGGTCGCCCCTAAAAATGCCAGGCTCTTTTCGTCGGTAGGACGATACTTGGTTTTCATCTCTTTGGATGATTTTTTTTTTCTCGTTTTAAGAACGATTTCCTCTCTACTTCAATATTCGATCACTATTTTCCTTTCAATCTTCTCTTTCGTCTCTCAGTTTATTCTGTCTACCAATAATCTAGACATCATCATATTCCTTCTGTCTCGGGTCTTTATATCTTCCTCATGGCCTCAAAATCCAATCACCAAGAACTGGATGATTTAGTCAATCGCATGGGATTGCTATTAAAAGAAGAGCCGCCAGACGCAATTGAACTTCCGGATGATCAACCTGAATCCTCTCCAAAATGGAAAAGAAGTATTCTCATTAAGTTGATAAATGGAAGGGAGTATGGAACAACCATTCTTCATGATCTTCTTAAGAGGGCTTGGAGACCTAATGGTCTTATTAATATCTCTATTTTTGATCAAGGAATATATAAAATCATTTTTGAGCACACCTGTGATATGGGGGTGGTTATTGCTGGTTCTCCATGGTCAATTAACGAAGACCTAATGGTATTTGAAGTTTGTGGTCCAGATAAACTGCCATCAGAGTACAAATTCCAATATGTGGATTTTACTATTCAACTTCATGGTCTGCCAATTAGTGCTCTTATGGCTAAAAATGTTTCTCTCATTGCGGCAAAGGTTGGTACCCCATACCCAATTTCACCAGAAGATACAACAAAATGGGGGAGATATTCTCGTGTTAGGATCAAGCTCGACATATCAAAATCAATTAAAAAGGAGATCGAAGTCACTCTTGCTTCTAAAAAAGTGGTCAGGGCGCAGATCAAATATGAGAACCTTCCCAAAGTTTGTTATCACTGTGGATTTTTCGGGGGCACCTAATGAAACAACGCCCTGTCCTCTCTAAAGCATGCGAGAAGTTTTTTGAAGCAGGATCTGAAGAATTTATCAAGCATATGTCTAACAAAGGCTATGCAAAGTTCTCTGAAGAAATCGAAGCCGTTCCCAGAAACAAAATCCAAAGTTTATCTTCATCCCATGAACAAGTCAAAACCTTTATTACCATCTCATCACCTGAGCATCACCAACCCATTATCCCCATACCGTTAACCATCAGAGCTGAACCATCTACGGCTCAATCTCTTCCCACATCCTCAACCCCTTTATCTTCTGTAACGGAAGAGTTAGACTCCATAATTACAGTTAGCCGCAATTCCACCCATGCATCTAATGTTGCGGCTATAATTACCTCTCCCTATCCCCACCTTCAATAATATTCTACCCAGTTCCGAACCCAAACCCGACCAAGCAACAGCCAGAAGTCTTGATCCACTTCCCCAAATCCCAAAATCCAATATTCCACCCTCAAGCCCTAAATCCATTTCCCCATCAGCCTATAACCAAAACCAACTCAACCCCGTATCCAACTCATCAACCACTCTTCTTCAAACTGAAACCAATCTCCCATCTGCAAAACCTAACCTCGACATCTCATCCAATCCTCAATCGGCCAAATTAATTTCCCCGAGAAAAGGATGGAAAAGAGAAGCTCGGATGGCTCCTAAATCAGAAAGCAATGTCTTCCTTCAACCAGCAGGTTATAGGAGATCCCATGACCCCATGGATTGTAATTCTCCCTCAAAATTTCAAGCAATTAGCCGGGATGTGGTGGCTATCCCTGAAAATCCACAAGGATTATGTTAATAATGTCGTGGAATTGTCGTGGTTTGGGGAATGTCACGACACTCCAAACACTAAAATCATTCCTCCGGGCTTGCAATCCGTCAATACTGTTTCTGTCTGAAAATCTTCTTAATGAGGGAAACAATATTAGGATTTGCAATTCTCTTAATTTTAGGCATTATTTATACATCCTCGCTTTCGTGGTCGAAGTGGTGGTCTTGCGATTCTCTGGAAAGACAACATTGAGGTTACTATAATTTCTTCTTCAGTCAATTTGATTAGATGCTCTATTACAAATTATTTACATTTTCCTAATTGGGAACTGCTTTGTATGTATGGCCCTCCTCGCTCATCAAAATAGAAATCATTTACGTATAATGTTTCTAGTTTAATTGGCTTTATTTCTCCTCCTTGGTGTCTTATCTAGGACCTTAATGTGCTAGCTTCTACAAATGAAAAGCATCGTGGTTCTCGCTTTATGTTTGTTGTAAAAGAATTATGTTTGTTGTAAAGAATTCAAAGCTTTATTGAGAGACAGGGATGTCATGGACCTGGGATTTATTGGTCCTGCGTACACTTGGTCTAATGGCGCAACACAAGAAGAACTAATTTATGAACGATTGGATAGAGCCTTGGCCAGTTGTGATTGGAAACTGAATTTCCCGGATGTTGTAGTTCATCATCTACCAAGAATCTCAAGTGACCATGCCCCTATTCTTCTGAACACGGTTAGATCAAGAAAAAAGAAACAAGGGAATTTTCATCTTGAATACTTCTGGACATCTCACCCGGGATTCTTAGAAAAAACATAAAATTGGTTAAAAAGACCAAAATCAACAAATCCTTGGTGAAAAGTACATCTAGATTTTGATATTGTTTACATGGAAAAAAAATACAAATATAGCCAGGATGTAAACAGTTTCATCCTACCTATTTTCAAATAGTAGGAAATACCATTAGGTCCTAGGAATAATATATTAGGATGAGTCTAGTCCATTTGACCCAGTCAAATGTCTGTTTGGTCCTAAAAATTATTGTTTGGTCCTACGTTGATGTCATGGATGATGTAAATGTCACCTTGTAGTGGCATAAATACCCTTTTGGATAAGGACCATATATATAGTCAAAAGGTAAGAGAGATGGAATCATTCTCGTTTACTTTCTCTCTTCTTCTTTCTAGATCTAGTTTTTCTTTTCCTCTCAAATGTTTTTTCTAGGGTTTTAATTTTGTGGAAACAAGAAACATAGATGATGAAGATATGCAGACGATGATTAAGATTTTGCAGATTTTGATGAAGATTTTGTAGAGATGATGCGACGATTTACAGAGAAACAAAAAACAGATATTTTGATTTGATTACATAGATCGAAGACGAACTCTGTTTTTTGATTTTTTTTTTCTTCTTTTTGTTGCTGCTGGTGTTTGAATGTTGAAGATGAAGAAAGACGATGAAGATGATGATTTTGGTAGTTGTAAACGACGAATATGATGATGTTGCTACTGTTGAATACGCTGCTGCTGATCATATTGGTGACGATGAATACAGATGTGTTCTTGACGACGACGATGACGAAGATGAATACAGGTGTGTTCTTGAATGAACGATGCTGCTGCTGTTCGTTGAAGATGGTGAAGAAGATGAAGAAGATAAAGATTTGATGTTGTTGTTAAAGATGTAATCAAGAACTGATGCTTTTATTTTGAAGATGAAGATGTATGGACTTCATTCCTAGGAATGAAGTCTGCTTTTTTTTTTTTATGGACTTCATTCCTGAAGTCTCTGCTTTTTTTTAGCTTTTTGTATGGAATTCATTCCTGGGAATGAAGTCTGCTTTTTTTTTTTTGTATGGACTTTTCTTGGGAATGAAGTATGGACTTTCATTCACGGGAATGAAGTCTCTGTTTTTATCTTTTTGTATGGACTTCATTCCCGGGAATGAAGTCTGTTTTTTTAGCTTTTTGTATGGACTTCATTCCTGGGAATGAAGTCTGTTTTTTAGCTTTTTGTATGGACTTCATTCCTGGGAATGAAGTCTGTTTTTTTAGCACGGAAGAACTGCTACAAAAATAAAAATTTAACACGGAAGGGTATTTTTGTCTATTTAAATATTTTTAAATAATTATGGACCAAACAGTAAAGGCGTTTGACCAAAGGACTAAACAGACATGGGCCCACCTAAAAAGGACCAAACGATATTTTTCCCTTTTCAAATACTTTTTCTTTTTTTAATTTACATCAAGATGCATCCAGTTTCATCCTTACTATTTTTTAAGTTTAAGTCAGGATGAATCCAGTTTTATCCTTGCTATTTTTTTTTGTCCATTTCACCCATACTAATTTTTACTCGTCCATTTGAACCAGGTTTTAAAAATATTTGGAAAAATGACCCATTTTCCGAAAACAAAAAACACAAGTCAGCTGGGACAAATCAAAAGGAAGTACAATGAATAAGCTGTCCATGTTTGGTAAAGACCTACACAAATGGGGAAAAAAAACTTTGGGTACATCACAAGAGAACTTGATATGGAAAGAAAAAAGCTGGTAGATCTCCAAGTGTTAGAGCACTGCTCGGTCGAACTCCCAAGCGTTGCTATCTCAAGCTTGTTTGTCAAGTTTAGTTGCCAAAACTATAAGTTTTGATTTCTATTCTACTTATAGATAAGTCTCGGACTAGGATAGAAAGTGTAGTTGAGCTCTAGACTCCACGGCGTTCATCATACAAAGACAAAGAACTACTCAAGGAACTGGCGGAACTTCATAGACTAAAAGGTATGTGGAGACTTGAACTTATCTATCACTCAAAAGTCTATCTACTCTATCTCCTATCTTGAGACAAAAGTCGTATTGCTATATAGACTTCGATTATACACATTTGCTATTTCGAGCCGAGTTTATCTCGCATATCTATTTCTCAAAATATGTGTTGGTAAGCTTTCTCTTTGGCCAAGTTCATCTTTACAAGTGACGAAAGTCATGTTGAGTATTTCAATATCTTGAAAATTGCTTTGATGAAAAATAGTGTGTGAATAACCTCTATTTAACATCCTCTAAGAATGTTTCAATGATTGAAATGAGAGTTTAACATATATAACCTTGAATGGATATAAACATTGTATGTGAACTCATACATGTGTAAGTACAAAATCCTTGAACTAAAGTATGCGTACTTTACTGGTTCAGGAAGTCCGGAAGCTAAGTCCACGTACTCGACGCGTCTTCGCCTAAGTTCACATCCCGTGAATTTCTGCTGGAGTTTGTGAACTGAAAACAAACTCAAACTGGGTACTTAAGTATGCGTACAGGTATGCATACTTGAGTGGGTTATTTTCTAAAAACCGGTTTATTCGTGAACTAAGACATATACAGTAGAACTTCGATAAATTAATAACCCCGGGACCGGAGAAAATTATTATTTTAACGAAGTTAACAATTTATCGAGTTAAAATTTATCATGTACAAGCCTAGTTGGGACCGAAGAATTTTATTATTTTAGCGAAGTAATTAATTGATTGAAGTTCTACTGTATAAACTAAGGAATGCATATTTGCCAACCGTGGCTATAATGTTCATGAATCGATTCGAGTGAATCAAAATCGGTTTTGCTTCGATTGTGTCTTATATACTTCTATGAGATCTAAGCAATTGAACAACTCTCTAACTAGTTCTTTTGAGTCATATGAATTAGTTATGGTGAAGATGAATAAGGTTGATATGAAAGTGCTCATATGGCAAACCATTGGTTAACTACTGTTGAACCAACTAGGTGTACACATTTAGGTAAGGTTGCACAAACCTAAATGAATGTGCATTTCATTTGTGTATAACAAGCTAAGTTCGATCTAACGGTTGAAAGATATTAGCTTGAGTCTAATCAGGTTTTCATCTAACGATGATTATTGAATGCTTTGTTACCAAGGTAACTTAGATTGCAAGCCCTGATTTGGAGATTATATCAAGGAGAACTCTAGCAACTGGGAAACTAATCCCCACACTTCCTGTGTGATACTAGTTGTATAAGCTAGAGTCGATTCTCCTTTAACGTTAACTTTATACCGAGACCCTGTAGGTTGACGACTTGAAGACTTCATTAGGATTGTGAAGCCAGACCCAACTATTTTCTCAGTAGTTGTGTGATCTGATCTTGTTGTTTCTATCGTGATTGAGTGCAATCATAAGATTAGCTTGAGATTAATTTCTCCGATAGGCAAGATAGAAAAGTAGTCACAAACATCTTCGTCTCATCGTTTGTGATTCCACAATATCTAGTTTCGATAGTCGATTAAGATTATTGTGAGGTGATTGATATTTCTAGGATGTTCTTCGAGAATATAAGTCTGGTATATCAATTGGTTCCTGTTCACCTTGATTTATCAAAAGACGAAACAAAACTCGTAGGTATTTATATGGGAGATAGATTTATCTATTCCCGTAGACTTTTCTGTGTGATACAGATTTGTTTATTAAAGTCTTCGACTTTGGGTCATATCAACTCTTAGTTGTGGGTGACATCAGTTAAGGGAATCAAGTGCGTAGTATCTGTCGGGGATCGTAGATGTAAGGAGCGCAATTGTACCTTGGATCGAGTGTGAGATTGATTGGGGTTCAACTACAGTCCAGACCGAAGTTAGTTTGTAGTAGTCTAGTGTCTCTAGCGGCTTAACACAGTGTGTGTTCAATCTGGACTAGGTCCCGGGGTTTTTCTACATTTGCGGTTTCCTCGTTAACAAAACTTCTGGTGTCTGTGTTATTTCTTTTCCGCGTTATATTTTGTTATGTAATTGAAATATCACAGGTTATGCGTTGAATCGATCAATTGGAAAATCCAACCTTTGGTTGTTGATTGAAATTGATTGATACTTGAACATTGGTCTTTGGTGTCGTTCGAGTTAATTTCTCTTGTATTCAATTAGACTCGCAAATTTCTATTTGTTTGAGTAAGGATTGAATCGAGAGATTGAATATACATCTTTGATATAATTTTCATTAAGATTGAGTCTGACTGTCTAGTTGGTTCTCTTCAAAGTATATTGGAGTTAGTCTATACCAAAGTAGTCTAAATCGTTCCTCGGTCTTAATCGGTTAGGGAGCTTAGAGCGAGGAGCAATAAGTTCGGACTTGGAAATCGCTAAAACTCGGCCTAATACTCGGAGCATATTTATTAGATACTTATAGATTTCTGCTCATGAGTCAAGATTTGTACCTAATTAAAATTAAAATTATAACACTATCATATAAATAAGTGTATTATTGTTACATTGAACCTATTTATAATGTTTTTAGAGGTTTTTCCATTTAATAACTCTCATCTGAGAGGTTACGAATCTTTTTCTTTTATGATTTCGGTACATGCAAGACCAACTCGGAAAAATCGCCAACTCGTTTAGCAATAAAATCGGTCCAAATCGCCAAAATAGGCCGACTTAATCGCTAGAAATCGGAGATGGATTGGAATCGGAAATCGCCTCGGTCATATAGATTGTAGCGATTACTCGGCGAGTAATCGGCCTTGGAGAGCGATTTTAACTACGCTGGTCCATACAGATTGCTAAGCGAAATATTGGGTGAGGTTATTGTACCCCCACTTTTTCAATTGGTATCAGAGCAGGCAAACACGTTTAAAGACCTTATAAGTCTGTGTTTATAGTAATCTGACTCTATGGACAGAAATTCTATCTCCATAAACGTACCGCCATTCTTCGATGGCTCAAAACTTGTGGTGGAAAATTGATATACGTTTTTTTCTTCAACATGGGTACGTGTTGTTGATGGCTATACTCCTCCGATTGATACAGAAGGCGATGTGTCTAGACCTAAGGATATTGGTAGATATACTCCAGAAGAAATCCTTGCTACAAAGCAAAATTCTGACGAATTAAATGCTATCATACATGCCATTACCCCAGATCTTCAGCATCATGTGACTACGTGTTTAAAGTCTAAAGATGCCTGGGATATCTTAGAAACCGTATTTGAAGGGAATACATGTGAAAAAAAAGCTAGGCTTCAAAACCTAAATTCTGATTGGGAAAACCTTCGTATGGCAGAAGAAGAATCATTTGATGAGTTTAATCACAAAGTGTCTGAAATTGTTAATGCATCCTTTGTATTGGGTAAGACTATTCCTGAAAAGGACATTGTGATGAAGATTCTCAGATCTTTGCCATACAGATACGATTTTAAGAAGCATGCCATCGTTGAAGGAAATAACCTTGATACTCTTTCCATAAATACTTTGGTTAGGAAATTAAAGATCTTTGATCATGAGCATACATTCAAATCTAGAAAGGATGTTGCGTTCAAAGCACAAATGAACACTAAATTACTTGATAAAAGTAAAAGTGTGTGCATCTCTGAAGATGGTCTTTCTGAGGCTGATTCATCAGATGAAGATCTTGACAAGTCAGTCTCATTGATCACAAGACAGTTTAGGGATCTTCTTTTGAAGAGAAGTAAACGGTTCTCTAGAGATAAAACCAGGTCATCAGATAAACCACATAATCGTGTTCCTCCTAAAAATAGGGATAATGATGAGACTGATGACGAGGATATGCCTCAGTGCTTTAAGTGTAAAGGCTTTGGTCATTTTGCAAATGAGTGTCCAAATCGAAAGAAATACACTGGGAACAAAAGTCTTGCTGCAACTCTTGATAAAATGTCTTACAACTATGATTCTAATGAAGACGAAAAATCAAGTGTTGCAATTCTTTGTGAAAATATTGATTTTGATAATTGTAGGAATACATACATCAATTTGGATATTCTTTCAGAAGAGAACTCAACCAATCTGAAAGAAAAAATTGACTTTTCCATTAGAAACTCTTTATCTAATTTTTCTGGTTCTACCTTGTGTCTAGCAGCTTGCACATCTTGGATACATGAATCATATTCCAGATTTACATGCTCATATTGTTTGCTCAAGGGTCATGAACTATCAAAGTGTTACAAGTATAAACACAAATTGAGACATGTCAACAAACTTCAACGATGAGCAAATCGATTAGCAAACAAGCTCAAACTTGTTCAAAAGATCGCAGAGGTATGTAAGATTTTATCTTCGTCAAAGAAGTTAGTTTCCAAGGATAAGACAAGACCATTGGAAAGAAAGTTATGATCTAAAAACTATGAGAAGCGGGGTTCTATGAATTCCAATCGAAAGGGATATGGTGGACAGATTATTGTTCATCCCAGCATAACTTAAATTGTGTTGGTTAGTGCATCTTGTCTCATGTGCCTAATTAAAAGATACAAGATTTTGCACACCTCAAGCTTTAAGAAAATAAAACTCTTTAGTTGTTTTGATTTTCTTTTGTTTGTTTTCTGCTCAGAGAGCATTGTAAAGTCTGGAATTCATGCCACTTTTCATATCTAATTGATATTGGAAAGGAATTCCCTGGTTAATCAATAAAATAGGGTTAAATTAGACAATTCTGCAATTTATAGGGTTGAGAGTTGTGTGTACACGAACCTGTGTGTTTAAAGGTTTCGTAACCCTACATGTCCTTTTCCTTCCCTGAAAATCTTTTTAACCAAAGACTGCTTGTTGAGCTTTGTTTGTGACTTCCTCTCACAAACCCGTACGAATATGGATACTCCAAGCATCATGTCTTCTGATGGAAATGATTTTAATATGATTGTTAAGCCATCAATCATGAAGGAAAAAGAAAATCTCCGATACCTCCAACTTTGAAAAGAAAAAGAAGGAATGTGAGGAAGCCAAGAGTTGTTCCTTCAAATTCTGAGAAGTTTTCTGATATTCTTGAAGAGTTGAAGGAGACAAAAGGAGATTCAACAAATAAAGTCTTTTGTTATGAGAACTCTTGAAATTCAGAAGGCCCTGGTTCGACATCATCAACCTAGAAGGTTTGTTGGAATTGACTCATTTCTTCACGAACCATATGTTCCCATGGATGTTGACGACAAGGAGTTCTGGGACTATAAAGAATTTTTCAGAGGTCTCAATGTCTAGGAAAAACTTCTTATGAGAATTTTATTCTTGTGTTTTTAAGAAGAATAACTAGAGTTTAGAATAGCCATTATTGTGATTACACATAGCTATGTCCAACGATTTTCATCTTCATTGCTTTTAGATTTATTTGGTTAAATTCTAAAGTTTATTTGGAAGATGACTTTGCAGTATTAGTCTTTATGGTTTTATATATTTCAATTTGTTATGGGATATGTGTGTTTGCGTTCCTGAACTATGATTATCCCATACGTGGTCAAAAGTTAAGTCCTTCATATGTCGATATGCAAGTATTGATAAAAGATTGAATAACTTTTGACAAACAAAAGTTAAGCCTTTTATGTCATTATGCAAATATTGATGAAAGAAAGGATGAGCTTTTGTTTACAAAGATTAAGTCTATTGTATGTCATTGTGCAAATAGTGATGAAAGATAGAATGAATCTTTGTTTTTATTCTGCAGTATTGATCTTCCCTGATCCATATTTTTTATGCATATACTGTGCGGCTCCGTAAGTTATCTTATGTTGAGCATTTCCGATTAAATTAATCATGGGTTCTCTTGTGGTTAATTTAATTGAGTATTTTGGATACAAATTCATATTCTTATGTGATTTGTTGATGTCCAAAGAAATCCTTCTTTTCTTGTGAAAGTAAGGTCACTCTTGTTGTTCTTTCGGGAATGACATTTTATGGGTGAGAGTTCTTAATTGAACTTGTGCTTAATTGCCAAATCTTTGTGGGGAGTGCGGCTGTGGAATATTATAGGGGTTATCTTGTATCTTTATAAACTCCTTGATGAATGCATTTAGTTTCGGCTATATGATTGCATCTAAAAAAGTTGATATGTGCTTTCTTTTGGTCATGAAGTGTCTCTATGGAAATTTCATTAGGATCCCACTAGTTTTTGTACCTTTGCCAATTTTATTGACAAAAAGGGGGAGAAATAATGTGTAGTTCACACTACAAATACATATGGTTTTAAGTGTTAGGATTAAGACCTTAGAATTTACCTCTTCACAAGACACTAGTTCTTTGGATCACGTAGAACTAAAGAAAACATAATAAGATGCACTAAACGAAACAAGAAAGACACAAGATTTAACGTGGTTCGGAAATGTAGGATTCAAATATCGCACAACATATTTTCTTAGCGTGGGAGATTCAATTATTTCCTTAACTCGCGAGAAGAGCTTGCGAGATTCATTATTTTTCATAACTCGAGAGAAGGTAACAAGACTCGCGAGAGTGTGTCGAGAGAAGGTAGCAAGACTCGCGAGAATGTCTCGAGAGAAGGTAGCAAGAGCCTGCGAAATCATTAAAGGGCTCGCGAGAATATGAGTTGTATGTGAGCTGTCATCCATTATGTAAACACCTATATAAAGAGGAGAGCAGGAGAGAGAAAGTGGAAGACACTTTTAGGAGGAGAGAAATTATTTTAGAGAGATATATTTTTAGAGAGAGACTTTATTTTCTTTATCATCTTCTTCCCCAAATAATTAGATCTAGAGCTCTAGAAAATATCCATTAATGGAGATTCTCAATGTAATTCAAATGTAACCTCAACAATCATAGTGAAGAATCGTGGATGTAGATCACATTGATCGAACCACGTAAAAAATCTTACGTGTCTATTTAAATTTCTAGCACTTATATTTGAAATTTAGATGATTATTGAGTTTAGATCTAGAAATTATTATCAAGATATAGTGAGGGGTATAGTGTAGGATTTCCTGCAACTACATATGTGCTAGAAACAGGGACCTAATCTTGTTGGTTCAAGAAAGTTTAAGAAAGTTAGCATTTGTTGGTGATGAATTTAACTGGATCTGTGAAATACAAGGGAAAATATAGAAGTTTGAGCGAAAGAGTTACATTAGCTTGAGACAACAAAGTCCAGGGACGCACATGATGCAAGGAGCAACTTGGGTACAAGATGAGGTGGAAACCTTAAATAGCGTTGCAATGAATTAACATCAGGAAGACGATGACAACAACTCGGAGAAGAAAAATTAACAACTTATTTAATGAAGTAACGATAAGATTCTTATTTTCGCCAACAAAAGATCAACTCAAGTATCAACTCAGGAGCATCAAATATCATTAATGAAGACAAATGAGTTATCATATGATAGTTAGAACATTGCAATCATCAATTACCAGCGAGGAGAAGAACATGGAGGCATTAGAGATGGAAACTCATCAGTTCCATCGGGTCAACATAGGCAAAATTATCAAAGAGTAAAGAAGCGAGGTTTCCTCCACAGGAACTTTCTTTGCAAGTTTATTACGTCATCAAGCTTCTATGAGAATGAAAGCAGCTGTACTCAGTTCAACAAGGAGGGATGCATGAAAAAGACTTCATCGTAGGAGATAAAAATAGAGAATCATGGAGCTTCGGTTCAACAAGGAGTAAGCCTTGCGAAGACGTAAAGAAGCCGCGAGCAACGCAATCAATAAAGGCGACGAGCTCGCAATCGTCCATGCCAGACAATGAAATGTACGGTGATACAATTTCCTAATGAACAAAATTAACGAAGTCAGCCAGCTCTTGGAGATATGAAGAAGATCGGAAGAATATTAAGAGAATAAACTCTGTTCTCGTCAATGATCAATAGGGAGATATTATAATTAACTGAAAGTCAAGTTCACTTCGCAAGTTACTTCGCAGCTCTTGGAGATTGTTACCTCGCAGGAGAAGAATGATACGATGATAGGAGGAAAGCTCATAGACCCAGTTTCAACTTATGGTCCATTCGACTTTGGAGGAATACCAGCCTGTGAAGACCAAAACAACCAACACATGGCGATCAGAATATTGAACCAATGGTGAAATCCGATGAAAGATCATCGCTAACTATCCCATAAGAATCGCTAATAAAACTGGATTTCCCCCAGCATTGATAATAGTTCCAAAGATCAGTGGGGAAAGAAGAAAAATAGACGAAACTTATACGGACCAACTCAAACAGATCAGATCACACAAAGATATTAATTAGTGTGTTTCGCTAGAATGCATTACTTCATAACCCGCGAGATTTCGCCGGACCAACTACCCGCCCAGTTCAGAACACCTACCAATTTATAGAAGAAAATTGGTAGAACATCTACCAATGTATAGAACACAAGTCCAAAGGGAACAAGCAAAACGATTGAGAGGGACGTATTCATTTCTTCCCCATTTTTGACTTTAAAAATTACGTAGAATACCTTAGATAATGTCGCAAATTAATATTAGGGTTTTATGATTTGTTTTAAACTTCACAAGTTTTAAACTTCACATGACAGTTATTAACCACCAATGATATTCACAGGAGCATGTATACATCAATAGGAGATGAAAGAAAAGTTGCGAAGGAGACATGCAAATCCAAATGGAATCAGTTGCGAGTTAAACGCAAGAACAAAGTATAGATGCATTTTTGAAATCATCGGGGAAAAGATATACAAAGAAGAGGGAAACAAAGGAGACTTTGTGTAACTCAAGATCACCAGAACACGAGTAGCAGCGAATGAATAAGGAATTTCTAAAATCTATCATCAGCCGTTAACTCTCCCATGATTACATTGATTACCATCAGCCCAAAACCAACACAACGAAGTAATAAGATCACTATGCCAACACAAATGCTTTTTGAGAAGTTATGAAGACAACAGTAGCTAGTTGGAAATCATCACCAATGAAGAAAAAGTGCCAGCAATAATATATCACAAGTTCACTTCATAGAAACAACATTTTCACGAGTTACTTCGCTAGAGTATCTTCAGGGGCTACAAGAAACACAAACAAAAGGGAATAAGTCATCGCCACAACATCACCTAATAATCATATTGAATAGCGAAGCTAGACAACACATCAAAATTTCAAGGGGAAATTAGATGGCGAAGAGGAAAGTTTCAAAGAAAGTTCAATTGAGAAAGAAGGACAAAGACAAAGCAACACAAACATCTCTACAAAACTAATCAATCGAAAATGAATCTCGGATAAGATAGTTCCAAAGAAATTTATTATAACTAGCAAGTCAACACAACGAAATAACCATTTCAAAGAAAGTAAATCAATGAAAGTATGATCAAAAAGACAAAATTGATGAAATAACATCAAGAAAATCATATCTAACATAAGACATGTGCTCTTAACAACATCATCAACGGCAAATCACGAGCGGGGTTAACATAAAAAGAATGAAAGGGAGATAAGAGACGGAGAAGCACTTCAACAAATGATTAGACAAATGAGGAAACTCGTTCATCTCGCGGACGACAAATAGTTTTGGCAGAGATAAATACAAGGTCAACTACGAAGAAATTAAAGAACAAAGATAACATCGAGCTAACAAACTCAAAGAAACCACAATAACAAAAGATCAAAGATGCAAGTGACGAGAATAAAATATCTAGGAAAAAGATAAGAAGACGAAGACAAACTTCTGATGTTTAAAATAGAAGTGACGACAAGAAAGGAATAACTTATGCGAATTTCACCATTCTTTCACAAAGTTGAAGCCAGTACATTTGGTCTGGACAATAAAATCCAAGAAGAAGGTCGCGGGTTCGATTCTGCATGGTCGCACAAAATTTTTTGGTTTTCCTTGCGAATGTTTACATCCAAAACATTTCTTTGCAGATGTTCACCTCGCAGATGTCTTCTTCCCAAAATACCAGCGAGAAGTAACCAGCAAGCCCAATTCGTCCAAGCCCATTAAAGTTCACCCAACAGTTTACAAAATATCAAGGCTTAAGTTTGCACAGAAGTTGTGCGGTTGCGAACTTCTAGTGGAATTAGTTGGTCAGAGGCATGAATTTGGTATTTCATTACTGATCTTTGAATTATTTCGCAAAGAAGAGAGTTGATGATTATTTCGCAAGGAATGGAAGAATGAATGAAAGAATGAAAACATGCGAAAATATCGCACAAAAATGATAAGAGATTATCAAAGATCAAATAAATTACAAAAGAGCTTATATGCCAGAAGAATCAACAAAATAATCAGATAGAGGCAAACCTACTATGACGAAATCATAATTTCGCAAGAGGCAAAAGTACCTAAAGTGCGTCATAGTAGGGGGTACCTATTACATATGAAATAACCAGAATGGGACGAACCTTTATGGCGTACACCCTAGTTCGCGAATAACATTTCGTAAGAGGCAAATGTAAGACCTAAAGTGCCATATAAGGGGTATCTCTCGACATGGCTCGGGGGAAGGTTACACCGCTCCCGAAACCCGAGTCATGGAAATTTGGGGCCCATGAAAGCCTATCCTAAGAGGTACCTTGGATTCCCAACTATATATATAAGGTTATACCGGTTGGGCGACCGAGGGTCTCTTCCAAGGAGTCGTTGTACGCTCAAGGCGCCGAGGTACACGGTTGAGCCGAGTGCCCGGGGATGGATGAACCTACCCCGGTCATTCTTGGCAAGTCTTGGCATATGTTGCACTCGCCAAGAAAACTCCACTTAGGGTGCAGTCTCGTAACCATAAACCCTATAGGTATAAGGGATAAGAGGTCACGAAAACAACAATCGGTTGTTGTTAAGACCTGGATGGGAGGAGCTAGTCTTGTATGGCCGATGTTTCGCCTCCTTGAAGGGGCAACCGGGGAGAAGATAAGGGAGGCACCCTCCATTAGGGAAGTGCCAAAAAGACGCAAATGTCATGAGGCTTTGTTTTCGCAAGGAGACTTAGGCTTGCCATATTTGTGCAATGATCCCTAAGAGGCAATAATACTAACGCGAGGGTAAGACGAGATCAATGGGTCTTTACACGAAAGTGTACGGACGTCCCGATTTCGTCGCAAGACGGCGGCAATATCATGGGGCTTTATGTTCGCAAGGATATTTAGGCCTATCATATTGTCGCAACTAAAACATCCTCTATGAGGCAATAATACTAAGAAATGATAAGACAAGATCAAGGGGTCGTTCCATGAAAGTGTAAAGACGTCTGCGATCTTGTCGCAATAAAGGGTGGCGAGTAAGACCTTTAACTAGGAAGGTCAAACTTAGAAGACCACCAAAGATGATAAGGCAAGATCAATGGGTCATTACGTGAAAATGTAAAGACGCGTCCCCGCGATCTTGTCGCAATGATAAAATTCAACGTAAAGCAATGAAGAGATTATACTATCGCATGAGCACAACGCAGAGATAGAGAAAAGATAAGAATGAAGAAATAACTCACTCATTCAACACTTTTTCAACGATTCTACCTTCGTAGATAAAGAAATGAGGCAACAATGGATTACCGAAAAACATTTTATGTTCTTTATTTTCTCGTAAGAATCATTTCCAAAGAAGATGTTTACCAATGAACAACAAGAATCCTCACCAAAAATGGAATAATGACTTCGCATGAACAAGAGGCAATACTTCTTATACTTCAAGGATTAATACTTCTTTTCCACTTCGCAAAGTTTCGAACTTCACAAAGAATAGAGCATGGCATGAGGCAAAGAACATGGAGCGAGAGTTCCGTGATAATGGATTCGCAATACTTCTTATATTTAGAGGATTAAGTACTTCTTATGCTTCTTCAAGGATACTTCATACTTCATATACTTCGGGATGGTATTTCTTATTTATTTCGCAAAGCTTCTAACTTCGCAAAAGAATAGAGGCAAGTACGTACTTTTCAAGTCCAAAGATTCTTTCGCTCATTCCTTCATCAACAAAGACCAAAGATTACTACAACAATGCATTTTTCCTTAAAGATCGCTCTTCAAGCAATATTCAAGGAAAAAGAGGCAAGATGTAGGATTCAAATATCGCACAACATATTTTCTTAGCGTGAGAGATTCAATTATTTCCTTAACTCGCGAGAAGAGCTTGCGAGATTCATTATTTTTCATAACTCGAGAGAAGGTAACAAGACTCGCGAGAGTGTCTCGAGAGAAGGTAACAAGACTCGCGAGAGTGTCTCGATAGAAGGTAGCAAGACTCGCGAGAATGTCTCGAGAGAAGGTAGCAAGAGCCTGCGAAATCATTAAAGGGCTCGCGAGAATATGAGTTGTATGTGAGCTGTCATCCATTATGTAAACACCTATATAAAGAGGAGAGCAGGAGAGTGAAAGGGGAAGACACTTTTAGGAGGAGAGAAATTATTTTAGAGAGAGATATTTTTAGAGAGAGACTTTATTTTCTTTATCATCTTCTTCCCCTAATAATTAGATCTAGAGCTCTAGAAAATATCCATTAATGGATATTCTCAATGTAATTCAAATGTAACCTCAACAATCATAGTGAAGAATCGTGGATGTAGATCACATTGATCGAACCACGTAAAAAATCTTACGTGTCTATTTAAATTTCTAGCACTTATATTTGAAATTTAGATGATTATTGAGTTTAGATCTAGAAATTATTATCAAGATATAGTGAGGGGTGTAGTGTAGGATTTCCTGCAACTACAGAAATGTGCATACGTCCACAAACGGATACGATCAACTCTTATTATAGAACAAATTACAGAGAATTAAACCACAACTATGAGCAGCAGGTTGTTGTTCACAAACATCAAACTAATTCTCTATGAACAAACGTTCTAAACCCTAAAATTCTCTAGTTGTGAGAATTCTTCTCTAAACTTTGTTGTGTATATTTCCTTAAGACATGTACACCTATTTATATAGGTTACAAACTTGTCTTCCAAGTATATGAGTTATACTAGGAAACCTAAACATAGCCAAGAAAGGAAACCTTGAGTTTAACTAAAATTGGAACCCTCTAGCTATACCAAAATAAGGAAACACCTAGATGATTCTAGAAAATTCTGGAACCTTCCTAAAACATCGACAACTTCTAACAATTCTCCACCTTGCCGATGTTTCCACCAAACTGAGCTTGATCTTCACAAGTTAACCGTAGCCTCTAATGCCCCTAGGGCCTTAACAACGAGCAACATTGATCAAGCTGAGACACTTCTCAAACTTGACCTTTGGAACGACTTTCGTCAACATATCTGCTGGATTATCTTCAGTATCAACCTTCAATAGTTGTACTAATACGTTATCAACCACTTCTTGAACCTTATGATAATGAACATCAATATGCTTGGTGCGTGCATGATAAACTTGGTTCTTAGCTTAATGAATAGAACTTTGACTATCACAGTTCACAACAACACTTCGTTGTATAATCCCCAAGTCTTTAACTAAACCACGAAGCCATAATGCTTCCTTAACAGCCTCCCTCACAGCAATATACTCTGCCTCCGTAGTAGACAAAGATACGATTGATTGTAACATAGACCTCCAACTGATAGGTCCCCACTCAATGTAAAATAATACCCTGAAGTAGAACGACACTTATCTCTATCACCCGCATAATCAGAATAAAAAAATCCACAGACCTTCAAATTCTGCTCCTTCTCAAACACTAAACCAATATCCAAGGCCCCATTAAGATATCTCAAAATTCCCTTTACCGCATACCAATGTGCCCTCCCAGGGTTAGTCATGTAACGACTAACTAAACCAACAACTTGTGCAATATCTGGACGAGTACTAACCATAGCATACATCAAAGAACCTACCGCATTAGCATAGGGAACCTTTGACATAAACTCCTTCTCCTCAGTTGTAGTATGACACAACTGTTTTGATAACTTAACTGTAGGCGGTATTGGAACACTAATAGCTTTGGAGTTATGCATTCCAAAGCGACGAAGAACCTTCTTAAGATAGGATTTCTGAGTAAGACATAACTTCCCCTTAGATCTATCTCGAGTAATCTCCATACCCAAAATCTTCTTAGCTGGACCCAAATCCTTCATCTCAAACTCTAAACTCAATTATTTCTTTAAAATATTAATTTCTGACTTGATCTTTGCAGTTATAAGCATGTCATCCACGTAGAGTAAAAGATAAAAAAAAATTCCATCTGGAAACTTCTTAAAGTACACACAATGATCGTATTTACTACGAGTATACTTTTGCTGCAACATAAACGTATCAAACCTCTTGTACCATTATCTTGGCGATTGCTTCAACCAAACAATGATTTCTCAAGTCGATATACATAATCTTCCTTACCATCAAATTCATAACCAATAGGCTGTGACATATAAATGTCTTCCTCCAAATTTCCATGCAAGAATGTTGTCTTGACATCTAATTACTCGATCTCTAAGTCAAACTATGCCACAAATGCTAAAAGGACTCGGATAGAAGTGTGTTTAACAATTGGAGAGAAAACATCATTATAATCCACACCTTACCTTTGTGGATATCCCTTATCCACTAACCTTGCTTTGTATCGTACACCACTAAAAATACCCTTGGAATCTGGAATTCCATCCTTTACCGTATAGACCTACTTGCACCCAATATTATTTCGACCCTTAGGCAACTTAACATGTTCCCAAGTACGATTCTTGTGAAGAGACTTCATCTCCTCATCCATGGATGTTTTCCACTCAATGGCATGAGTATTACTCATTGCCTCCTCAAAGGTAAATGACTCATCCTCAAAAACAGATAATGCGTAAGACGTATACTCATCAAAACCATAACGGGTTGGTGGGCGTCTCACGTTGAGACGTCAAGGACGGAATATTCTCAACTTGTTGCTATGTAGATTCCTCATTAGAAACCTCAAACTCAACTTCATCTTCTACAAGAGTTTCTTTTTCTTCTTCTATAGTAGATGAACTAGGAACTCTTTGCTCCACCTGCATCGAATCATCTTCAACACCTCTACTACTCCTTCTTTTAATTCGGGAGTCCCAACATGTGAACTTCTTTGAATCAAGCATCGCTTTCTCATTAAAGGTCACATCACGACTAATTATGAACTTATTCAATTCTGGACACCATAGACGATATATATCCTTTCACACCTAATGGATAACCTAAGAAAATTGCTTTCTTGGCCCTAACACCCAACTTATCTTCTTTAACATGAAAAATAGGCTGGACAACCAACCATCCTTAAATTAGAATAGTTCACGGAATTACCGGTTCATACCTCCATAGGTGACTTACACTTAATAGCTGTTGATGGTGATCGATTCACTAAATAGCATGCCGTATTCACTGCTTCATCCTACCAAATATTGTCTAAACTTGCGTTTGACAACATGCACCATGCTCTCTAAAGTAACGTTCGATTCATTCTCTCCGATACTCCATTTTGATGTGGTGTACCCTTGACTGTGAAGTGCCTAATGATACCTTGTTCCTCACAAAAATCCTTCAATGGGTCTTCGATGTATTCACCGCCATTATCGGAACGTATCTTCTTAACCACACGACCAAGTTGTTTCTCCACCATGGTCTTCCACTTCTTAAACACTTTGGTGACTTCATTCTTATGCTTCATGGTGTAAAGCCAAACTCTCCTCGAAAAGTCATCGATAAAGGTCACAAACCACCTTGCACCTTGTTAGAGCATTGCTCGGTCAAACTCGCATGCGTTTCTATCTCAAGCATATTTGTCAATGTTAGTGATCAAAACTATAAGTCTTGATTTCTAGCCTATTTGTAGATGTCTCGGACTAGGACATAGATAGTGTATTTGAGCTTAAATCTCTCGACGTTCATCTCTTGAAGACGAAGAACTAATAAGGGGAGATTGTGTAACTTCGACAAAAGGTATATGGAGACTTGAACTTATCTATCACTTGGAAAGTCTATTTCTACTATCTCCTATATTGAGACATAAGTCGTGTTACGATATAGTTTTCTTTATACACATTTGAGATTTCGAGCCGAGTATATCTCGCTTACATATTTCTCGAAATATGTGTTGGTAAGCTTTCGCTTCGACCAAGTTCATCTTATATCATGAGAAAATTGCCGAGTAACATCTTACATGGTTTGTGTGATACAATCATTTGGTGTAAGACTTGGAAGGTTTCAATAATGATTATTTCAATATCTTGAAAATTACTTTGATGCTAATAGTGTGTGAAAACAACTATTGACATTATAGAATAATGTTTCAATGATTGAAATAAAGAGTTGATGATGTAACCATCTTTGGATATAAGCATATATAGTGTGTTCGCACATTAGTGTATAGGTCCATAAACCGGAACCCAAGAGTATGCATATGTGTGTATACTGTAGTTGCAGGAATTCCCACAATACATCCCTCACTAGAATTCATAATATTCAACACATCTTTAAGATCAACAATCACCTTTTTATTAATTGAGTTAGAAGTTTTACAAGTAGGAAATGAAATAAAAAATACAACTACTACTCTAGACTTTCTCTCTCCTCAAAACTTTCTCTCCACTCTAAAAATATCTCTCCCCTTTCTCAAGCCTGTTCGGCTCTTTATATAGGGTATTACATAGTGGATGATAGCTAAAATTTGTCCTTATACGGAATTGGTGAAGGAGACAAGTTAACTTCGTCCTAAATGCGTACACGTATTTATACCGCCATCAAGTTCTCAAACCGAGAATTTCTCGAGTGTTTGGTTTTGGAAAAACTCTTAACTAGTCACCTTAAGTATTGCGAAGGAGACAAGTTAAGTATGTAAGCATACTTGGCGGAAGTTTTTGAACCGAGAATTTCTCGACCTTAAGTATGCTTTAAGCAAACTCAAGTTTTTTGAACCAAAATTTCGATTTTGGAAACTTTACAAACTCAAAAACCGGCTGCTTAAGTACGCATACCTGTCCGCATACTTAAGCTGGTTACTTTGTCAAATCGGTCAAGTCCATGAACTTAAATATTTAAATCATAAGGAATGCAATCTTTGCAAATTGTGGCTATAATGTTTATGATTGATTCAAGTGAATCAAACCGATTTGTTGTGTTTTCTAAACAATTGAACAACTCTTAACTAGTTTCATTTGAGTCATTTGAACTAGTTATGGTTAAGATGAATAAGGTTGATATGAGAGTAATCATATGGCTAACCTCGGTTAACTATTTGTGAACCAACCTGGTGTACACGTTTAGGTACGGCTACATAAACCTAAATGAGGGTACATTTCATTTGTGTATAACAAGCTAAGTTCGATCTAACTGTTGATAGATATTAGCTTGGTTGAATCAGGTTTTTCATCTAATAGTGAATATTGAATGCTTTTTTATCAAGGTAACTTGGATTGCAAACCCTGATTTGAAAACTATATAAAGGAGAACTCTAGCAACTGGGAAACCTAATCCCCACACCTCTTGTGTGTTACTAGTTGCATAACTAGAGTCGATTCTCCTTTAACCTTAGGTTTCTTCTCGAGACCCCGTAGGTTAACGACTTGAAGACTTCATTGGGATTGTGAAGCTAGACCCAACTATTATCTTTTTAGTTGCGTGATATGATCTTGATGTTTCTATCGTGTTGAGTGCAATTGAAATAATTGGCTCGAGATTTTATAGCTCCGATAGGCAAGATAGAAAAGTAATCACAAACAAACTTCGTCTCATCGTTTGTGATTCCACAATAACTTGTTTCGCTGGTCGATTAAGTTTATTGTGAGGTGATTGATAATACTAGGCTGTTCTTCGGGAATATAAATCCGGTTTATCAATTGGTTCCTGTTTACCTTGATTTATCAAAAGACGGAACAAAAACTCTTGGGTATTTCAGTGGGAGACAGATTTATTCAATCCTATAGACTTTTTTTGTGTAAGACAAATTTGTCTGTCAAGTCTTCGACTTTGGGTCGTAACAACTCTTAGTTTTGGGTGAGATCAGCTAAGGGTATCAAGTGCGTAGTATCCTGCTGGGATCAGAGACGTAAGAAGCGCAACTGTGCCTTGAATCAGTGTGAGATTGATTAGGGTTCAACTAAAGTCCAGTCTGAAGTTAATTGGTAGTAGGCTAGTGTATGTAGCGGCTTAATATAGTGTGGTGTTCAATCTAGACTAGGTCCCGGGGTTTTTCTGCATTTGTGGTTTCCTCGTTAACAAAATTCTGGTGTCTGTGTTATTTCTTTTTCGCATTATATTTTGTTATATAATTGAAATATCACAGGTTGTGCGTTAATATCAATCAATTAGAATATCCAACCTTTGGTTGTTGATTTACATTGAGTGACACTTTAACATTGGTCTTTGGTACCGTTAAAGTAACTCCTCTTATATTCTATCGGGCTCGCAGATTTCTATTTGCTGTTTGCGGATTGAATTAAGAGTTAGAGATATTACACTCTTTGATATATTTTAATCTAGATTGAGTCTGACTGTCTAGTTGTTTCTCTAGAAAGTGTATTGGAGTAAGTCCTCTCAGATTGCCAAACGAATTATTGGGTGTGGTTTTCAGACTCACGCATTTTCAATTGGTATCAGAGCAGGCAAAAATATTAAATACCTCATAAGTCTGTGTTTGTAGCGATCTTATATGGATAAAGGTGCTATCTCTATAAACGTACCATCAGTCTTCCATGACATTAATTACTTATGGTGAAAAATTACTGTGCATGCCTTTCTTCAAGCACATGATTTTTAATCATGGGTTTATGTAGTTAATGGCTATGATGCTCCCGTTGTAGCAGTAGGGAATGTAAACGTTCCTAATAACATTGGTGAATACAATGCTGCCGAGATACTTGCTGCAAAGCAAAACTCCGACGGTTTGAATACCATCATACATGCCATTACCCCAGATATTTAGGACCATGTGACTACGTGCACTAGGTCTAAATGTGCTCGGGATATCTTAGAAACCGTATTCGAAGGTAATACCAGTGAAAAGGAAGCTAGGCTTCAAAACCTTAATTCTGATTGGGAAAACCTTCGTATGGAAGATGAAGATTCATTTGATGAGTTTAATCACAAAGTGTATGAATTTTTTAATGCATCTTTTGCATTGGGTAAGACTATTCCTGTAAAGGACATTGTGATGAAAATTCTCAGATCGCTGCCATCTAGATACGATTCTAGGAAGCATGCCATCATTGAAGGAAATAACCTTGATGCTCTTTCCATAAACACGTTGGTTGGAAATCTAAATATCTTTGATCATGAGCACATATCCAAAATCGGAAAGGATGTTGCCTTCAAAGCACAAAAGAACACTAAATTACTTGACAAAAGTAATAGTTTTTATGTCTCTGAGGATGATCTTTCTGAGACTGATTCATCAGATGAAGATCTTTACAAATCAGTCTCTATGATCACAAGACAGTTTAGGGATCTTCTATTGAAGAGAAGTAAATGGTTTTCAAGAGACAAACCTAGGTCGTCAGTTAAACCTCACAATCACGTTCCTCCTAAAAACAGGGATACTGACGAGGCTGATGACGAGGATATGCCCCGGTGCTTTAAGTGTAATGGTTTTGGTCATTTTGCAAATGAGTGTCCAAATCGTAGGAAATACACTGGAAACAAAGGTCTTGCTGCAACTCTTGATAAAATGTCTGATCACTATGATTCCAATGAAGACGAAAAATCAAGTGTTGCACTTCTTTGTGAAGATATCGATTTTGATAACTGTAGCAATACATACATCAATCTTGATATTCTTCCAGAAAGAAACTCAACCAGTCTGGAAGAAGAAATTAACCTTGCTGTTGGAAACCCTTTATCTGATTTTTCAGGTTCCACTATGTGCCTAGCAGCTTGCACATCTCGGGAGTCTCAATGAGTGTATCCATCAACATGTTCTTATTTTTCACTCAAGGGTCATGAACTTTCAAAGTGTTTCGAGTATAAACACAAGATGAGACATGTCAAGAGACTTCAACGAAGAGAAAATCGCCTAGCAAAAAAGCTCAAACTTGTTCAAAAAACCGCTGAGGTATGTAAGATTTTATCCTCTTCAAAGAAGTTGGTTTCCATAAATAGGTCAAGACCACTAGAAAAGAGTACGATCTAAACACTTTGATAGACAAGGATCTATGAATTCCTTTCAAAAGGGTCATGGTGGACAAATTATTGTTCACCACAACACAACTTAATTGTGTTGTTTTTGTGAATCTTGTCTCATGTGCCTGATCAAAAGAGACAAGAACTTGCACACCTCAGGCTTAAAAAGAAAAGAAAAAAACTTTTTTTTGTTTTGTTTTTCTTAGATTTGTTGTATGATTTGGAATTCTTTCATATCTAATTGATATTGGAAGGAACCTCTCTGTTTATCAAAAGAGGGTTATTCTCGACTATTCCACTCTCTTTAGGGTCGTGAATCGTGCGTGCGCGAACCTGTGTGGTTAAAAGGTTCCATAACCCTACATTCCTTTTTCCTTATCTGAAACTCTTTTCATCATAAGACTACTTGTTGAGTTTATATTGTGATTTCCTTTCACAAACCCATACACGTATGGAGACTCCAAGCATCATGTATTCTGATGGAAAAGATGTTAATATGATTGTTAAGCCATCAATCATAAAGGAAAAAAAAAAACTCCGTTGCCTCCGACTTTGAAAAGAAAAAGAAGGAATGTGAGGAAGCCAACAACAAGAAAGGAGATTAAGCAAATAAAGGCTTTTGTTATGAGAACTCTCTAAATTCAGAAGGCCCTGGTTCGACATCATCAGCCTAGAAGGTTCGTTGGAATCAACTCCTTTCTCCATGAACCCTATGTACCTATGGCTGTTGATGACAAGGAGTTCGGGGACGATAAAGAATTCTTCATAGGTCTCAATGTCTAGTAAATCTTCTTTGTTATGTTTTTAGAAGAATAACTAGGGTTTGGAATAGCCATTATTGTGAGTACATGTAGCTATGTCCAACAATTTTCATCTTCATTGTTTTTAGATTTATTTATTTAAATTCTAAAGTATTGTTTTGGAAGATGATTTTTGCAATTTTAATCTTTATGATTTTATATATTGCAAATAGTTATGGGATATGTTGTTTACATCCGTGAACTTGTGACTATCCCATACTTGTTCAAAATTTATCTCTATTATGTCGATATGAAAGTATTGATAGAAGATAGAATGAACTTTTGACATTACAAAAGTTAAAGCCTTTTATGTCATGTTTTGATAAAAAGAAAGGATAAAACTTTTGTTTACAAGGATTAAGTCTATTATATGTCATTGTGCAAATACTGATGGAAAATAGAACGAATCCTTGTCTATTCTGCGGTATTTGGTCGATCTCCGATCCACAATCTTTGTGCATATACTATGTTGTTCCGTAAGGTTTCTTATGTTGAGCACAATCGAATGAGTTGATTATTCTCTTATGATTAACTTAGTTGTTGCTCCGTGAGGTTCCCTATGTCGAATATGATCAACTAAATTAATCAGTTTCTTTTGGTTATTTTAGTTATTGCTCTGTAAGTTCGCTTATGTCGAGCATGACCAATTAAATTGATCGCTTTATGTGGTTAATTTGGTTGTGTATTTCAATTGAATTAATCATGGGTTCTCTTGTGATTAATTTGGTTGTTATTTTTCGATTGAACTAACTATGGGTTATCTTGTGGTTATTTCAATTGAATATTTTTGGATACAAATTCATGTTTTCATGTGATTTGTTTGTCCGAAAGAAATCCTTCTTTTCTTGTGAAAGTAAGGTCGCCTTTGTTGTTCCTTCGGGGATGACATTTTATGGGGGAGAGTTCTTTTGAACTTGTGCTTAATTGCCATATATTTGTGGGGAGTGCGGCTGTGGAATTTTTAGGGGTTATCTTGTATCTTCATAACTCCTTGATGAATTCATTTAGCTTCGGCTTTATGATTGCATCAAAATTTGTTGGTATGTTAATACACCTTTTGGTCATGATGTATCTCCGTGGAAATTTCATTAGGATCCCACTAATTTTCGTACCTTTGCCAATTTTTTTGACAAAAGGGGGGAGAATTAATGTGTAGTTCACACTACAAATACATATGGTTTACGGATCATAATGTAAGGGGGAGTGTGTTAGAGCATAGCTCGGTTGAACCCACCAAGCATTGGTATGTCAAGTTTGGTTGTCATATTTTAGTGAATCAAAACTCGTGTTAAGAGTCGCTTGATTATGTACTAGAGTCAACTTCGTATAGGTTAGCTTGAAAGTATTACGATATGAGACTTTACAAGTATTGAGAATACTTGAAGATGTGAAGAAGCAAGGAGCTACAACGACAACAATCATCCTTCCACTTGAGGTTAGTGATATTTGACTTGAACTGTTTCATTCCCTAACGTATCTTTCAAGTCGTGCATATTGAAAACAAAACTGCGAAGCATATTTGAACTCTACATAGACATAATATTAAGGAATACAATACGAGGTTTATTGCTTAATCATTAAGCTTTGTAGATAAGAAATCGCCATAATCATTTGAATGCTATTGTGATTATGTATGGGTATGAGGTGAGGATTTCATCCTAGGGAACTACGTTTTACATGTGTTCTAAAGAAGTAAGTTCATAAACTTGTTTGTGAATCGAAAAGAAATCGTCAGGCATTATTGGTTTTGTTAGTCATTGCATATCTTATAAACAACCAATATGTGTGATTGAGTATAACCGTTCACGACTTGTTGTGTTCTTGGTAGAACTATTCACAAAGGCCTAACTTATGTATTGGTATGACCTTTATTAGTGAAACCAATCTTAAGTAATCACCTGATGAGATGGTATGATCGGGTTTGTGATTTTTTGTCTGACCAGATATGGGAAAGGGGAACCGATCCTAGTAAGAGGTGCAGTACATCACAAAGGGGAACCGATCCTTGTATGAGGTGCAGTAAGGTTTATAGTAGAAAGGGGAATCGATCCTATGAACATGTGCAACATGTTTTTAGGCAAAGGGGAACCGATCCTATGAACATGTGCAACACATATAAGTTAGATACCATATATATGTGGGGAACCGATCCTAGTACCTAGTCAACCGAATTTTGGAAAGCTAGTGTGACTATGCATAGTACTCACATGGAAGGTAGAACTGAAACTTGTTTTGGTAGAACCGTTAAACCCATGATTGTGATTGAATGTTATTTGATCAATAGCATAGTTCTTGAAAGTCAGATGAACCAATTCTAAACTTGTTTGGAAGTGTGGCAAATCGGTTTCAAGGTTGTAAGTGTGAAAGAGAACTTACAAAGTTAAGATGTCGACATAATTTGAACACGTGCTATGAATGTTTATTTCTTTAATTGTTCAAAGTTATTCCTTAATTGCTAAGGGAAGAGAATCCTAGGATCGAAACATAAATAAGTTAAGAATCTTTTAATTAAGGTATTTAACTTCATTTTGTAGAGAAATAAGAATTAGTAATGTGCATTTACTAATTAGAGATTTTCGGAGAGATTTCGATCATTATTTTTGGACAGAGCATTTCCAGGAATTATGGAAACCGAATTTGTGCTTTAATGAATATCTTGAGAATATTTTCAGTTTTGGAAATTCCTTGGTGTCCAAACTTCCTTGTCTATAAATACTTGAAGTTTGCCTTTCTAGCAAACTAATCCTTCGTAACAACAGACTTCCTCTTTGTTGTGTTGTTACTGGTGTCGCCGCCTATTCGGAGAGGAGAGTAACCTAGTTAGGCGAAAGCTCTTACGGCCATTCAGTTTAAAGTCTTCTTTGGGATTGAGAAGCTCTACGAGTATCATTGGTGGGAAACTTGATATTTGCGGTTTATCTTTTGTTTTCTTTGAATTGATTGACTAACGGTGGTTGAACTTTGATTGCACCTAGTTTTTTTATGCTTGAGAATCTTCTCTTCTCATATAAGATTCACTCAAACTAGTTCAGAGTTTCGACAGTGATCTTTAGACTGTTGTTAGTTCTAAAGACGATCTTGTGATAATCCATTGTTAACTGCACTCTGTTAAAGTGCGTGATTGATCACAAGAGATTCAAGTGATTGTGTGCAGTGTTTATTGAAGATCTAAGAAGATTTGAAGACAAAGAAGATATTGAAGATTTCTGATTTGTGGGTTCATAATCTTTGGTGTGCACAATACTTGTTTCGGTAAAAGAGGATCCAATTAATAATCGGTTTATCTTTGTGATAGATTGGATTGATTAATTTAGTAGATCGGCATCAACACAATTCTTTGGATTAATAGTGTTGTTGGCTTAATCTTAAACGATTACTTCGGTAATTGAACATAAGATAGATCTAAGGACCTGACAAAGGAGTTTATGTTAAGATAAACGGAAGAGCCTTTGTCCAACTCATATCACTTGGTTGAATAGAGTTGATACCAAACAGATTTGTTCTTCCTTTACTGTTTGGAATACGAACCAAAGGAATTGTTCCAAGTACGTGACTAAGGTCGGAGGCGTGGGAATACAAACGGAAATAGGTGAACTATAGGTTTAGTTGCTTGGTCTCAACTATACGAATTTAGGTGTAATTTTGTGTAGCGACTTAATCCTGAGAGTATTCAATTCAGTACAAGGTCCCGACTGTTTTCTGCATTTGCGGTTTCCTCATTAACAAAATCTCGCTGTGTAATTTACTTTATATTTCCGCATTATAATTGTTTTACAATAATTAAAGTAAATTACACAAACGTTAATTCCTATTTACTTCATAAGTGAATTCTATTGTGTTTGGTTAAGTCCGAACCTTTTTATCAAGTAACATACTTTGTTGTTGTATTGACTCGATCTCGTATCCATAGACGATCACACGAAGTGTGAACCGATTAGTTGTATTGTCTCGACTTAGTCCATAGACAATCACTTTCGGAGAAAGGACTTATAGGTAGGAAAAGTTTTAGCTTGAGGTATATTTGGGTACCCTCGCCTTTTCAATTGGTATCAGAGCAGGCAAACACGAAATTATCTAACAATCTGTGTTTGGTGCGATCCAACATATAAGAATGAATCCAAAGGATGGTTCAGTTAACATAATGGCAGGATTTGACTACTTTATAAGATCGTGGTGGAAATCACGTATGAAGTATGTAATACTCCTATTCCTAAACATGTTAGGAATTATGTTAATGTATGTCTTGAGTGACTTACATAATCCCTTGGTTGTCATAGGATTGTATTTCATTTTGTTGTGTAACAATGATACAATGACCTATGAGACATGTCATATCTTGAAAATGTATAAGATTCTACTCAATATTTTTATAAACATCGGCTATTATGTTCTGGAAGATTAAAGAATCTTGAATATATTTTGGAGGGCCTACCAAAGTATACACATGTACATTTTCAGATCAAGGACTGTCAATGTTTCGCTTTCTAGGATGCGATTTTGGAAAATATGTACTCCTACAAGGTATAAGTTTTCAGTTAATAATTTTATTAACAATGGTTTGCTTCATACACCACAGAACTGTTTTAATGAAGCAAGTGATCTTTTGAAATATTACTGGGATTATGATTCTGATGGTATTTTCAACAAATATCATATCTTGCTCAAATTAATCTATGTATACTCTAGTAAACTCTTGAATGAGATTCAAGTGATATCGTCACTTTCTAGTAATAAAAGAGTAAACAGGTTTTTGGACAAAAACATGGAATCAATCCAAAACAAAGATCCAGACCATGAAAAACCGGTTTTCCAAAAGAAATACCTGGATGTAAAATCGGAATTGTTTCCCCACAAGCCACGGTTTTCGATTTTGTGTGTGTTTCCTAAAACTGGTTATTTCCGGTTTTTGGTATCAAGTCTTCATATAAAATATAATCTCTTGCTGTGTGGTCAAACATACTGGGGAAGATTGGTCAAAGCCGTAACTAGGGTTTCTCGTATTTTCGCATGTATAGGAAAAAGGAAAACAATAGAAGAAATCTCTGGATTAGACAAGTTTGTTTTGAATCCTTCCATCCCTCCCGGGGAAGCTTAGAAAATCAAGTATCCTCAATTGATCAAAGGGAAGCATGCCCTTACAAATTTCGTAGATAACACTTGTTATGAAAGATATCAAGCTTTGAAGGAAGTAAGCTTCACTGAAAAGAAGAGATTCGATCCAGATATTTCATAAACCAATTATGTGAAGTTTGTTCAAGACCGAATCTGGGGAAATATGTTCGTATTTGAAAACTATTCACCTGACATAGTAAGAATTTTTTATGGTAATATTCACAATATTAATCATAAAAACTTACGTTTAGCACCTTGGTTGGAAGTACTTTTTCTTCATGTTAACAGAAAGATGATATCAGAAATCATCAACTTCAATGAGAAGGGTCATATGATTACTGGTTTTGAAATTGAGCACGATAACATTTCAAAACTCATCACTAGAAAAACCGTTGAATGGAAAAAGAGGAAGATGATAACCAAAGATCGATGTACCCTTACACTTGAGGATTTTCGGTAAGCTTGCCGTACCAACACTCTTTGCTTTCTCAAGAGATTCCTCTCTATGGAATAGAGAATTTGCTGAAGTGGTTTATTACCTTCTTGAAGGCAAGAAACGGATTGATATTTTTGGAATAATTATCAATCAAATGAATAAAATCATTGAATCTCTGAATGTCACAGGTTTCCATAGGAACCTTGGATATCCTTGCGTGATCACTAGGTTGTGTGAAAAAGCAATAGGGAACTGCCCTGGAGATAAGAAAGATACTAAAATTGTCTCTCAAGGAATTATTAACCGAATGAGTGGAACTCAAAAGGTATCAAACATCTCATATGATCAAACCTATAGTTATGAAGATCTCATGTTTCACATTTTACGTCTTGGGAGACAACTGGACTGTATTCAGAGACAGTTAATGTTTGCTTACAGACATGATCCGGAAACTCTTGAAGGAATCGTAACAATTAATAATGAGTTCCTTAAAGGAGAACAAGAAGAAGACTCTGAGGATTCATAGGTGCAACCAAATGAAGTCTGACTTGACTTCAAGAAATAAAAATAGACTTCAATTTTTGATTTCTTTCAATGATTGTATTGGTCTATTGAGAATAAAACTATTATGAAAAAAATTATTTGATTTATATTTTTTCTTGTGATAGCTTTTGGTTTACATAGCCTGTGCTTGAATGCTTTTATCTTATTGTTATATATGTTTATGGGATGTTTGATTTCGGTTTTATTACCTTAATATTCGATCTCATATGTTGTGAACCCTTGTGGTTTGGGTGACTTTTTGATTTAGCAGGATTAAGTTCTATCCCATGTTGGTAAGCTTTATCAAAGAATCATGAGGGGTTCTAGTAGAAACAATATGTGAAAAAGTCACAATATGTTGAATCGGTTTTGGTTTAGCATAAAAGCATATGTGTTTCGATGGTTTTCAACTTTTGCTTGCAATTGTTAAAACCGATTTTCAACCTTTCTCTGGTAAAGGTTGGTTGTTGTTATTCTTTTGTTTTTGGCATAAGGATGACAACATGATGATATTTCGATATCATTTCTCCCTGGAAGAAGATGCAATCATATTGGAGAAGTGGATGCGAAATTTGAGGTAACAATCTTGTTAGTTAATTGGTTTCCTGTTTAAGAAAAGCCTGAGTTTATTTCATATTTATTTATTACTTTTTCTTAACAAAATTTCGGTTCAATTGATGTTTATTCCATTATGTGTGATTCAATTGGTTCCGGTTAAGAAAAACTATTGTTATCTTGCTTTATTGTGTGGTAAAAATTGTTCAGGCTTACAAATTTTCAGTGCTTTTAATTTCTATGTTGTTTCAATTGCTTCCGGTTGAGGTGAATAATTATGCAAGTTGATTTATGTTGGTTTGTATGAATTATTTATGGCTTAACGAAATCAAGGGCTTACGGGATGAGTTGTTTAGTCCAATTCGATTCCAGATAAGAGAAACTAAGTTAAATCTGATCTTAGTTAGACTTATTGAAATGAGGTTTCGGTTATTCAAGTCTAATCGAATGCCTTAACAAGAAATGCTATTTAAATAGTAGGAATTACCTATAGGTACTAGTTTAGTGATACTAGTTAGTGGCAGGTCCACCCACTAAAGCCCAGTAACTAGAGGTCCATAATAAAAATAAAACATAAAAAATGACCCAATTTTTTAATCCCAGGTCCTGTACACGTGCGTGACAAATCATGTGAAATATGCAAATACCTAAACTACCCTGAAAATCCTACATATATTTAAGCCGGCTATTTCAAAGTTTCTATAAAAAATTGCAGCGACCCATTCGATCCTTCTGCTCTCTTTCTTCTTCTGGCTTTGTGACTAGGGTTTCTGAAGATTTATTTTGTGATTTTAATAGGTATGTTGCTTAATCTTTCCGTTTTCTTCTTTCTGCTACAGTTTCATGGAGATCGGTTGTGTTCTGTTTGTTTTTTATGATTCTTATTCGTATTTATTCAGTCATTTGGTTAGATTGTTAAGTTTTTAGCTTTCGATTTGATTATCTTTCTGTTTTCGTTTCAAAATCAGGTTTGTTTCACTTTCAGATCGTATCATCCAGCAGTACATATGTGACATACTCATTGTTTCTGCTACAGTTTTTAAATCATGTTTAAGATTTGAATTTTAGATCATGGAGATCGGTTGTTACTGTTTTTTTTTTAATGAATTTTGTTCGTATTTATTCAGTTATTTTATTAGATTGTTAAGTTTTTAGTTTATTTTAGCTTTCGATTTGATTATCTTTTTGTTTTCGTTTCAAAATCAGGTTCGTCTGCACTTTTAGATCGGATTATCCATCAGTACATATGTGACATACTCATTGAAACTGCTCTTAGATTCTGTTTCTTGCATGGATCTCTCACTTTTTTTAGTTTGATCTATCAGTACGTATGTGTAATACCGTATTATGTGCTTCGATTCTGTTATTTCTCCTAGATTCTTAATTATTCTTGTCATGCAGTTGATTTGTAGTTCATGAGTCTGCAATACATATATGAAATACTCATTGAAACTGATCCTAGATTCTGTTTCTTGCATAGATCTCTCACTAGTTTTAGTTTGACCCATCAATACGTATGTGTAATACTGTGTTTTAATTCTGTTACATCTTTGCCACATTTTCAGGTTCAAAACATGTCTGATGCAGAGAGTTCTAATCCAAATACTTATTGCTATGCATACATCTATTATAAGCATCATCATTTTGCTCACCTGGTTACTTTTAAATCTAGTATTGATGACCTTGAACCCTTCTGAGATTATCATCACCTATGTTGAGAATGGTGTCAAAGTTCCTGTGATTGCTAACTTTCAACTTCATGGTCTCGCTGCCTTGCATTTTTCAAAGAAATCGGCGTTCTTTGAGCTGCATGTGGACTTTCTTTCCGTTGGTGCATGTAGTTCCTCTAAATTTAGCGACGTCGACAACAATTCAGAACTGATCAGGGCAGCTAGAGATAGTTATGAAAATGATGGCAAAGAAGTTGTTAAACCTCTTCAATCCGATGGGTGGGAGAATTTCTTTGATGATCCGAACAAGCTTTTTGGTGTTGATGTTGTTCGGTTGGCCTGTCAAAAGTATTGTTTGAAGAATGGGTATCGCGTAACAAAGGTGAAGAATGATCGTGAAAGGTTCACAATGAAATGCGAAGAGGGTCCCATGCACTTGGATGATCCATACAAATGCCATTGATTCTACTTGCGATGTTTTTAGGATCAAAAAGTATGTTGGCAGGCACACTTGTGGAGCCGGTGTGAAGTTGAGAAGTCCTAAAGTATCGAAGAAGTCGGGTACACAATCTTATTCATGATCGTGTGATGCACAACCCACTTATCAAGCCTCGTGAAATTTAAGATTACATAAAAGTTGGTCTTTGGTGTTAATATCAAATATCATCATGCATATCATGGTTTGGAAACGGTCACACCATGAAATTTTCGGGAATGATGTAAAATCTTATTCTGATCTGGTTTGGTGGGTCAATTCATTGAAAGAAACTAAGCCTGGCTCTTATGTGGATTTTCACTTCAACGATGCAACCTCGGACATTTGAAAGGTTATTCGTTGCAAAAGGCGCTTGTATTGAAGGTTATAAACTTTGTCGACCAATGATTTTTGTTGATGCAACTTTTCTACGGGAGATTTAGAGGCACCCTTATGGCTGCGACTTGTCCGAATGGGAATCAAGGCAAGTGCTCTTTCTTACGTTTTAATTGTTATTGCTTATAAGTTATTCAACGCTTTTTAATCGTTGGAATTTTTTGAGTATACCGTTTATTTACTTGAAAATTAACTAGTTTGTTACTAGTATACTATTTACGTCTTCAATATTTATTGTGTCTAACACACACAGATTCATATATGTAAGCATAAGACCCTTTTTTTAGTACAGTGTGGCTGTTATGTACTGCAAAAAATTCTTAGTCTATTTTCCAGTTTCAACTAGTATAGCAATATAGTCTCGTGACAATGATATGATATATATATTGTTGTTTATGGGTGAAAACTACTCCTGCAGAATTTGATAATTTGGGGTGTGGATGAGGAATGAATTTAAACCTTTAAACAAATGCATTGCGCGGTGAGTGCTTGTAGATTCGAGAGATCAGTGCAGTGCAAGTCCGGCCTAAACCAAGAAATGGCCGTTCCCGGACTTGTTTCGGTCACAAAGTGAAGGAGATGGGGTTGATCTTAGGGAGGGAAGCGAAGAAGGTGTTGAGATTGTGAAGGTGTTGGCTTGCTTATGAATTGTAAATGAAAGATGAGCAGGCTTGCGGTTGATGCAAGCGGCTCAGGTGTTTGAATACGATTTGTATTAACACTTGGTTTTTCTGTCTCTGTCGAACTTGTGTTGTTGTTTGAAATAGGGCGGAGAACCTATTTATACAAGTCATTGAGCCTCATTCACGTCTCTCGTGGGAAGTGGAGGAAGTGGAGTGATGGAGTAGTGGAGTTGTGCGTCGACCCGCTTGCCCACTTCTCCTGTTCATCTCTAACCGTCCATGACTTCCTAACACGTTCTTGTGATGGAGCGTTACGCCGCACGCCGTAAACCGCCAGACCAATACCCCAGTATGTATCCCCCAGTTTGTGACATGATTGATGTTCGAAATGTGTGGATCGTGGATCCACGAAAGATAGCATGTAATGCTGAATTGAATAACCGTGTTATTCATAAAGTCGATACTTGTGAAGTATCATGTGTATTTTATGCAGGTCCTGCATTATGGTGTGGTAAAGTGATGGGTAATGACGCCTCACTAACCAAATAACTTCGACTAGGGTTGTATAACCAAGTGGTGAAGTTGGACGGATGAGATGATCTTTGAGACACTCATCTGCGACCGTTAATGAATATTAGGTTTTTTTGAAGAGGAGCGCAAGCATGACTCTTCATCTTGGTCGAAACCAAGTAATGGAAGAATTTTGGAGAGGACCGACCGGACGTGTATGTAGATGGCATCTTTGGTGTACACGTCCATGTCTTACCATCCCATGAAGGTGCGATCTAGGCCACTCAATTTGACCGGCAAAGAGGAGTGGTTGAGATCGGTTTGCGGCAGAAATCCTTGCCGCAAAGGAGTTGGAAACCGCGCGCGAGATCCCTATTTCGGCACGTTTCAAGACAACACATCTTGGTCGGTCTTGGTCGATGGGTTTGAGGGAAGATGGCAGGCTGGTGATCATGCCTATACTCGACTATCCCATGAAAACGTGATCTAAGCCATTCAAATCATCCAGGTGAAGTTGAGTGGTCGAGATCGGTTGCAATTTGGGAAGTGTAACCACGCATGTTTGGGCGGGCGTTTTGGATTAGCCGGGCATGGGATGCCTTGGCCGTTCGCATGAGGAGGTAGATGGGCGCACGGTGGTCATCTTTGGTATGACCGCCCTTGCTTAATCTAATCTGTGACCCTCCATTCGTGCTTGGAGAAGATGGACGCGCGTGATGATTTGAAACCCCTAATTTTGGCTTTCAAAAGTCGTGCGCCACTTCTTGTTTGGGTGACGATTTTGTCACGGCCAAACATTGTTGGTCTTGACCGATTGGTCAAGTGTGTAGGCGGGCCCACGGTGATCGTGTTGACATGCTCGGGCCCTTTGAGTCTACATCTACACCCTCCATCTATACCTGCGAAGATGGATGGTTGAGATTATTTTGCGACACATGTAATATGCCGCAAACCTTTATTTAGGGTTTTCCTTCCATAATGCTTGGTATGAACGTCTTTTGGCAAGCAACGGCCAATGGCTGACCATGCGGGTCGGCCGTGGGTATTCCATACCTGCTTGGGGGTGATGGAATTGATCCGGGTCATCCAATCATGCTTGTGGAGTTGGATGACCTGCGATCAGATCATATCCGGACTGATACGGTCAGTCCGGATGCTCAATCGGGCTAGTATACCACACCGAGAGGGGCTCAATCGGGCTAGTATAACACACCGAGAGGGCTCGGGCTAGTATAACACACCGAGAATCAGCACCAGTACGGGTATTTCGTACATGGTTTCATTATAGTGCTTGGAGGTTCGTGTTACTCTGTAAGAGTAACACTCGGTCGTCATGCCACACCGATAACGAGTCTTTGGAAATACAAAGGCTGATATGAAATTCACGGGGAAGGGATTGTTGCCACATGCTCCAACTGGAGGAATTTCATGTATTCACGAGAATGGGATTGTTGCTTCATGCTCCATTCTTGGTGAATTAAGTGAGGGAGTATCAACACTTATAAATGGCTTTATCTTTTACAAGATGTCGCCGCATGATTTTTTGGTTTTTACAAATTTAACCTTGAACGAAAATCCACCATCAACATTAAGTCCCCCTGCCTAGGACATAATGGTTACACTATTGTGTGGTAGGCATGAGATGGCGACATACATATGTACTTTGAAATGACCAGGCTAGAGTAGATATATATTTACCTATAGTCGGGCGTTGCCACGAACTGGTTGGTTCTGATTAAGGATGCGAAAGAAACAGGACTTGATCCGGTGAGTCGCTCTGGTTTCCTCTTGTGCATATTTGAACTCGGCCACTTCTTCAGTGTACTTTCTTCATCATACACGGCTCTCCTCGGGTATATCCGATAAGCCTCGTCGATTGTTATCCCGAATTAGCGACCTTCATAGGTGGTAAGTAAAGACTCATTTTCCTTACCGGGATTACAGTCGACTTGTGAGATTATAAAGGATCGTCTCACGTGGTCGTTTATTCTATATCTCGAATCTTTACGATTTTCTCGATTAACTGATCGATGGATTTGATGATCTCCTTTTTTTTTTTTTTTTGTGCGTGCTCATAACTCCCTCTCCTTTGCAGTTTATCATGGAAGCGGTGGACGCTCATTCTGTTGCTTCCCCAGAAAGAAGTTTTGAAGTCGACAAGCCCGAAAACCATGCGCACGAAGAAGTAATGGCTAAGATTGATTTTCCACTTCGCGAAGTCGGCCGTGCTATACAGGGGATGTCTATCTCCCACCTTCGTATTGTCAGAGGACGTATCATGCACTTTCACCGCAATTGACATGGAGGAGCGGCGGAGGCGCGAGGAAACGATGCGGACACTAGTAAGCGCAAAAGCGAGAGATATTTGCGGCGCGGTTGAAGAGGCGGAGAGTTGAGCATGAACGACCCCGAATGAAGGCAAGTGTGATTACCCGGTTCGGGACGGTGTGATAATTCTTGACTCAAACACGAGGAACCTGAAAACCTGAAAGCAATTGGTACGGCTCCTAATGTTGATGCGCTTTTTAATACTCCCGCTGATGATGTTGGAATGGAATGCGCTCTGCTGCGGAGATGTCGATGAAGCGAGATGAGGTAGATTCGAAGGAGGAGCATCAGCAGTGACGGCGTGAAGTAGAACCTGACAAGTGGTGCAGGCGATGTCGATCCTCTTGACGGCTAAAACCTCTTTTATTCTTTCTTCTTATTTTGTACGCTTGAACATCTTCCTTGTACTCGGTGGCGGGTTCAAGGTTTTTCCTCCATTTGATTATTTGAATAAAGTTTTTCTTTTATAATCCTTTGTCAAGACCGCAACCGAACTTTCTCAAAGCGCAAGGGTGCGCCTTCACACGTAACCCTTAGTGATAAAAGAAGTAATTATCATGACAACATTTACGGACTGTGATCCGATGCAAGATCTTCCCGCTTTGTTGGGGCAGATGGCTCAAATCATTTTCCTTTAGTGCACACGTTCTATTTCCTTCTTTCCGTGAGATGTTTGCTTAGGGTTTCCTTTCTTGTTCCAGTAGGTTGATTTAGGCTGACTTAGGACTTTGTGTTTTTAGGAGTAAAGAAGTTCTTAGATGAAAATAATGCTTCAATTGAAAATTGAAAATTGAAACCCTAACTATGAATGCAAGTATTGCAATCATTTTCTGGAGGAATTACAAATATGACATGAAACTATAAAAGGAAACACGCTGGAAAAATATAGCACAAATTTTTTAAGGTGTGGAGGATGTTTGGAAAGTGGTAGCACAAAGTATCTTAAGTTCGGTAAGGTTTGAGCCATCGTGAGTGAACCGTTATGCCCTCTAGTTTATCGGCGTTGATGAGTTTGCGGTAGCCGCCTAGGATAACATCTGCTACTGGGTATGGTTCATCTTCTCTTAGGTGAGTGAGTCGGGTGGAGTGATCATTTTCACCGTCATGCTCCCAACCTTGAATGTAGTCGTCTTTGTAACTGCATCTCCAATTCCAAATGGGTTTGGTCGTGCGGATACTTGGACCTTGGCCTTATCGTCTTTTAACAAGACAGCCTCTACGCTCTTGATAAAACGTTTGAAAGGACCGGCTTCCCATTCACATCTCCTAGCCGGGGGTTGGTTCGTTGGTTGGAGTCAGCCCCAGGACTTGTCGGGACGAGGGCGGTAAGTTGTAAGGAAGGTTGCGTGACGAGACTTACTTGAGATCGGAACTTTTCAACGTATCTTTGACAGAGGCTTTCTCCGGGAAGTTGTGTCACATTGGCAAGTTCTTTGGCGCGGCAATAGACAGCCATCGGGAGGTCCAGAAGGCGTGTTGGAGATTCTTTCAGTGTCGAAACCCAGAGAGACAGACTCCAGTGTTGCTTTGTTTCGTGCATCCAAGGGCGTCCCGGGATCATGTCGTAGTTGGGGTGATCTTTGACTATGTAGAACTTTGCTTGCGTCGAGGCATCACCCGATTTGACTTCCGCATCAATATATCCGTATGCATCCCCTGGGCTCTCCCGCTGAATCTTTAACCACGATCGGGTGACGGGTAGCTACACCGTCGAAATCTTTGCCGCTCTCGGGGTCTTGACAGGAATGATGTTAAATTCGGAAGCCGTATCAATCAACACGCTATCGAATTCAACGTTTCTCAAACGAGTGACGGTTAGAGTCCCAGTTTCCATTGCTCATGTCTTTCGGAAAGACCGGGGTTCCCCTGGACAGCCACTGGATGTAAACGCCTTCCGACACAACGTGGTTGAGGGCCGCAAATATGTCTTGGCGCTGTCCTTTGGAGAAGTACAAGATTTCACATATGTGCTCCATCATAGATTGTACGGTCTTACTTGACAAATCCCGTCTTTCTGAAAGTCGAATCCCCCCGGAAATCATGCGGTTTCCTCTTTGGTTGGATGATGGACAATGTGGTAGCAACAATATCTGGGATCCGCCATTTCTTCCTCGGTTGGAGGACGTCTGATAGGGGGCAGCTTTACGGCGTCGTCTTGGATCCACGCTTCCAAGAGCTCTATCACTTCATTCATGGGAAAGGGAAAACCCGTGTCTTTAGTGTTTTGTGCAGGAGTTTTGTCTGCTCCTTTTCGAGACGAAGTCTTGTGTGCGGGGATGTCCGCTTGGTTTGTTGTTCGAAGCTTTCCTCTTTTCTCCTCCGCTTACCACACTCACGAGAGGACCGATGTTGTATTGTTTGTTCGTGAGACGCCCGCTTCCTCGACTTTCACGTAAATCTTCACTTCGAACAACTCGGTTCTTTCTAGTAGTGTTGGTGCGATTGTTCTTCGAACGTTTTGCACTTTCGTGGAGTTCGAGAGAATGTTTGAAAGCCCGGATTCTCCAACAGAGCGCGGTATATGGGTATCATCCCATTGATGCATGATTCCACCAATTTCCGTTCGGTGACATTAGGATCGTGACAATCCAGCGCTTGGGTTCTGAATCTTTTAACGAAGTCGTTGGGATGTTCGTTGTTCCGCTGGAGAATTCTTCCTGTGTCCGAAAACGTGATTTGTTCGAACACGAAGAAATACTTCTGTAGAAAGCAATGACCATCTCGCTCCAATTGGATATCTTTGTTAGGCGCAATGTTGTTGTACCCAGTGTATGCCCTCCCGTGAGTGATTTTGAGAATTCTTTTAGGCGTAAAACATGATTGTATTCATGTTCCCCCGAGGCTTCCAAGAATCGAGAAATGTGTTCCACGAGCATTACCAATCTGGGCGTCGTAGAGGAGAACATGGGAGAGGTGTAACCTCTTGGTAGAGGAATCCGTTGCACATCTTGAGGGTACGGTGGCCGATGTTGGTGTACGTCCGTTCGGTCCCCTTTTCCTCGATTTTGGAGAAGTCGCTCTAGATCCTCACGCGTAATGAAGTTGGAAGGCTGGTCTCTCTCCCTTTGGCGCTCGGGAGAAACACGAGTTTCTTCATTCATGTGGGTATGAGCGGAAATGCACTGCTTCCGGTGTATTGAATGCATCTCTCGCCGACTCCAAGGGTTGCCGTGAATCTTGCGGCAATCGTCGATCAAAGTTTTAAGGAAAGTGAGTACCTCTTTCTCGAGTTGCGGCCATATCTCGTTTGAGTTTTAGCAAGAATTTCCGCTTCTCCATCAAGTCTGCAATGGTACTAGACGGTGGTCCCCTCTTGTGCCTCCGGCTCCTCGTCCCGATGGAGGAGTGAGATTTGTTGCTCGGTAACCACCGGAGGCGTTACGCTCGAAGAGATGCCGGGATTTGCGGCTGCTCCGGCTCGTGATGGGAGGCGTCACACCCACTTTGGGATGTCTCCTGATCCGCTAGTGTTGGTGACAGAGGTAACGGCCCCTCGAGATGTGTTGGCTACGGTAGCTCCACCGACTGTTTCGTCAACACCGGAGTGTTATCCACGCTAGCTCCGTCCGAATTGATTGCTGATCCAGACCTTAGTTCCACCATCTTGAAAATTAATTGTTGATTGAATTGGTTCTAAGATCTACCTCTTTGAAATTGATAAAATTGAATCGGATTTCGAAGAAATTGACTTTACAACCGAGAGATTAATCTCCCACTGTGGTCGCCAATTGTTTATGGGTGAAAACTACTCCTGCAGAATTTGGTAATTTGGGGTGTGGATGAGGAATGAATTTAAACCTTTAAACAAATGCACTGCACGGTGAGTGCTTGTAGATTCGAGAGATCAATCTGTGCAAGTCCTGCCTAAACCAAGAAATGGCCGTTCCAGACTTGTTTCGGTCACAAAGTGAAGGAGATGGGGTTGATCTTAGGGAGGGAAGCGAAGAAGGTGTTGAGATTGTGAAGGTGTTGGTTTGCTTATGAATTGTAACGAGAAGATGAGCAGCTTGCCAGTTGATGCAAGCAAGCTCGGGGTGTTTGAATACGATTTGTATTAACACTTGGTTTTTCTGTCTCGTCTGAACTTGTGTTGTTGTTTGAAATAGGGCGGAGAACCTATTTATACAAGTCATTGAGCCTCATTCACGTCTCTCGTGGGAAGTGGAGGAAGTGGAGTGATGGAGTAGTGGAGTTGTGCGTCGACCGAGTCTTGCCCACTTCTCTGTTCATCTCTAACCGTCCATGACTTCCTAACACGTTCTTGTGATGGCGCGTTGCACGCCGCACGCCGTAAACCGCCAGACCAATACCCCAAAGTATGTATCCCCCGCTTTGTGACATGATTGATGTCGGAATGTGTGGATCGTGGATCCACGAAAGATAGCATGTAATGCTGAATTGAATAACTCGTGTTATTCGGAAAGTCGATACTTGTGAAGTATCATGTGTATTTTATGCGTGCGCATTATGGTGTGGTAAAGTGATGGGTAATGACGCCTCACTAACCAAATAACTTTTGACCAGGGGTTGTATAACCAAGTCTGGTGAAGTTGGACGGATGAGATGATCTTTGAGACACTCATCTGCGACCGTTAATGAATATTAGGTTTTTTGAAGAGGAGCACAAGCATGACTCTTGACTTGGTCGAAACCAAGTAATGGAAGAATTTTGGAGAGGACCGACCGGACGTGTATGTAGATGGCATCTTTGGTGTACACGTCCATGTCTTACCGTCCCATGAAGGTGCGATCTAGGCCACTCAATTTGACCTAAGAAAGAGGAGTGGTTGAGATCGGTTTGCGATCCTTGCCGCAAAGGAGTTGGAAACCTACGCGAGATCCCTAGTTCCTGGCACGCGTTTCAAGACGACACATCTTGGTCGGTCTTGGTCGATGGGTTTGACGGAAGATGGCAGGCTGGTGATCATGCCTATACCGATTATCCCATGAAAACGTGATCTAAGCCATTCAAATCATCCTAAGTGAAGTTGAGTGGTCGAGATCGGTTGCAATTTGGGAAGTGTAACCACGCATGTTTGGGCGGGCGTTTTGGATTAGCCGGGCATGGGATGCCTTGGCCGTTCGTATGAGGAGGTAGATGGGCGCACGGTGGTCATGCTGGGTGACCGGCCCTTGCTTAATCTAATCTGTGACCCTCCATTCGTGCCGGAGAAGATGGACGCGCGTGATGATTTGAAACCCTAATTTTGGCTTTCAAAAGCCGTGCGCCACTTCTTGTTTGGATGACGATTTGTCACGGCCAAACATTGTTGGTCTTGACCGATTGGTCAAGTGTGTAGGCGGCCCACGGTGATCGTGTTGACATGCTCTGGGCTCTTTGAGTCTACATCTACACCCTCCATCTATACCTGCGAAGATGGATGGTTGAGATTATTTTGCGACACATGTAATATGCCGCAAATCCTTATTTAGGGTTTTCCGTCCATAATGCTTGGTATGAACGTCTTTTGGCAAGCAACGGCCAATGGCCGACCATGCGGGGTAGGCCGTGGGTATTCCATACCTGCTTGGGGGTGATGGAATTGATTTGGGGTCATCCAATCATGCTTGTGGAGTTGGATGACTGCGATCAGATCATATCCGGACTGATACGGTCAGTCCGGATGCTCAATCGGGCTAGTATAACACACCGAGAGGGGCTCAATCGGGCTAGTATAACACACCGAGAGGGATCGGGCTAGTATAACACACCGAGAATCAAACGTACGGTATTTCGTACATGGTTTCATTATAGTGCTTGGAGGTTCGTGTTACTCTGTAAGAGTAACACTCACTCGTCATGCCACACCGATAACGAGTAATCGGAAATACAAGGCTGATATGAAATTCACAGAAGGGATTGTTGCCACATGCTCCAACCTCGGAGGAATTTCATGTATTCACAGAATGGGATTGTTGCTTCATGCTCCATTCTTGGTGAATTAAGTGAGGGAGTATCCAACACTTATAAATGGCTTTATCTTTTACAAGATGTCAGCGCATGATTTTTCTGGTTTTTTACAAATTTAACCTTGAACGAAAATTCACCATCAACAAGTGTTTTTTTTTTTTTTGCAGGTTTTTATCCGCTAGCATTTGCATTGGTCCCTGGATAAGACATTGACAATTGGGATTGGTTTATGCGCAATCTTAGCTACATTGTTGATGACCGTCCTATCGCATTTATGTCTGATCTTCATGAAGGATTTTTGAGGTCTATTCCTGCACAGTTTCCTACTTCCCATCATGGCTATTGTTACTACCACTTGCAAGGAAACTTACCAATCAGGAAATCGGACGAGAAGTACAAAGAAGTTATGGCTTGTTTCAAAAAAGTAACTTATGCTCTCACACCAGCAAGGTATGAAGAAGCACTTATAGAAATGGAGTTAATGGGAAGGCCTGGGGTTGCTGAGTATTGCCGCAATATGCTTAGGGAACATTGGTCCAGCGCCTTCTTCGATGGCTGTAGATATGGTCAGACTACATCAAGCGTTGCTGAGTCCTTCAATAATTGGATGCGAAAAGACAAGAAGTTGCCTGCCTGTGCCCTTGTTGACACGATCATGTTTGTGTGTGTTTTTTTTTGTTGTTGGTGTTTTCTTTGTTTTTTGTTCATTTTTTTTTGTTCAAAATTTATTACAGGTGTTCTTTTTGTTCCATTCATAGGTTACGCGTTATGGAGTTGATGAATGAACGTCGCGAACTGAGTCTTTTGATGGACCCTGAGAAGCTCACTCCTACCTACGAGGCGTTACTTAAAGAACATATTCAAATTGGTCGAGTTTGGAATGTTACTCAGTCATCTGAGTATGAGTATGAGATTCATTCGCCTAGGTTAGCTTTATCCCCTAAAACAAGTTTTACTGCACTATAGCACACATGTAGCATTGAATCATATACTTTGCTTTTTCTCGTATTTTGTTTTGCACCGCGCATATATGTACTGCTTTTAAGTTATTTGTGCTGAAAAGCTTTTTGCGCATCTGCAGGTCTCACACTATTGATCTGCTGAACAAGACTTGCATCTGCCAAAGATGGCGTGTTTATGGTTTTTCATGCTCTCATGCTACTGCACCTGTTTCTGCCAAGGGTGATATATATATAGATTATATCGAAGACTACTTCAAAGTTACGAATTTTCAACAACTGTATTCTATTGCTATCAAACCAATACCTAACTACAACAGGCCAGAGCAGTTTATAGGTGTTGTAAAGCACCTATATTTACATCTATTGTTTATGCTTTCTTTGCTACCTTTCTTGTGAATTGTGTATCTTATGTTTACTTTTGAGTTATTAGGTGCAATGGAGTCATTATGAGCAAATGAAGAAGAAATTAGCCAGTTGGAGTGAAAAGGAGCAAGGAGGGCGAAAGCGTTCGAAGGCGAGTGCTATGCGGAGTCAAGTCATCGATAAGGGGCTGCTAGCTCAGGTTCAAAGGAGAGTTAATCGGCTGCCATCAGTTGGCCTGTATCCATTAGTGGGTGCCTAGAGTCATCTGAGTACCCTCTATCTACTTAACTTAAGTGGGTATAACCATCCCATTCCTACACCTAAACCTAAATCGAGAGAAATGTTTTCTCTATCATTTATTGAATTCTCCACCTAAAATGATTGAGAGGCGATGTTACTGTGAAGTTGAGTCGATGGATTTGAAGTGAGAGAATGACGCTATGCTGTTGAATAGAGAACAGAGAAGATGTTGTTGTTAAAATTGGTTGTCGCTGCTGTAATGGAGGTGATGTTGATGGCTACTGTGAAATTGAGAAGATGGGTTTGTAGAGATGATGATACTGTGACAGAGAAGGAATCGAGCGTTTCAAGTTCAGATACCGAAGAATTACAGCAAGAATCTAAATGGGTTTTCTGTAAATTTGATTTTGAGGTGATTCTGCTGCTATGTTTGAAGTGATGAAGAAGGGTTTCTGTAACTGAAGGGGTTTCCATGGTATCTGATGTTGCTGTGAAGACTAATGAAGAAATTAGGGTTTTAATTGAAGATGATATTGCCTGGATTACAAGAAGGAAGAAACAGAAATTGCAGTTGCAGGTTATGAACTGAAGTTGCAGGGAAGAATGGCTTGAGAGTATCAGATGGTGGTGAAGTGGAAATCCTGGGGAAGGATGATGATTTTGGGTAAGAAACTGGTGGTGCTGCAGACAAGAAGGGAAGCAAGAATCATCTCGAGATGGTCAGAGTATTGCGGGGAGTGTTGTTACTCAAATTACAAGTAGATATGATGGAGTCATGAATGATTAATTGCACCGAGTACAAGGGTAGTTGCGGGAAATGGAACCGTGGAGCTAAGCAAGTTGGATTAAGGTGCTTGATGTTCATTAATGGGTCGAGTTCCCGAGTGAGAAGGAAATGAAGATTTGTTGTTCATGGTGGCTTTGATGAGGGTTACGCTCGATATAGAATGGGGATCTCATTATGAAGATAAGGTCGGTGTAGAAGCGGCGGTGATGCTCAATGGATTGTATCTGCATTTGAGTACATGGGTTTTGGTTGAATTAGGTATTGAGATTGAGAAAATGGGTCTTGAATTGGTGGTTCCATGTCACAGAAGGGAGAAATTGAACTCAGGGAGGCTGTTCCCGTGAGCTAAGGGTTTGTGATTGAATGTTGGCTTAACTGTGTTGTTTTTGGCCTAACTTAATAGCTGGGAATAATGAATAGGTGATGAGTCTGCAGATGTTAGTCATGATCACTATGGTCAGGGCGAGAGAGCGATGATGGTGTTACCACTAAGGGTATCGCAGTTGGCAACCGGGTCGACATGTGAATCGCAATTAGTTGTTGCTACTAGGGATGGTTTGAGAGTCGCAGAGATGGTGAGCTGGTAGTTCAAGAAGTTACGGCTGAAGAAATGTTGGCTGGAATGAATTGAAACTGTGAAGAGAGAAGGCAGTGGTGGCTCTTGTGATAACTGAGAAGATAAGTTGCAGTGTTTGTTAGGTTTTGACTGAATGTGCAATGGAGATTGGCAAGTGCCTGAGATGGAATTGCAGGTGGAGTCATAATTGGATGAATTGGTGCTGCAGCTAGGAGTTGCAGTTGATGGCGGGTCTGCAAGTGTTCAAGTGGAGCTACAGGAAATGGGTCATCTTACTGAGATGAATGGTGCATTGTGTTGACTGAATTGGTGAAGCCAACTGAAGTTGGAGGAGCAGTGGCTTGAGATGGATGAGACATAACAGGGAAAGTTGGTCAGCAATGGCGGATGGAAGAAGATGGTGGTGTTGAATCTGTGATGGTTGAGAAAGCCAGTGGTGGAATGTGCTGGTACTTTACAAGCGCAGTTGCTGGCATGGAAGAAATGTTGCAGAGAGGTTTGAGTTGCGGCTAAAAGAAAGAAGCTGATGTTGAATTGGAGAGAATGGAACAGCCAAGATGGCTGCAAAGTTATGCATAGCCAAGATGGCTGGCTAAGGATGGTGAAGCACAATCTTGGTGCAACACAGCTTAGGCCAGTGCTATGGCCTTGGAAACTCAGTCCATCCAGCTGAGTAAGATGCTGACTCGATTCTGACTCACCTGATGACATCACTGAGTTGAGTCATCTGACTCGGTGATTGACCCGGTTTGACTCAGTGACTTGACTGAGTTGACCAGACCGCTCGTTGACCGGTGACCGGGCGGACTTTGACGGCCACCTGAGATGTTTTCCGGTCACTTCTCCGGCCGATTTCCGGCCATAATACCAGTTTTCCGGTGATGTATTTTTGGGCATATTTTCTACATGGGTTTCTCTCACTTATGGGCTTGGTGGATTTTCATCTAATGGACTTTGAAGACTAGACCTAATTTTGGAACAAGAGGAGCTATAAAAGAGAAGTTTTTCTGCAACTTGATACATTTTTTATTCTTGGAGTTTTGGGAGAGAGCCGCTTTTGTTTACGCTACTAGGGTTTGCTTTTGTTCATCTTCTTCTTTATTCAATTGATATTTTTGTGATGAACTCCATAGGTATGAGTAGCTAATTTAATATTATTGGTTAAGGATGTAGTCCTATTTCTAAAACTTGTGCTTGAGTTATGTATTAGTTTTCTCTCTTGATTATCGTTTAAATCTTTACTGTTTTTTAATAATCACATGATTGATGTATTGTGATAGGACTTAGATGTTTGGTTAGTTAAGTGGCCAATTAATTGAACTTGCATCCTAGTCCATGACTATTTTAGGGTTTTTCATCAAGCGATAACCCTGAATACAAGTAGCATGATATGTTTACAGTTTGTAGTGATACACTCTCGTATTCATATGTATAGTTTGACCATTGTCCGAATTGTTATGCGCAATGTATGACAATTACTTTGATTAGCCTATTTCTGAAACTTAATGCTCCTAGGAATTGAACTTAATTAGCGCAAGGCGTTAGGTTATTCTTTAGGTAGAATTCACATACGCAGCTCTAATGTGTGTGTTGATGAACTTAGGAAATTAATAGATTATCTTGCTCTCTCGATTCTCTAGGCTTTTGATAATATAAGAGATTAAATTGTAATTTTAATCATATACGCAAGCACATGTCTAAGATTGAAGATGAATTCCTTGACCAATATCTTTCTCTCATTGATAACTTTCTACAATTTATTTTGCTTTTAATTTACTTTTATTGCTTACATTAAAATCAGAAATCCCCCTAATTGGTTACTTAAGGAAATTGAATACATAATAACTATAATTGCCTCTCTGTGGAAACGAACTCTTTCTTATCATATACTTTAAGAAAGTGAAATTATTTTTGACGCATACGACAGCGATCAAATTTTGGCGCCGCTGCCGGGGAGGCATACGTCTAGTTATTAAGTTTTTAGTTTCTTATTTTTGTTTTTGCTTTTATCTTTACTTCTTGTTTTCGTGTCTTGTTTCTCACTTGTTTGCGAGAATTGTTTTCAGGTACCTAATCCCTGGCTTCTAAAGATTGGAATTATCCACGGTGCGGGATAGCTACTCGAAGAGGCACAATACTCCAACCAAGTAAAGATACAACGGAAGAACAAGAGTTGGAAACGGAAGAAGAGACTTTCCAACGAGAAGAAGCAGTTTTAGAACAAGAGGTTCCGGGTGAACAAGAACCACCTTTTGAAGAAAAAGAAGAAGCAATGGGTGATGCAAATCGTTCACTCAAGGAGTTAGCTTCTCATAGGCTTGATACGCAACATGGGTGTATTCAAACAAACTCTACTTTTGAGATCAAGCCGGGGTTGCTTAGAGAATTACCAAAGTTCCATGGCATGGTGAATGAAGACCCAAACAAGCATCTTGTGGACTTCCACACCATTGTCACGGCCATGCTTCCAGCGGATGTTGAGAAGGATGAAGGATGGTGCAATGTTAAAAGTTTTCCGTTTTTCTCTTTGATGGATATAAAGGATAGCTTAGTCGTATTCAGGGGATTGGTTGTACTTTTTTTTGATTTACCTTGTAAGTTCTTAAGTGTAATTCCATTTCTGTGTAAAGATGTCACTCATCTATTATCTTTTGAATGGATTAGTTAAACAAAATGGAATGTGGGATTTCCGAAGAAAAACAGGCTTTGAACTTAAAAGAAGAGAATTAACTTTTAGAGAGATATTTTCCCAACCTATGAGAAGAAGTGGAAGACATCAAAATATGGCTACTCTAATTCGAAAAAGAGATTTGAAAGGGAAGAAGAGCAACAATTGGTAAACAATGGACAAGGAGAAGAAGATCTAAGAATGAATGGAGAAATGAACCCGGAAATGAAGAACTGTGGGAGAATATTTATAATTAAGAATGGAAAATATAAGATTGCAAAATAGAAGATCGATGTTGGGAACGATATAAGAGATTGGTGGAAAGAAGAGAGGACGCGTAAGATCTTATATTCCCCATCCCGACCACCAATTCAATGACCCGTGAAGAGAAGCGAGAAGGCAAAAAGAGATATGATTATCCAATAGCCCGCGAGAGAGAGAGTTTCAATCCGAAGAAAATAATCACGAAGGACTCGTGTCAATCAAGTGATAGGGAATTGATAGAGAACTTCTTGACGAAGGAGAAAGTCGCGGAGAAAGGAGAGAAGAAAATAGTGGTGGTGCACTGAGTTAACAAAATCCCGACAAATCTTGAAAGAACTGGCACAAGCTAGAGAGTTGATTGAGAAACCATGGGAACAACTCCGTATGAGGCTTAAAGATGTATGTTACTCATGATGCCAACAAATTCTTGAGTCATAATCTCGTGGGTTCTTCCACGCGATTGAAGATGCTTCTTAGGAATTTGACAATGAGATGGAGGACAATGTGCGAAAATGAAGTGAGGAAAGATATCTCATTTTATCATTTGTAGGTTGAGGAACTTCATGGTCGAGCCGCGAACAATTGGGTAACATGACACAATGATGCAACAAGTTGCAGCCTCGGATACCGGAGTTCTTCTCAAGCTTATGAGGACGAGCAAGCTAATGCGGTCTTTCCAAATCAACAAAGACTCGTATGATCCCTACTCAAACACTTACAATCCGGGATGGAGAGATCACCCAATTTTAGCTATGCCAATAAGCAAGGAGCGGTTCAACAACCTACCTTCAACTCTTCGAGTGGATTTCAACCTCAACAACAACAATTCCAGCCGAGACAACAATTTCAACAACAACAACAACCTCAAAATATGGGGTCCAATATGGAAGAGTTGCTGAAATATTTTATGCAAAGAACGGAGAGTACGGTTAAGGATTTGCAAACTCAAGTTGGTTCTATGGCTATTGAGTTGAATCAATTGAAGGCACAAAATGGTGGGAAACTCCCTTCTCAACCTATCAACCCAAAAAGAGGGTGTCAATGCAATTACGTTGAGAAGTGGTACACAACTTGTGCAACCCGAAGTTACCGATTCGGCAAGGTGGAAACACCAAAGGAACCTGTTTTGAGGAGAAAATGAGGATTCTCCCAAACTTCTAAGGTACCTATTTCTAACTCTAAAACTCCGGCTTACTTATGTTCCTCCTTTACCTTTCCCTCGCAGATTTGCAAATTCCAAGAAGGTGGAACTAGAAAAGGAGATTTTAGACATTCTTAAGAAGATCCATGTGAACATACCACTCATAGATGCTATCAAGCAAGTTCCAAAGTATGCAAAGGTGTTGAAGGACTTGTGTACCAATAAACAAAGGCTCAAAGGTAATGAAGTGCTTAGTGTGGGGGAGAATGCTTCGGCAATCTTACAACACAAACTCCCACTTAAGTGCAAGGATCCCTAAGCTTTGACATTCCCGGTCACAATTGGTAACACCACATTTAACAAAGCTATGTTGGATTTAGGTGCATCCGTTAATGTTATGCCCGCGTCTATGTATAATTCACTTGATCTTGGTCCTCTTAAAAGTCTGGAATTGTGTTGCAATTAGCCGATCGTTCTAATGTCTACCCAATGGGTATTGTTGAGGATGTTCTTGTGCAGGTTAATCAACTTGTATTTCCAGCTGACTTTTTGCGTGTTAGAGATGGATGAAGGTTCACCTAATCGCCTCTTCCATTGCTACTTGGGCGTCCCTTCATGAAAACGGCGAAAACCATTATTGATGTTGACAAGGGAACGCTAACTATGGAGTTTGATGGAGAAATAATACGTTTCAACATTTTCGAGACGATGTGATATCCTAGTGATGTCCACTCTTGTTTCTCCATTGATGTGATGGACGCATTGGCGCAACAAATGTTTGAGTTGAATGGTGTTGATACTTTGGAAACCGTGCTCACTACACCCATTGATAATGGTTTGGAGTATAGTGATGAGATTAAAGAAACCATTGGTTCTCTTGACTCATTACCGAAAAATCAGCAATTAAGAATATTTCATATGCTTCTTTACCTTGCAATAATGAAAACTTATGCCATCTATTGTTAAATCTCCAAGTTTAGAATTGAAACCTCTTCCAAGTCACTTAAAGTACTTGTACTTGGGTGACAATGAGGAGTTACCCGTGATTGTTTCTAACGAGCTTAATGAATTACAGGAGCAAAAACTTCTAAGGGTGCTAAGGACATACAAGACGGCCATAGGATGGACAATCGCCGATATCAAAGGGTATAAGCCCTGCCGTTTGTATGCACAAGATCCGTGTGGAGGACGATGCAAAGCCTACAAGGGAAGCGCAACGTCGGTTGAATCCTCCCATGATGGAAGTTGTGAAAAAGGAGATACTCAAGCTTTTGGACGTGGGTGTTATCTACCCCATATCCGATAGCAAGTGGGTAAGCCCGGTACAAGTAGTACAAAAGAAATCAGGTGTGACGGTGGTGGAAAATGATAAGAACGAACTTGTCCCAACTCGTGTGCAAACCGGTTGGAGGGTTTGTATTGATTATAGAAAATTGAATGCCACCACTAGAAAAGATCACTTTTCTTTACCATTTATTGATCAAATGCTTGAACGTTTAGCTGGACACTCTTACTATTGCTTCCTTGATGGCTATTCAAAGTTACAATCAGATTGTGATAGCACCGGAGGACCAAGAGAAACCACATTCACTTGTCCTTTCGGGTACTTTTGCTTATAGAAGGATGCCTTTTTTGGCTTGTGCAATGCTCCAGCTACCTTTCAAAGGTGTATGGTAAGTATCTTTTCTAATATGTTGAAAACATAATCGAAGTGTTCATGGACGATTTTAGTGTCTTTGGTGATTCATTTGACCTTTGCTTGAACAACTTGTCTCTAATCCTTGAACGATGTGTTGAAACAAATCTTGTGCTGAATTAGGAGAAGTGCCATTTCATGGTAACTCATGGCATAGTTTTAGGCCATATAATATCTTCTAAGGGTTTGGAAGTCTATAAATCTAAGATAGACCTTATTCGTGGTTTAACCCCTCCCACTACGGTGAGGGAGATACGTTCTTTTCTTGGTCATGCAGGTTTTTATCGTAGATTCATCAAGGACTTTTCCAAGATAGCATCACCACTTTGTAACTTATTGCAAAAAGATGTGGTTTTTAACTTTGATGAAAAGTGTATGGCGGCATTCAATCGTTTGAAAGAACTTTTGATTTCATCCCCTATCATTAAACCACCGGATTGGAGCAAGCCTTTTGAGCTTATGTGTGATGCTCGTGATTACGCGGTTGGTGCGGTGCTTGGGCAGCGTATGGGGAAGATACCTCATGCCATTTATTATGCTTCTAGAACGTTAAATGAGGCCCAACAAAACTACACAACCACTGAAAAAGAGTTGTTAGCCATTGTTTTTTTTTAGAAAAGTTTCGCTCTTATCTAATTGGTACAAAAGTTGTTGTCTTTTCTGATCATGCAACACTTAGATACTTGCTTACAAAGAAAGAGGCGAAACCGAGGCTCATACGATGGATATTACTCTTGCAAGAGTTTGATATTGAGATCAAAGACAAGAAAGGAATTGAGAACACCGTTGCGGATCACTTGAGCCGTCTTGCTGTGGACAAGGAGACTATCCCGTTGCGTGAAAGTTTCCCGCATGAGTAACTATTCTCAATTGCCTTTGGAGAACCATGGTACGCTGATATTGTTAATTACTTAGTTTCTAAACAAATCCCAAAGAACTTGTCTCGTGCTGAGAGGGACAAACTTAAGAAGTTAGGAAACCAATACATATGGGATGATCCATAGTTATGGAAACATTGTAGTGACCAAGTAATACGTAGGTGTGTTCCCGAATCTGAATTTAATTCTATCTTGTCTTTTTGCCACTCATATGCTTGTGGAGGACACTTTGGGAGCAAGAGAACCGCTCTCAAGGTACTAGAATGTGGTTTCTATTGGCCAACTTTGTTTAAGGATGCACATGCATTTTGTACCACATGTGATAGGTGCCAAAGAACAGGCAATCTAGGTGCTCGAAATCAAATGCCGCAAACTATTATTCAATTTGTTGAGGTTTTTGATGTGTGGGGAATTGATTTTATGGGCCCTTTTGTCCATTCTAGTGGGAAATATTATATCTTGCTTGTTGTGGATTATGTCTCGAAATGGGTGGAAGCTAAGGCCACCCCAACTAATGATTCTAAAGTTGTTTCAGATTTTGTGCAAGCTAATATATTTGCAAGGTTTGGCATTCCAAGGGCTATAATTAGCGATGGAGGTTCACATTTCAAAAACAGGTTTTTGCAAAACTTGTTAAGGAAGTACAATGTGTCGCATAGGATTGCAACACCTTATCATCCACAAACGAATGGACAAGCCGAGGTTTCCAACCGAGAGGTGAAATCCATTCTAGAAAAGACGGTGAATCCAACAAGGAAGGATTGGAGTATGCGACTCAATGATGCTTTGTGGGCGTATAGAACCGCATATAAAACGCCTATTGGGATGTCCCCTTTTAGGCTTGTTTACGGTAAACCTTGTCACTTACCCGTTGAAATTGAGCATAAGGCGTTTTGGGCTATTAAGCAATGCAATATGGAGTTGGATGGTACTGGAAGGCAACGGAAGTTACAACTTCAAGAGCTAGAGGAGATTCGCAATGATGCATTTGAAAGCTCACGGAATTACAAGGAAAAGACGAAGGCATTTCATGATAATATGATTACAAAGAAAGAATTTGCATTGGGCAAAAAGTGCTTTTGTTTAATTCTTGCTTGTAATTATTTCCGGGTAAATTAAGGTCACGTTGAATTGGACCTTTTATTGTGACTAATGTGTTTTCTCATGGTGCAAAGTGGAAATTCGTAGTTTAGCTACAGAAATGAACTTAAAGTGAATGGGCACCGGTTGAAACCATATTATGAGAACTTCTCTTCGATGTCGTGGAAGGAGTTAATCTTGTGGAAGTACTCCCTCTGGAGGAGTCGTAGAAAGCAAGGAGATAGTCGGGCTGACGACTTTAAACCAAGCGCTAAATGGGAGGAAACCCGTAGGTTTTGTATCTCTTATCTTTTATTTTCTTTTCTTGTCAAGTTTTTACTTTTTCTGATTTTTTGTCACTTTTCGATTTATGATTTCCCACCTTGACTTTCTTTTTGATTTATTCAATTACATTGAGGACAATGTAATGTTTAAGTGTGGGGAGTGGTTTGCATTGTAAATTTTTTAAATTTGTCAACTTTTGTGCAAATTAGTGAATAAAAACTCCAACTTGTAGTTAGTTTAGAGTCACATAGTATACATGTCGCTAAGATTACATCGAGAATCTCATAAGAGTGACTCAACTTAGAGATGACAGAGAACATGATCGGGTTTCTTACTTGTATGAGAGTTAAAGTTGGATTTAACCATGCCAAAGTGGCAAATAAGGTGCAGATCGAATTCGGTATTAGAGTAGTGATCCCCTATAGTGGAGACTACCCATGTTACATAATGTGAGGCACCGACCTTCAATTCTTTGTACCTGTCTAAATTTGTGCTTTTAGAGTGTGTGTCACCGTACGTAAATTCTGGGAAGAATGGTGAGCTGTCCAACCTCCCACCATAGAAGCACTATTTTGATCTCTTGAGTGTTATTTTTATCAACCATGATGGTGACATCGAATTGCTAACTTACATACCACTTGTAATCTTGTTCGCAGTTAGCACCATCCACTTTATCTCTCTCTACACCGACAGGTCCATAGAAACACCATCATCATCAACAAGAGGAGCATCACAATTTGAAGGAAAGTTGAACACGTTTAAGGTTTACAAGCAACTGATGCAATGAGAGATTTCGATTCAAGTATAGCAACAAAACAAGGAGCAGAATTTTTATAAGTTCAAGACTATTGTACAAGAGTGAAGATTATCAAGATGAGAGTTCGAGAAGTTTATGATATCAAGGCATACAAGTTGTGAGGAATCATGGGGTAAAATACTTACACCATGTCCATTTGTATTTATTTTATATTCATTGTCAGTTTGTGTTTATTTCTCTTGTTCCTAAAAAACAAAAAAATAAAAAAAAAATAAAAAATAAAAGACAAGAGAATTTTTTTTTTAGGTTCGTTACTAGTTTTTATTATTTTGTTTTGTTTTCATTTTATATTTTTTATATTTTTCTTGTCTCATAAAAAAAATAATAAAAAAAAATATAGAAAAAAAAAGAAAAAAAAAAAAAAAAAAAAAAAATGATGAAAAAAAAGAGAGACAAGAAAAATTCATTGTATCATATTTTGAGTTTGTATAGTTTGTTTTTAGTTTTGTATTATTTCAATAAAGCCAATGGAAAGAAGGAATATCCATAATGAAGTTTCAAGCAACAAGAATTAGAGGAAAGAATCATATTGTCAAGATTCTACGAAGTTCAAGAGTTATCATCAAGAGTTGAAGACCGAAGACGAAGATGAAGACACCGATTGAAGACCGAAGACGTTTCTATGGATGCTGTGAGAGTGGTGCTAGCTGCACGTCGAACGGATAACGAGGTAAGTAAGCATATTCCCACCTTCGTTAAGTGGTTGATTTCCTTTCTTAGAGATCGTCAGAAAAAATGGGTTTTCAAAAATTATAAAAGATGTGGGTTTTCAAAACAATTCGGAGGGTTTTGCCTTCCTACCATTCAACGTGTCGCAGGATTCTCTCTTCATTCCTACCTGGACACATGTGTGACCCATAAAAAGCTGTTTATTATTGAGAGCAATATCATAAAACCCTTTCTTGTGAGGCAGAGTCGATACTTTCGATCACTCCGAACCCGAATTTCTTTCGAGAAGGGATGGTTATTTCTATCTCAACTTTTAAGGATGAGATTGTTTTCATTTATGTGTTTAACTTCTTATGACTAGTGTGCAGAATCTCTATGTCTTCTTAGCGCGTTGGATGCATGCTATCATTACTGAGAACTAGTAAGTTGGAAAAGTAGGTTTTGTGGATATATCTCTAGTAAACCCTCACGAGACTATAACTCGTCCACTAGGGACACCTAGGGCTTTAAAGGCTTGTTATACGTGCTAAGTGTGACCGTAGCCTCGACGACACGGAGTTGTATGTATCTTTTAGAATTATTTTGTTTGATTTGCTCGAGGACTAGCAAAGTGTAAGTGTGGGGGAATCTGATAGGTGTTGTAAAGCACCTATATTTACATCTATTGTTTATGCTTTCTTTGCTACCTTTCTTGTGAATTGTGTATCTTATGTTTACTTTTGAGTTATTAGGTGCAATGGAGTCATTATGAGCAAAAGAAGAAGAAATTAGCCAGTTGGAGTGAAAAGGAGCAAGGAGGGCGAAAGCGTTCGAAGGCGAGTGCTATGCAGAGTCAAGTCGACGATATAGGGGCCGCTAGCTCAGGTTCAAAGGAGAGTTAATAGGCTGCCATCAGGTGGCCCGTATCCATTAGTGGGTGCCTAGAGTCATCTGAGTACCCTCTATCTACTTCACTTAAGTGGGTATAACCATCCCATTCCTACACCTAAACCTAAATCGAGAGAAATGTTTTCTTTATCATTTATTGACTTCTCCACCTGAAATGATTGAGAGGCGATGTTACTGTGAAGTTGAGTCGATGGATTTGAAGTGGGAGAATGACGCTATGCTGTTGAATAGAGAACAGGGAAGATGTTGTTGTTAAAATTGGTTGTCGCTGCACATTATTATTCATCTTCAAATATACGGATTAAGCAAATTCGAGTGAGGGGTGTAGTGTAGGTTTTCCCGCAACTACATATGCGCTAGAACAGGGAAAGCCGGCAGAGAAAGGAGAGAAGAAAGTGATGAGCCGTAAAATATAAGTAGACATGAGCGCAGTAAGAAGAGAGGTGGACTTAAAAAGACCAATAGATTCAAATCCCGAGGCAAACGAACAAATTTTGAGAGAATTGCAGAGATGAGAGGGAATATTGAACAAAGAAGAGAAGGAGGAAGAAGACAAGCAGGGACGGGCTTACCGCAGGTTTCAAGAATCCCTTTACATTGGAGGTGCAGTAGAAGGAATTCCCCCAAAATGCAACTTACCAAATACTAACTAGCATTTTGATGGGTCAACTCAGGCAAAGACAACACATCAAGGCTTACGTGAGATGTATACATAAAAATTGGAAAACCATGACGCCTATATTGTGCAAATACTTCGAGTTTAACGGCAGAGAAGCGTTGAAAATGGTTTGAGGGTTTACTAAGGAATACAATCACATCATTCAATCATTTATGTGCTATATTCTCGGGGCGATATAAGTAACAACTCTTCGCGACCGGCATTGAAGATGTATTTGGGCTAAAACAAAGAGTCAAGGAGAGCTTGAGACATCCGACAAGCAAGACGGAAGACAATGTGTAGCGAAACGGCTGGATCGGTTGGATGAAAGATATCTCATACTATCATTCATAAATGCTATGTTCGCAACCAACTTATTATATGTTCAAGTTTTCGCAGTCAAGAATACGATCACGATGACCGAATTGAGAGAATTGCAAGAGGAATATATTGCTTTGGAGGAAAGGCAAAAATGAAGTAGAATCGTACCTAGCTGCGACAAAAAATTCAAGTGATGCGAATGCAAGTCTCTGCTTACCTAGATTAATACAAACAGCTGGCAGCACCTCGCAAGGGCAACAAGAGAGAATGGTAGATGATAAACAACAAAATTGGTAGCTATGGGAAGTCGCGATCGTAAGAATTTGAAAGAGAAATAAATTTCTACAACCGTGGCGGAAATAATAAAATTCAAAGGCTTGATCAACCGCAAGAAACTTATGGAGGCCAAAGGCATAATTCGCAAGAGACTTATGGAGGCCGAGTGCACTATCATAGAGGACAAAGCAGAAGTCACAGAGTAAAGTGGAGGAAATTAAAATGCCGCCATTGAATGCCAGTGGTGGAAAAGGAGTAATACTTTGATGGAAAATATACCCGCACCATGGAACATGGGAAGCGAACCACCACCCGGAGATGTGTCACGAGTTCTCATTACCACCGCTTTCATGGGCACCTAACGAATGACCTGGTAAACATCAAGAGAATTATCCTAAGAATGATTGATCAAGGAAAGTTGAATCACTTTTTAAAAGAAGAAGAGAAATTTCAACATTTACCACCACCACCTAGTGAAAAGAAACATTTGTTATAGAAGTTGGGGCAAAGGCTAAAAATTTGTTTTGCAACTCCATTGTACACTCATACCGCACTATTGAAGATTTTCATGACAAGTGGTACTTAGTAGAGTTTTCATGCTAGGGATGCCGATGATAAAGAAGGGGATGAATGCTGGGCAAGACATCGGCAGCTTAAAAGAGTGGCAATTGCAGATTATTTCTTTCCTATCAAGAAGTACCCAAAGGAAGAGAAACACATGATAGCCCATTAGTGGTAAAACCGAAATTAATCCAAAACCTATTGATGGCGAAGATGATGAAGTTGAAAATTGTCGGGCAATCAATAGAATATTAATTGATATCGCGCTCACCAACATTCTTTTCTACCATACTTACAAAACTATGGGAGGAAGAGATGAAGATTTGATCCCTTCAACATACAAAATATATGGTTTCAATGGTACCGCGAATCAAGCCCAAAGGAGAAGTGCACATGGGGATACCTCTCATAGTGGGTTATCAACCGATATTTTGTTTTGTGTAGTTGATGTGGAATCTCCTACATTGCATTGATTAAAGACCACGGCTTCATGAAATTCTCCGTGCATCACATACCATCACAGATAAAATTTCCACATCCTAGCTATGTGTTTAATTATAAAAGGAGATTGATAGAGGGGCAAAATGTTATGAGGTGGGATGTAAAGAGTCGCTAAGAGAGAACAGAAAAAGAAAGGTTGAGGAAGAATGTAAAGGATGAACGAAGAAAAGAAAGACTAATGGTAGATACCATGAAACAAAAGAAGAAGAGATGCTCATAAGTGAATGCACAAAAGCAATCGAATATCATGATGCAAAGGAGATATTGAAATGTTGGACCGATGGAGGCAGAAGGAAGTAAGAATAAAAGGTGTAAAAAATGAATAATTGCTAGAAAAGATAACAATTTAGTGGTGAAAGCATGATAAGGATAAGAAGCAGATGATGGTTATGAAAAGTTGTGTAGAATCTCGCCATGAAGAATGTGTACAAATCTATTGAATAATTGAATGAGATTGTGCGATAACTTTGCATAAAATGATTGAATAAATTGATAAAATGAATGAGTGAGTGAATGGGACAAACCTTTATGGCGACACCCTAGTTCATGAATGATATTTCGCAAGAGGCAAATGTAAGACCTAAAGTACGTCATATAAGGGCGTATCTCTAACATGGCTCATGCAGTAAAGGTTACACCACCTCCCGAAACTCCGGGTCATGGAGATTTGGGGCCCATGAAAGCCTATCCGGGAGAGATACCTGATTTCCAACTATATATATAAGGTTATACCCTCGTTGGACGCCCGAGGGCCCCTTCCAAGGAGCTCAAGCAGAAGGACCAAGGCGCGAGGTACACGGCTGAGTCAAGAGTGCGGGAGCATGGAACTTCCTTACCACTCTGAAAGTCTTGGCACATGCCGCACCTCCCGAAGAAAACTCAACTTAGGGTGCGCCCGAAATCCATAAACCCTATAGGTATAAGGGATAAGAGGCCGCGAAACAACCGCTGGTCGTTAAGACCTGACGGGAGGAGCTAGTCTTGATGGCCGATGTACACCTCCTCAAGGGGCAACCAGGGAGAAGATAAGGGCGGTACCCTCCATTAGGGAGCCGATAAGTTTCAAAAGACGTAAATATCATGAGGCTTTATTTTCAAGAGAATTTAGGCTTGTCATATTTGTGCAAATGATCCTCAGAGGCAATAATACTAACGCGAGGGTAAGACGAGATCAATGGGTTTTTACATGAAAATGTAAGAACGTCTGCGATTTCGTCGCAAAGACGACAATGTCACGGGATTTTATGGTCGCAAGAACATTTAAACCCCGTCATATTGTCGCAAATATAATGTCCCTCAGAGGCAAAAATACTTAAGAAATGATAAGACAAGGTCAATGGGTCATTACATGAAAATGTAAAGACGCCCCGCGATCTTGTCGCAATGAGGGGTGGAAAATAAGACCTTTACTTAGAAGGCAAAATAAGACCACACAAATAATGATAAGGCAAGATCAATAGATTTCTAATCTCAATGAAGATATTCTTGCGATCTTGCTCAGCAATGGTAATCTTCAAAAAAAAAAAAATAAATATCGCAAGAGTGATTAACTCAAAGGTTGATTATATCTTATGGATGAGGCAAACAAGAGTGATTAACCGAGTTTGGGATTATATCTTATGGACAGAGGCAAGTATGAAGTTATAATTACAAAGAAGGGTTGTTTGATTGATATATCTCAACAAAGGAAACAAAAGTTGAATTCATGTTCAACAATCAAAGAAATTTATAATAAGAGTTACAATAAATGGAAGATTAACAAAGACATATATATACAAATACTACAAGAAATGAAAGAAAAAAGAAATTATTTCTTTGAAGGTTCTTCTTCTTATCCGATTCTCGTTCCATCACTCTCACGCGTATTCTTCTTCTTCATTAGCTTCACTATCGAAACATCCGAGACTCGGTAAGTTCTCTGAACTTCTTCAGCAAGAAAAGGATATGAATGAAGAGGAATGTTGTGATCATTACAAACTATTTCCATAGCTTGATTACGAAACGAACAACATCATTATTAAAATTTGCCACCGTAGTTTGGAATTGTCGCTTCAATTTAGAATATTTATTCTCGCCGAAGAGAGAGATCCTTTGCGAGTCGTTCTTTTCGGTTTCAAGCTCTCCAACTTGCTCAAATCTCTTTTCGCATTCTAAAAGATGAGAAAATGAGTTAATGATAATAGTACAAAAAGAAAAAGAACAGAAAAGTAAAAAAGTGTAATAAACAACCTTTCTCTTTTCAAAGATCATATCCTTGATCAAGGTAGTTTGCCTTGCCAAGACTAACATCGACACCTAAGTTATTTCTAGCATTATCTAGAACCTTCTCGTGTCTGTAAACTCATCATCATTATTTATGAAAAAAGTGAACGACTTGGTCTTCTCGTCGCTAAGTATGGTATTCTCGACGAAGGATTTCATCTCGCCCAACTGCACATCAAGGAGAGATTTTTGAAATTTTGCTAAAGCCGTGGCACCTTGTTAGTAATGCGATCTTTTCATTTATGAGATCACTAATTTTCTTCCTTAAGGTTTTGGCTTTTCTTGGAATCAAGGTACATTCGCTAAATTGATTGGCTAAATTCAACCGGATCTATGTTTCAATCTCTAAGAGGCGATGTTTGGTTTGAAGTTCATTTAATGGAAGGGAATCGATTTTATTTGATGAACTATTTAAGGATTCGCAAGATAAGTAAGAAGAATATCATTATCCATAGGCTCGAAACGAATGAAGAAGAATGGCTTCTTCGAGAGATTATATATGTCTCATGAATAATAAATCAGAGCAAAAAACAAATGGAAAAATGAAAACGATTTGAAGAGAAAGAATTCTATACCATATAGTTGTTGATTTGCACTTTGAAGAGTAGATACTTTAGTCTTCTCGAGAATCAAGCTCTGTTTCCAATTTTTGAATTCTCTCATCTTTATCGCGAGAAGACGCAACTTCAATTTCTAATTCTCGGACTTTCTTGTTAAGTCAAGGTTCTTCTTTCAAGGTTAGCGGCTCTTCCTCAAGGTCCGAGGCAACAACAAAAGAAGCTCTCCACTATAGAAGAAAATAAAGAAATAATTAAAACAAAACTCAAAAGTGAAATCACAAAGAAACAAAGGAATATGAACATACCAAAGCATTGAGAGCATTTAAAAGGCTAGGAGTCATTGTTCGTGAAATTCCGTTAAAAGACTTGTCCTCCAATAGTGGGGCGCGTAGATTTTAAGAGAGCTTCTGCAAGTAGGCGATAAATTATCATCTCCTGGGCCCTTGCATAGGATCGTAAAATACTGATAATGGCGACAGCGTAAAGTATCCAATGAATCCTTAGCGTATCAGATATCGATCTCATTTTCATTTTCCGGTCCTCGCTGACTTGGGAATTAGAATGGGAGGAGATTGAACTTTTCGCCTTTTTAGAAGATGGACCAGAAGATTTGTCCTCATGAGAAATGGCCTTTATTCTTGCTCTTTAATTTTCAAGAAAGATTAGCTTCTTCATCATTAATTCTTTTAGCGGTTTCAACTTCTTCAACACTAATCTTTCAAGCACACCTAATAAAGATAAGAAATGAGGCAACAATATTGTTTAAAATAACAAAAGAAAATGTTTCTTACTTCATCCATGAGTGATCAATTTCGCTGTGATATTTGGCCGGATTCTCTTTGTATTTCTTCTCATTCTCGTGATCTAAAAATTTTCTAAAAGTTAATGAAACGAAAAGAAATGGAAGACATAGCAAAGCAAATTTTTTAAAAAAAAAAAAAGAAAAAAAGAGAAATATACCTTCTTTTGTCTTCTCAGGCTACTTAACTCCCAAGGATAATAATTCGCGAGATTGGTCGGGAGTGCATGTGAGCTTCGCGATATAAGGTCCACTTTAAAAGAGTGACAACCCACCACTTTTCATCTTTGAGTGGCGAGGGGTATTATTTTTACCCGAATGCTACCAATGTCCCGCATGAGCGCTTGTCAAGATCAACGTTATCATTTTTCTTCAATCAACACCCCAATGATTTATCGCTTCTCATAGTTATGATCGAATAATTTGCAAAGAAGTTGTCCACAAGATACTTCTCAATTATTGGTAAATTCGCAAATTGAGGATCTCTAACATTATCGATATAAAGATCCTTTACCGGCGCCACGATAGGCGACCACATCAAAGCGAATACTTGCCGCCATTCAATTGAAAAAAATGTTCTCATAGAATTTCTCGTGAGCAAGAATCTCATAAAACAATGGTATTTCTGGATTATATGAGGAATGGGGAGCCCCGCGAGGAGTTGACTTAGCGAGATTAGGATTTTCGATCATCACATTGATGATCGTAAAACAATTTTGTAGAAAGCATAGATGAGGATTCTTGATTTGGAATGGTTGATAAAGTGAAACCTTTTTCCTTTAATTTCTGAAAAACGCTATCAAAAGTGGTGCTATAATACCAAGTGAAGCCATTATTAGGGTATGGGAATGAAGGGAGAAGTGAAGAATCGAAAAGGAAGTTAGAGAGTTATTAAATTTGCTAAGAAAAAAGTCAAGGAAAGTTGCAGAGAGAAAATAAAAGAGAAGAAAAGAAAGAGGGAGAAAACTATATATAGAGAGAAAGATTTTGGGAAAGTAAGTGCATTTAATGCGAGATGGGACATGAATGGTCAAATGTTTATTGGATGAAACGTGTCAAGAAAGGAATGGAAGAAAATACATCCTGTTATAAATTCTATGTAAAAATTATTGTGGTTAAAACAAATAAGGATGAGTCAATGTCATGATTTCAAGATATTGATTCTCATGATACTCTCTTCTTCAGCAGAGAATACATGAGAAGAGGCAAGATGTAGGACCAGAATATCGCGACAAAGAATATTTAATGGAGGTGATGTTGATGGCTACTGTGAAATTGAGAAGATGGGTTTGTAGAGATGATGATACTGTGACAGAGAAGGAATCGAGCATTTCAAGTTCAGATACCGAAGAATTACAGCAAGAATCGAAATGGGTTTTCTGTAAATTTGATTTTGAGGTGATTCTGCTGCTATGTTTGAAGTGATGAAGAAGGGTTTCTGTAACTGAAGGGGTTTCCATGGTATCTGATGTTGCTGTGAAGACTAATGAAGAAATTAGGGTTTTAATTGAAGATGATGTTGCCTGGATTACAAGAAGGAAGAAACAGAAATTGCAGTTGCAGGTTATGAACTGAAGTTGCAGGGAAGAATGGCTTGAGAGTATCAGATGGTGGTGAAGTGGAAATCCTGGGGAAGGATGATGATTTTGGGTAAGAAACTGGTGGTGCTGCAGACAAGAAGGGAAGCAAGAATCATCTCGAGATGGCTGTGAGTATTGCAGGGAGTGTTGTTACTCAAATTACAAGTAGATATGATGGAGCTGTGAATGATTAATTGCAGCTGAGTACAAGGGTAGCTGCAGGAAATGGAACTGTGGAGCTAAACAAGTTGGATTAAGGTGCTGATGTTCATTAATGGGTCGAGTTCCTGAGCTGAGAAGGAAATGAAGATTTGTTGTTCATGGTGGCTTTGATGAGGGTTCTGCTCGATACAGAATGGGGATCTGTTATGAAGACAAGGTCAGTGTGAAGCAGGCAGTGATGCTCAATGGATTGCATCTGCATTTGAGTACATGGGTTTTGGTTGAATTAGGTATTGAGATTGAGAAAATGGGTCTTGAATTGGTGGTGCCATGTCACAGAAGGGGAGAAATTGAACTCAGGGAGGCTGTTCCCGTGAGCTAAGGGTCTGTGATTGAATGTTGGCTTAACTGTGTTGTTTTTGGCCTAGCTTAATAGCTTGGAATGATGAATAGGTGATGAGTATGCAGATGTTAGTCATGATCACTATGGCTGTGGCAGTAGAGCAGTGATGGTGTTACCACTAAGGGTATCGCAGTTGGCAACTGGATGTGACAGAACTGCAATTAGTTGTTGCTACTAGGGGTGGTTTGAGAGTCGCAGAGATGGTTAGCTGGTAGTTCAAGAAGTTACAGCTGAAGAAATGTTGGCTGGAATGAATTGAAGCTGTGAAGAGAGAAGGCAGTGGTGGCTCTTGTGATAACTGAGAAGATAAGTTGCAGTGTTTGTTAGGTTTTGACTGAATGTGCAATGGAGATTTTCAAGTGCCTGAGATGGAATTGCAGGTGGAGTCATAATTGGATGAATTGGTGCTGCAGCTAGGAGTTGCAGTTGATGGCGGTCCAGGTAAGTGTTCAAGTGGAGCCACAGTGCAAAGGGGTCAGTTTTGCGATGAATGGTACATTGTGTTGACTGAATTGGTGAAGCCAACTGAAGTTGGAGGAGCAGTGGCTTGAGATGGATGAGACATAACATGGAAAGTTGGTCAGCAATGGCAGATGGAAGAAGATGGTGGTGTTGAATCTGTGATGGTTGAGAAAGCAAGTGGTGGAATGTGTTGGTACTGTACAAGCGCAGTTGCTGGCATGGAAGAAATGTTGCAGAGAGGTTTGAGTTGCGGCTAAAAGAAAGAAGCTGATGTTGAATTGGAGAGAATGGAAGAGCCAAGATGGCTGGAAAGTTATGCATAGCCAAGATGGCTGGCTAAGGATGGTGAAGCACAATCTTGGTGCAACACAGCTTAGGCCAGTGCAATGGCCTTGGGAACTCAAAATTTCATCCAAATGAGTAAGATGTCGACTCGATTCGACTCACCCGATGACATCACCGAGTTGAGTCATCTGACTCGGTGATTGACCCGCTTGACTCAGTGACTTGACTGAGTTGACCAGACCGAGTTGACTCGTTGACCGGTGACCGGGCGGACTTTTCCGGCCACCTGAGATGTTTTCCGGCCGATTTCCGGCCATAATACCAGTTTTCCGGCGTCATATTTTTGGGCATATTTTCTACATGGGTTTCTCTCACTTATGGGCTTGGTGGATTTTCATCTAATGGACTTTGAAGACTAGACCTAATTTTGGAACAAGAGGAGCTATAAAAGAGAAGTTTTTCTACAACTTGATACATTTTTTATACTTGGAGTTTTGGGAGAGAGACACTTTTGTTTACGCTACTAGGGTTTGCTTTTGTTCATCTTCTTATTTATTCAATTGATATTTTTGTGATGAACTCCATAGCTATGAGTAGCTAATTTAATATTATTGGTTAAGGATGTAGTCCTATTTCTAAAACTTGTGCTTGAGTTATGTATTAGTTTTCTCTCTTGATTATCGTTTAAATCTCTACTGTTTTTTAATAATCACATGATTGATGTATTGTGATAGGACTTAGATGTTTGGTTAGTTAAGTGGCCAATTAATTGAACTTGCATCCTAGTCCATGACTATTTTAGGGTTTTTCATCAAGCGATAACCCTGAATACAAGTAGCATGATATGTTTACAGTTTGTAGTGATACACTTTCGTATTCATATGTAGAGTTTGACGATTGTACGAATTGTTATGCGCAATGTATGACAATTACTTTGATTAGCCTATTTCTGAAACTTAATGCTCCTAGGAATTGAACTTAATTAGCGCAAGGCGTTAGGTTATTCTTTAGGTAGAATTCACATACGCAGCTCTAATGTGTGTGTTGATGAACTTAGGAAATTAATAGATTATCTTGCTCTCTCGATTCTCTAGGCTTTTGATAATATAAGAGATTGTAATTCTAATCATATACGCAAGCACATGTCTAAGATTGAAGATGAATTCCTTGACCAATATCTTTCTCTCATTGATAACTTTCTACAATTTATTTTGCTTTTAATTTACTTTTATTGCTTACATTAAAATCAGAAATCCCCTCAATTGGTTACTTAAGGAAATTGAATACATAATAACTATAATTGCCTCTCTGTGGAAACGAACTCTTTCTTATCATATACTTTAGGAAAGTGAAATTATTTTTGACGCATATGACAGCGATCAGCAGTATCTTCCAGAGGATACTATTTTTCTACCCCATCCACGAGTTCCACCAGGTAGGCCAAAGGGAAATCGTATCAAGAATGCATGGGAGAAAGCTACGAAGTCCGTCCGTTGTTCAAACTGCAAGAAGAAAAGTCACCACAACAAGGCAACCTGCACTGTCATTCCTACCTACCCATGAGTTTAGATTTTCATTTATCCCTAATTAGTTCTATTGGTCACAATGCAGATTTTGTTTGCGCATTATTTTGAACACTTTTGTTAGCTTTTTTTAGAGTACTGAAATTATGTAATGTTTGGTATCTTTCTGGGACAGGGTACTTTGTGCTCATTTAAGACTATATAATCCACTTTTCAGTATAATTGAATTTTAAGTTTCCTTTCTAAGTTTGTTTTAAGAGTGCAGGAGTTATGTACTCTAAGTTATTATGAACAACTATCTGGATAATGTAATTGCAGGAAATCCTACAATACACACCTCACAAGAATTCATAATATCTAACACATATTTAAGATCAATAACCAATCTCTTTATTAATTGAATTAGAAATTTTACAAGAAAGAAGTGAAATCAAGAATGTTATTGCTACTCTAGACTTTCTCTCTCCTCTAAAATTTCTCTCCACTCTCTCAAAAGATCCACTCTTTCCATAAGCCTATTCGGCTCTTTATATAGGACATTACATAATGGATGACAGCTAAGTTATCCCTTATTTTCGGATCTGACTTGCGACATTCTCGCTAGTATACAAATGTAAAACCTCGCAACACTCCTAAATCTCTCTAGGTCTTCACGTATTTCTTGTGTTCTGGCTGTCGTCATCCGTTGCGTCATTTATATTACTCGTCTACGATATCTTCGCAATGTGTCGTTTATGGATTTCGCAAGGGCGTTGGTGTTGCAATCTTCTGATCCTACATCTTGCCTCTTCTCATGTCTTCTCTGCGAAGGAGAGAATGTCATGAGAACTAATCTACTCAAAATGCCGCAACTGTTCATTCTTATCTGTTTTGACACGACTCCGTACTTTTACACAAAATTTATTACACGTATCCCTTCTTCCATTCATTTCTTGACACGTCCTTTTCAACCGTCATTTCTCAACCGTTCATGTCTACTCTTCGCATTAAATGTGTTTGCCTTTTTGAGAATCCTTTTCTCTATATATATTTTTCTTACTCCTCTCTTCTTCTTTTTTACTCTCTTTCTTGTTTTCTCTGCAATTTCTCTTCTTCATCTCTCCGTAATTTCCGCTCGTGCAACTGTAAATCTTCTTCTTTTTACTTCTTTTGATCTTTAATCTTCTCTTCATTCCCATACTCTGAAAGATGCCTCAAGTTGGTCGCACATATGAAGTTCTTTTGGGAGAGGTTCAAAAGGATTTACAAGAGAAGGGTTTCACATTATCCACTATTCCCAATCAAGAATCTAAATCCATTCTTTCTGCCAAACTGTTTATTGATCATCATTGTGATGATCAAAAAATCATAATTTCGCTAGGTCAGATTCTCGCTGGTCTTCCCATTCCTCTCTATAACCCATATCTTCCTTTGTTTTACGAAATTCTTGCTCATGCGAAATTCTCGCGAGCTACATACCAATTAAGCGGAGATTGTATCTGCTTAATGCTTGAGTTCGCCAATCGTGGTGCTGGTAAGGGATCTCTTTACCCCAATGAAGTCAGAGATCCTAAATTTGCGGATTTAGAGATATTCGCTGAAAAGTATTCAGTAGAGAGTTTCTTTGAAAACTATGAAGTAATAACTATGAAGAACGATAGAACTCGCTGGGGTGCACGTTTGAAGAGAAGAGAAAATGTTCCCAGCGACAGAATACTTATGCAGGATATCGATTGGCATTCTGGCAAGAACAATGTTCCTTGCCATTCTAAAGACGACAAATGGTGCGTCTTTCCACTACTTTTGAATGGACCTTATATTTCAGGTTCAAATGTGCTCCCTGCAAATCTCGCCAATTATCAGCCTTGGGTATTTAATTGGCCTGAGAAAGCAAAAGAGGTATGCTTCCTTAGTTTCGCTCAATTTGAAATCTTCTCTCCTTTTTATACCTACTAACCTTGTGAAACTTTCAGATTATCAAGTTGAGGAGGAGTTATAAAATAAATGCTAAGGAGAGTACCCTAGCAGCACTCCGTTCGATCACGGATGAAGTAAGAAATACTTTTCTTTATTATTTTTAACAATATTGTTGCATCTGTTTCTTATCTTCATTCGTGTGCGAAGGTTGGTGCTGAGATCGCTAGAGAAGAAGAAAATTCCGAGATTGCGAAGGCCAAAGGCAAGAGTAAGGGTCCTCTTCGCAAGGAGAAGTCTACTGCCCCACCTTCTAAGAAACGAAAAATCCATTCTCCCTCTCCTTCAAATCCTCAATCCAGCGAAAGCTCTGATGATGAGGGTAATGATGATGTTGATACTTCTCTCGCAAAGGAGAATTTTCCAACTGACTCTTCTATGACACAACTGTCCAGCATCTTCTCTGATTCCATGCAAGGGATAGGAGATGATCGCCTCTCTAGTACGTGCCAAGCCCTCGCGAGTATCTGCGATGCTCTTTTGTTAGAGAGTGACGAATCTCTTCATGTGGTCTCTAGATCAGTGATCCCCAGCTTTCTAAATTCACTTGGTGTTTTGGTATGTCTTTATTCCCCTATTTCTTCATAGTTTTGATTTTAAGTTATATCTTTTTAATTTTTTTTTTATTTTCCTTTATAGTCCGGGAGAGCTTCCTTTGTTGTTGCCTCAGATCTTGAGAAGAGGCGCAGTATTCTCAAAAAGAAGAATCTTCAATTTCACAAGAAAAATGAAGAATTGGGAGCTGAAGCTACTGCTCTTCGCAAGAGAAATGAAGAATTGGAAATTGAAGCTATCACTCTTCGCGAGAAGACCAAGCAATTAGAAGTCGATTCCGCCACTCGAAGAATAAAATTTCTAGCCTTCGAGCTCCAACCAACAAACTTTATGGTATGAAACTTTTCCCTTTTCCTTTGTTTTGTTCTCTTGTTATCTTCCCTCATCCGACTTATCATTTTCGTTGACGTTTATAACCTTCTCGATGAAGCCATTCTTCTTCATTCATTTCCTGAACCTATGGATGATGATGCTCTTCTTGCTCATCTCAACGATTCTTTGGATAGTTTTTCAAATAACAGGATTAAATCTCTTCCTCTAAACGAACTTCAATCCAAATTTATCCTCTTAGAACTTGATCATAGATCTAGTTTAAGCTTAGCCAACCAACTTAAACGTATGTATCTTAGTTCTTGTAGGATCATAATATCGCAACATACAAGGCTCGCGGGATTAATAAACGACGGTGTCGCGAAGGAGTCGCAGGAGCTAAAATAAACGACGCAATGAATAACGACAAGCAAAACATAAAGAAGACGTGAAACCTGGCGAGGGTAAGAAGTGTCGCGAAAACGAATGGTTGTGCATCTGCGACACTTCGCGGGACATTCCCGAAAATAAAGGATAGCTTAGCTGTCTTCCACTATGTATTACCCTATATAAAGGGCTGAGTGAATCTGTGGTGAGGGGGATTTTGGAGGAATTGTTAAGCAAGTCAATAGGAGAGAGAAAGTTTAAGAGTGTTTTAATTTCTAAGTGTAATTCTATTTTCCTGTGTAAACATTTCATGGACTCAATCAATAAATATTCTTGATCTTACATCTTTCAATGGATTAATTAAGCAAAATTGAGTAAGGGGTGTAGTGTGGGATTTCCTGCTACTACAGTTCTAAAGAGAAAATTAGTATTTTAAGGAAGAAAATTAGTGATCTCATAGATGACAAAGATCGCATTGCTAGACAAGGTGCTCAAGCATTAGCGAAATTCCAAAAGACTCTTCTTGAGGTTCAAATTGAACGGGATGAATCTATCCGCAGAAATGTTATTCTTAGTGAAAGAGAGAATCAAATTCGTTCCCTTCTTCTCATAAACAATGATGATGAATTCGCTTGGGCTGCGAAGGTTCTAGATGACGCCAGAAATAATTTAGGTGTTAACGTTAGCCTTCAAGTTGAGCATACAACCTTGATTAGGGATATGATTTCTCTAAGAGAAGGTTGTTGATCATTCTTCTTTATTTAATTGTTTGTTTTTTATGAAGCTGTCATTAAGTTGCTGATTCATTGTCATATGTTCGCAGAGGCTGAGGAGAGATTTCGCAAAAGAATTGAAGAACTTGAATCTGAGAAAGAACAACTCGCAAAGGACTTCTCTCTTCGAAATGATAAATATTCCAAGTTAAAGAAGCAAACTACAAATTGTCAGTAGCGAATTTCAAAAATGATGTTGTTCTCTTTTCGCAATCGACTATTAAGACAAATCTAATGACAACAACATTCCTCATTCTTCATATCCTTGTCTCCTTGACGAAATCCCTGAAAATATGCCTTCTTTGGATATCTCTGACAGTGAGGCTAGCGAAGAAGAGGAATCTGATGAAGATAACGAAGTAGAAGGATCTGATGAAGAAGACGAAGTAGAAGGATCTGATGAAGAAGAAGAACCAAACAAGAAATAGCTTCGTTTTCTTCTTTCTCTTTTTGTAATATCTGTACATTTATTCTTTTAACCTTCTACTTTTGTAATCTTTTGCTGCGAGTTTCCTGGATCTTCAAATACAAGCTCTACATTTGTTGTTCCTTTTTGCACATGTTAAAAGAGCAATTATTTTTTGCAATACAGTTAATCAACACATTATCAATCTTTTTCATACTATGAGTGCGTAAATCTATCATATGAAAATAAATAACATGTTCTTAATATATTCATTCCCATACTTGCCTCTGTTATTTGTTTTCAAATGAAAGATTAAGCAAATAACTTTAAATGGTAATATGCCTCGCCTACAATCGTTGTTGTTGAGTTCTCGCAAGAAAGTATTTCTTGGTTGTTTCCAAGATCTCACTTTTTCTTTTTCTCTTGTGTGGTCTTATTTTGCCTTCCTAGTTAAAGGTCTTACTGTGCCACCTCTTGTCATTGCGACAAAATCGCAGACGTCTTTACACTTTCATGTAATGACCTATTGATCTTGCCTTATCATTTCTTTAGTATTGTTGCCTCTGCAGGATAATTTTGTTGCGACAATATGACAGGCCTAAAAATCCTTGCGAAAATAAAGCCCCATGACATTGCCGTCTTACGACGAAATCGCAGGACGTCCTTACACTTTCATTTATTGACCCATTGATCTCATTTTATCTTTTATTTTTTGTATTATTGCCTCTTCAGGATTGTCGCACAAATATGACAAGCCTAAATTTTCTTGTGAAAATAAAGCCCTATGACATTTGCGTCTTAAGACACTTATCAGCTCCCTACTGGAGGGTGCCGCCCTTATCATCTCCCTGGTTTCCCTTTCAAGGAGGCGTACTTCTGCCATACAAGGCTAGCTCCCCATCCGGTCTTAACAACAACCAGTTGTTTTCGCAGCCTCTTATCCCTTTTGCCTATAGGGCTTATGGTTACGAGACTGCACCCTAAGTGGAGTTTTCTTCGGGCCGAGTGCAGCATATGCCGAGACTTGCCAAGAATGGCCGAGACACTTCAAATGCCCCAGGCACTCTTGGCTCAACCGTGTACCTCGGCGCCTTGGTCATATGCTGACTCCTTAGAAGAGACCCTCGGTCGTCCAATCTAAGTCTTAATCTTAGATTGAAAATCCAAGGTATCTCCCCTGGATGGGCTTTATTGACCCCAATTCTCCATGACTCAAGTTCCAGGGGTGGTGTAACCTTTTCCTTGAGCCATGCAATAGGTACCCCCTTCTATGACGCACTTTAGGTCTTACATTTGCCTCTTACGAAATTTTGATTTCGCGAACTAGGGTGTACGCCATAGTTGGTTCGCCTCTGTCTGATTCATTTGTTGATTCTTCTGCATATAAATTCTTTTATAATTTCGCAATCGCGTCTTTATATTTCATAAAATATATTCTCTTCTTCTGCATATCAGCTTCCTTTCGCAACCTCATCTCTGCTATTCATAAGAGAATTTTTTTTATTTTTTTTTAAGATCAATCTTACATTTCTCGTCTTCCTCCCCATTTTTCTCTGACAATCAACAACTACATTAATTCTTTAAGTCTCTTACTTCTGCTACCTTCTGCCTCTGCATCTTTGAATTTTCCTGTCATTTTCTTATCTGTTGCGAAACCTTCGCTACTTCCTATCTTCATCATTTTTTAGTTTCACAACATGATGTGATTTTAATAAGTTGTAGTAAAGTGGTAGTAAAGGTTGTCGTTCACTCAGACTTGTAAAGACTCGATTTAAGAAAATAATAAAAACAAAGAAAATATATACACAAGTTTGTCACGAAATATCGAGAGAACTGTGACTTCGGATTCCACCATAAAGTTCATTCATGCGATTCATATATTTATTCTAGACAATTATAGCTCAAATAATAATAAAATATTGACTCTATGTTTTGCCAAGGTAGATTCTTGAAAAGCAACGACTGTATATCTAAAGCATGGGATATCAAAAGACTTAACCTAAGTATAACCCATCAATTGAAATCACAACCATTCAATAAAAACCATAAAACAATTAACAATCCATGCAAAAAGTCATAAAAGAATTAAATATAATTACCACACGCATGAAATATGGCTTCCTCCGTCATCCCAGTGCTGGGGTTTAGCTCCTCATGTCGAAAACACACCCAAAATAATAATCCATTGCTCAAAAAGGTGTTTTATTGAAGAAAATATATAAAATAGAGATTTGTAACGCTGTAATGGTGTTACAGACGTCACTGTTACAGATTTCTAAGACTGTGAACAACGATACTTGTTTGTCTCTGTCGTTGTTTCTGAGACTGCTTCTGCGACTGATTCAGTTGGTCCAATGTTCTTCGTGTTCTTGATAACTACAGCAGCAGCAGCAACAATTCCTGCAACTTGATTTTCTCCTCTTCTCTGCCTCTGTTGGTACCCCCAAGTCTCGACCACCTTCTCTTAACCTTAAAGCCCCTATATATACCCAATGTGCCGATTATAACTCGAGTAAATCCTCCTTTTCTTCTCCAACATGTCACGTGAATATCTCCTTTTTTATCTCGGTTTACGCGTCAAAACTCTCACCGAATGCAAACAAATCTCCGGTGAATATTGCCTTCCCATTCTTCCACGTACTTTCCACATATATCCATTGTTGCCTAGGAAATATTATTTCCGTGAAACCAAGAAAACCCGAGACCCCGTTTAACCCAAACTTCGATTAGAACACTTGTGTTAACCCCGTTTAGCCATTATAAGTCCAAATTTCATGAGATATCCGCACTTGAATCTCATTAAATCACATCCAAATATCGACCCAAAATTCCGCCAAGATATCTGCCAAGTTTTCCGCCAAATTTGGTATTTCAAATGTTGAAGAAGGGATGCCCCCAACCGAGTAGGGTGCGAATAGTACATGCCCCGGGGTTACCCCTTAGTAATTTGGGTACCCCTTATCCATTTTCGGGTTCCCTTTAGCAATTCTTATGACTTTTCTGGGAGTCTCGCAACATACTTCCGGGTGCACGTAGTGTGTCTTCTCTCGGGTGCTTTTAGTAATTTTCTCCCACGAGCGCAAAAATCACTTTTCGAGCCAATTTCGCCGCAAAAGCTTATTTCTCCAAAAACACCTACAAAGACATAAAATACCAAAATAAGTGCAAAATCGAGAACTAACAATACAGAGAATTGAGACTAAAATAGACACATAAATGCGTCCATCACAACATTTCTTCCTCTCCTTGCTCTATTACATCTACCATTAATCTTTCACCTCTTTGTTTTTCTTTGATGTTGTTTTTCCAATTCTTCTTCTTCGCAGCTCTTTCTTCACAGGATTCTATATCAACTTCGTAACATTTCTTTCCTTCAACCAAATATCCCTTTATGATTCCAACACCAATGGGATGAGGGAACTTGATACATTGATGGAAAGTCGATGCCACACCTAGGATTTCATGTAACCATGGTCATCCGATCAGTGCGTTGTATGGTGATTCCACATCAACCACACAGAATAAAATTTCAGAAGATAATCCTTTCAGTGGAATTCGCATATGAACTTCTCCTTTTGGCTTATTTGCAGTACCATTAAAACTATAGATTTTGTACGTTGAAGGTATTAGATCTTCCTCTTTCCCTCCCATAGTTTTATAAGTATGATAAAAAAGAATGTTCACGGAACTCCCCGTATCAATCAAAATTCTGTTAATTGCCCAAGAATTCTCATCTTCATCCTCGCTAGGTTTTGGGTTGATCTCCAATCTTACCACCAATGGGTTGTCATGCATTTCTCCACCCTCAGGTACTTCTTCTGCGGTAAAAGAGATAGTCTGCTTTTGCCATTCTTCCAGTGACGATGTCTTCGCAATGCTCATTATTTCTCTATCATCGGCATCTCTTGCGAAAACCCTATTGAGAGTGTTATCGTGAAAATTTTCAATCGTCTTGTACGAGTGTACGATGGAGTTACAAAACAGATTCTTTGCCTTTTGATGCGTGTCGTAACCACAACAAATTAATTAATACTTTACTACCTAATTAACAAGTAATATAGGGTATTCAAGGTCGATCCCACGAGGAGCACGAGATTCTAGTTGTAAAAATTGTCACAAAAAGGGGGGTGTAAAAAGCAAAAGAAAATAAACAAAGCAATTAAAATCGAAAGTTGAAAGCAATAAGAGAGACAAGACCAAGGAATCCTTCTTCGTTACTGAAACAATGAATCAAGTTATGTTCTATTCTACTTGTTATTAGTCACAAATTATCACCAACCGTAGGTAAAGCAAATAGCTCAGTGCTAAACCCCTAAATCCCTTGTATCACCGGACACGGAAGTTCTCGACTACCGGATTCTATTTACCAAACCACCTAGTAGTAGCTCACTCTAGATGTAATTTAAATAAACGCATTAAGATTTATGAACTTATTAGGTTAATATTAGTAGTTAGACTCTTAGATCAAGGTCTACACTTGCTAACGTTGTTTTCACACACAATTGCTCCACGGAATCCCTCCGCAAGGTCTCGTGTTTGCTACTTATGTAAAGAGTCAAGAAACGATTACTTATCTCCTAACTTTCACTAGCTTTAGATCAAATTAACAAATCAATTTAGCGTGCACTCCAAACAATCTATCAATCAATCATGAATGTCTTTAAGATCATTCCTATTAGTAAAAACAAACGATAATTATGTGAAAAACTTCAAGATAGAATTGAAAACAAAAAACTTAAATCATATGTTAAGAACTAGGAATTCATCCTCAATCAATAAAATTAGCTACTCATATTAAAGAGTTCACACAAAGAATAAGAAAAGAAAAGTGTTGTGTGTGTAGAGATGTGTGTAGAAGTTGTAGAAAACTTCTCTATTTATAGGCTTCAATATTCTCCAAATCTTCCAAGGAATAGAATCCTTTTTCTTTTGCAATTCAATTTCCAATTTCAAGTCTTTCTCTTCTCTTCCACCTTCTCTTTCCAAATTTAAGTCCAATTCTCCATCCAATTCCTAGCCAAAGTCTTCACACCCATGAGAGAAGCCCATAGAAAATTCTGGATTTTTTTGCTTGCCTAAAATCGGGATTGTGGCTAATCCTGAATAGTCGTCGCCGCGGTCACCCGGAAATTTTCTCCGTCAAGGGAATATTCCGTCAGTCCACCGTTATGACTAACGATCAAACAAAGTCAACCGTCGGTCAACTTGTTAGTCAAAGGTCAAGGCGAGATGAGGGAGTCGACTATGAGTCGATCACCGAGTCGCCTAACCGGGTCCGATCAAGTTACTAGGCCAAAGTTGCACAAGCCATCTTGGCTGTGCATTTTGCGATTGTGTAGTGCTATCGATCACGGCCATAATGGCCCTACTTTCTTCACGATTTGACTTCTCTTCTCTTCATCCGATGCGACCTCAATACCCTAAGCATTCATCTAAAATCCCAAACAACCAATCCACTACAATCAATAGTTCCATTACTCCTTCCCTGTATCTCCATTGCATAACCTGTAATGCCTCATTCTGAGCCAAAAATCAACTCTGCAACCACCAACATCATCATCCCTTGGCAACCCTCGCAACATCACCGCCATTCAGCTCATACACATCCATATCACCTGCAATTGCAATTCTCTTGCCTGAGCCTCTGCCATTAGTACCAGATAAAGCTTAACTGTGACCTCAAGTATCACATAGTCCTGCACAGCTCCAACACAATCCACCAAACTCTTAGTTCAGTCCCAGTTCTAACCATTATAGCCATCACTGCACCATACTGCACTTCCTTCCATTTCACTTCCATTTGCACAAACCACTGAACCACTGCCTTGCACAATCATGCTCCATCTTCCCTTGCACTGCCATCATCTTCAATTCCATTAAACTTCAATTTCCATAATCCTAACATACATCTAACAGAGCAGTCCAACAAGGCTTCATTCATTCTCAAATTAAACATCCTCATTCATGCCATCAAACCCTTTCATAACCATCTGGCCAAACTCCAACTCCCATTTTATCTATGCAATTCTCGACATCACAGACTCCATAATCATTGGCGCGGCCATTACTAAATGACTCACCTCGTCCGAGTTGAATCCCATTAACCTTAATCAATCAGTCACATACCCATTATTTGCGATCCGACTAATTTCCAATCAAACCTCTAAATCAGTTCTTCAAGAGACCAACACCAACCATCAACTTCTCAGATGCACATCGACAGACCCCATTAAATTTCCACCAGGACCGATTTCATCTCAAACCCGAACTTCAGTTCTTCACACAATCACAATTCATTCTCTCGTACCAACACCACAAACCCATTCTCTTAATTAGGTATTTCAAATCATGCATCTGTGCTCGAGCTCATCATAAATCGAACCCAGAAACCATCTTCACTAACAAACCCTATCATCTTCATCATGAATTAATCCATAGCAACATCCCTTCTCTCCCAAGTTTCGATCCATCGAAGCAACACCCATTCCATTTGAACTCTAATTGAGCCACCAAAGATCATCAATCTCATCTTCAAGAACCCAAAGATCGATCCGTGGCGACTCTTCTTCAATCCTCGATTCAAACACCCATCGTTACTCAAAGAACTCTATCAATTTTTCTTCATCTTCCGTTTCCACCACTGCAAATAATGGGTTTAGTCTTCTTTCTCTATCGATTTCACCCTTCAATTTCATCTCTAAATCTCTCGGACAAATTTAATAGCAAGCACCGCTTCTCTTGATTTCCGGGAAGGTGAAAATGATTTGGGAGAAGATAGCCTTCTCGATCCAGTTTGTGTGGCTTGGGTTTGGTGGTTACACCCCACAGATAAATGCACCCACTGGTAGGTGATAAGGGGCACCCTGATATCAACCCCTTAACCATGACTGGGCCTGGATTTAGTACTCCTCCAAAAAGAGAGTTGCCCCTTAACCTTGACTGGGCTCCAGATAGTGTTCGCCCATGAAATGACTATTTTGCCCTTTAGCTAAAATATGGTGATTTCTTCTTCTTTTCCTCCGTGCGACTCCAAAGTAGCTATAAAACTCAAAACAAGCGTAAAATACATAATTTACAAGAAAAAAATAGCAAAGAAAGCATAAACTACTAGATAGTAAATTAGGTGTATTCTACACCTATCAAATTCCCCCACACTTAGACTTTGCTAGTCCTCGAGCAAATCAAACCAAAACTTACAACTTCAAAGCGTTCAAGCGTCCCAAGCATCCAAAAAGTCATGAGGACATAGAGTTTCTGCATGCTAGTAATAAGAAGTTAGAAATACTAAAGAACATATTCTCATTCTTGAATGTTGAGTGAGAAATAACCATCCCATAATGAGAGAACGCGTGTTTGAGAAACGATCAATAAGCATTTCGCCTCGACTTCGCCTCACCAAATAAGATTTTATGATAATTGCACTCAAAAAGACTCGCTTTTTATGGTTCTCACATGTGTGCAGGTAGGATTGAAGAGAGAATTCCTGCAACACGTTGAATGGTGGGAAGGACAACTTCCGAAATATTTTTTTAAAAACCCACATCTTTTATATTTTGAAAAACCATTTTTCTAACGATCTCTATGAAAGGAAATCAACCATTATTATCGAGGATGAGATTACTTACTCACCTTCACATCCGATCGCCAATTATGATAACACCACTCTCACGGCATCCAATAGAAACGTCTTCCGCTCCTCGGCTTGATCTTCTTCATCTTCGGTTTCAACTATTGATGATAAACCCTTGAATTTCATAAATCCTTGACAATTTATAACTCTTTTACCTTAAAACCTTGTTGCTTGAAACTTTCTTATAAATTTTCCTTCCCCTTTGGCTCATTAAATAAAAATAAGAACAAATATTTCTCTTGTTTTTCTCTCTTTTTTTTTTTTTCCTTTTCTTTTCTTTTTTTTTTCAATTTTTTTTTTTTGAAAACAAGAGAAATTAAATACAAAATAAACCATGGCCGTGGAAGAAGTATTTTACCGCTTGATTCTTCATAACTTGTATCGTCTTGAAATCATAAACTTCAAAAATTCTCACCTTTTAATTTTCTTCGCTTTCATGAATAAGTCTTCATACTTGGATATAAAATTACCTCGTTGTATTGTAAGTCCTCAACATATATGTAAAATCCGCTCATTTGTATGTTGCTTTACTTGTATTTGAAATTTGCTCTTTTTCTCGTTTTGTTGCTTGTAAACCTTAAACTTTTTCCAACTTTCCTTGTAGATTTTGATGTCGCTCCTTGTTGATGATGATAGTGTTTCTATGGATCCGTTGTTGTCGAGAGAGAGAATGGTGCTAACTGCAAATCGAACTACAAGAAGGTGGCTTTCATCTATAGACGTCACCCTCATGATTGACAAAATTATCAATCAAGAGACCAAAGAGTAGTGCTTTTATTGGTGGGAGGTTGGGTAGCTCACCATTCTACCCGGAATTAACGTACGGTGACACACACTCAAAAGAAGCTCTTTAGTAGATGGAAGAATTCTGGTCGGTGCCTCTCATGACATGAATACGGGTAGTCTCCACTAATGATTGATCAGCAACTCTAATAATGCCCTTCTCCCTGCACCAAATTCGCATCACCGACATGATTAAATCCATTATTTAACACTCAAACAAGCAAGAAATCCGAATGTAGTTCTCTAACATTTCCAAGTTCAATTATGTCGGTCAAAATCTCTATGTAAACATACCTAGAAGTATGCTAGTGACTCTAAAATCTTTAAAAGTTGAAGTTTTTATGTAAAACTTTTTTTTTTTTAAAACTTTTTTAATTTTTTTTTGTAATTTTTGTTTTAAAAACATGCTTAACCACTCCCCCACACTTAAACCTTACATTGTCCTCAATGTAATTGAATCCTCCTAGTAAAGTCAAGGTGGGAAATTTTAACATGATAAGGAACAAGAAAAAGAAATAACAAAAAGCAAAAAGATAAGAAATACAAAACCTATGGGTTGCCTCCCATTAAGCGCTTGTTTTAAAGTCGACGTCCCGACTTAGCTCTTGCTAGATTCATTCCCCATATACTAACAATCTGAAAATTTGAGGATCCACCCATAATACCTATTTTGCAAACAATAACTCCATACAAATATTAGCACAAGAAAATAATAGTGAAATTATTGCTCGATAGAAATTTCCCCCACACTTATTCTCGTCCACACTCGGAAGTGTATAAAGAACATAGAATTTTGGAACTTCCATGTATTCCTCTTGGCAAACCTGCATGGTGTTAGCATCAAGTGTTTCCAATGGTGGATATTTAGAAACAAATTCATCCAAAAATACTTTCGAAGCACATACATTCAAACCAATAAGAGGTAAAGGAGAAGAATCAATATGCAAAGGGTTAGACAAACCTTGCACAATTTCTTGTATTATAGAATCCTCTTCATCCTTAAAAAATTCAAGTGAATTACTTACCTCTTGTATATCGTGGTCCTCTATTAAACCTTGCAACCATTCTTCGTCGTTTTCTACCTTAACCAAAGTCTTGGCATCATTAAAATCATTGGCAAGTTCAATTGGGTCTTCCACAAAATCAATGAATGTGGTTTCATCCTCTAGTATCATCTCTTCAACATTCTCATCATCGGAATCGGGCCATTCACTAAAATGATTCTCGTCGGTATAGATTGTAAGATCTTCATGTGCGGGTGTTACATCGTTTATAACAATAGGTAAGTCACACCCAATCTCCTCCTTTTGAATAGGTGAAGGATCGTTATTATGATCCGGAGTTGGAATAACTTCCTCATTGTTGCAACGTTCATACACTTCCGCGGACTCCCATCTTTCCCTAAGAAATTTTTTCCAAGCAATAAGTGCATCTTCCTAAAGCTCTTCCTTTTGAATAGGTGATTGATCATTATTAAGATCAAGGCTCAAGTAATCTACACTAGCGTCATCAAAAGTCTCTAAAGGTTGGTCCTTTTCAACACAATCATCTTCATTTTCGGACTCACCATAAAAAGAATCTTCATCGGTTTCATAACCTTTATCCCGACGTCGTTTAAGTTCCATATGAATAGTCCTACTAATTTCTGCGACAAGCTCTTCCGAGTCTCCATCATCTTCCAATTTGTATAATTTCTGTGCAAGTTTCCTGACGTTCACACGCTTACCACCGTTGATAGAGTTTCTAGACGGCATCTCCTCTTTTGGAAAAAGTGAAGGAAAAACACGATGAAGAGGAGTATATTCCAAATTCTCTGTCTGCACATTACTAGAAAACAAATTATTAGATGCATAACTATCCTTCCATCCCAGTGATTGTCCACTTACATACCCGTCATAAGGTTGTTGATATGTATGAGAATATCCATAAGGTTCTCAGAAAATTTATCATAGCCAAAATATTGGTTTTGATTGTATCCTAAGGATGGTTGGAAGTTGTCATAATGTTGAGGTTGAAAACCGTATTGATTGTTGTAATATGCTTGCTCTTGTCCACCATACATGGAAAACCGATACCTAAAATAAGATTCAAAAACTTAAGTTAGATACGGAATAGAATCCAACAAAGCAAGAATAAAGCAAAAAGAAAAATAAAAACAACTAAAATCATCCGTTGCTCCCCGGCAACGGCGCCAAAATTTGATGCGTGTCGTAACCACAACAAATTAATTAATACTTTACTACCTAATTAACAAGTAATATAGGGTAGTCAAGGTCGATCCCACGAGGAGCACGAGATTCTAGTTGTAAAAATTGTCACAAAAAGGGGGTGTAAAAAGCAAAAGAAAATAAACAAAGCAATTAAAATCGAAAGTTGAAAGCAATAAGAGAGACAAGACCAAGGAATCCTTCTTCGTTACGAAACAATGAATCAAGTTATGTTCTATTCTACTTGTTATTAGTCACAAATTATCACCAACCGTAGGTAAAGCGGCTAGCTCGCCCTAAACCCCTAAATCCCTTGTATCACCGGACACGGAAGTTCTCGACTACCGGATTCTATTTACCAAACCACCTAGTAGTAGCTCACTCTAGATGTAATTTAAATAAACGCATTAAGATTTATGAACTTATTAGGTTAATATTAGTAGTTAGACTCTTAGATCAAGGTCTACTTGCTAACGTTGTTTTCACACACAATTGCTCCACGGAATCCCTCCGCAAGGTCTCGTGTTTGCTACTTATGTAAAGAGTCAAGAAACGATTACTTATCTCCTAACTTTCACTAGCTTTAGATCAAATTAACAAATCAATTTAGCGTGCACTCCAAACAATCTATCAATCAATCATGAATGTCTTTAAGATCATTCCTATTAGTAAAAACAAACGATAATTATGTGAAAAACTTCAAGATAGAATTGAAAACAAAAACTTAAATCATATGTTAAGAACTAGGAATTCATCCTCAATCAATAAAATTAGCTACTCATATTAAAGAGTTCACACAAAGAATAAGAAAAGAAAAGTGTTGTGTGTGTAGAGATGTGTGTAGAAGTTGTAGAAAACTTCTCTATTTATAGGCTTCAATATTCTCCAAATCTTCCAAGGAATAGAATCCTTTTTCTTTTGCAATTCAATTTCCAATTTCAAGTCTTTCTCTTTTCTTCCACCTTCTCTTTCCAAATTTAAGTCCAATTCTCCATCCAATTCCTAGCCAAAGTCTTCACACCCATGAGAGAAGCCCATAGAAAATTCTGGATTTTTTGCTCGCCGGAAAACTGGGATTGTGGCCGGAATCCGGCCGGAATAGTCGTCGCCGGCCACCTGGAAATTTTCTCCGTCAAGGGAATATTCCGTCAGTCCACCGTTATGACTAACGGTCAAACAGGTCAACCGTCAGTCAACTGTTAGTCAAAGGTCAAGGCAGATGAGGGAGTCAGCTATGAGTCAGTCACTGAGTCAGCTAACTGGTCTGACTGGGTTACTAGGCCAAAGTTGCACAAGCCATCTTGGCTGTGCATTTTGCAGTTGTGTAGTGCTATCAGTCACGGCCATAATGGCCCTACTTTCTTCACAGTTTCAGCTTCTCTTCTCTTCATCCAGATGCAGCCTCAATACCCTAAGCATTCATCTAAAATCCCAAACAACCAATCCACTACAATCAATAGTTCCATTACTCCTTCCCTGTATCTCCATTGCATAAGCTGTAATGCCTCATTCTGAGCCAAAAATCAACTCTGCAACCACCAACATCATCATCCCTTGGCAACCTGCAACATCAGCTGCCATTCAGCTCATACACATCCATATCACCCGCAATTGCAATTCTCTTGCTCGAGCCTCTGCGCCATTAGTACCGTATAAAGCTTAACTGACCTCAAGTATCACATAGTCCCGCACGCTCCAACACAATCCACCAAACTCTTAGTTCAGTCCCAGTTCTAACCATTATAGCCATCACTGCACCATACTGCACTTCCTTCCATTTCAGCTTCCATTTGCACAAACCACCAGAACCAGCCTTGCACAATCATGCTCCATCTTCCCTTGCACTGCCATCATCTTCAATTCCATTAAACTTCAATTTCCATAATCCTAACATACATCTAACAGAGCAGTCCAACAAGGCTTCATTCATTCTCAGATTAAACATCTTCATTCATGCCATCAAACCCTTTCATAACCATCTGGCCAAACTCCAACTCCCATTTTATCTCTGCAATTCTCGGCACATCACAGACTCCATAATCATTGGCATCGGCCATTACTAACAGCTCACCTCATCTGAGTTGAATCCCATTAACCTTAATCGAATCACCACATACCCATTATTTGCAGTCCTGACTAATTTCCAATCAAACCTCTAAATTAGTTCTTCAAGAGACCAACACCAACCATCAACTTCTCGGATGCACATCGATGCACCCCATTAAATTTCCACCAGGACCGATTTCATCTCAAACCCGAACTTCAGTTCTTCACACAGCAATCACAATTCATTCTCTGTGTACCAACACCACAAACCCATTCTCTTAATTAGGTATTTCAAATCATGCATCTGTGCTCAAGCTCATCATAAATCGAACCCAGAAACCATCTTCACTAACAAACCCTATCATCTTCATCATGAATTAATCCACATCAACATCCCTTCTCTCCCTGTTTCGATCCATCGAAGCAACACCCATTCCATTTGAACTCTAATTGAGCCACCAAAGATCATCAATCTCATCTTCAAGAACCCAGCATCGATCTGTGGCGACTCTTCTTCAATCCTCAGATTCAAACACCCATCGTTACTCAGCAACTCTATCAATTTTTCTTCATCTTCCGTTTCCACCAGCTGCAGCTCGGGTTTAGTCTTCTTTCTCTATCGATTTCACCCTTCAATTTCATCTCTAAATCTCTCGGACAAATTTAATAGCGAAGAGCTTCTCTCTTGATTTCTGGGGAAGGTGAAAATGATTTGGGAGAAGATAGCCTTCTCGATCCAGGTTTGTGTGGCTTGGGTTTGGTGGTTACACCCCACAGATAAATGCACCCACTGGTAGGTGATAAGGGGCACCCTGATATCAACCCCCTTAACCATGATCGGGCTCGGATTTAGTACTCCTCCAAAAGAGAGTTGCCCCTTAACCTTGACTAACACTCCAGATAGTGTTCGCCCATGAAATGACTATTTTGCCCTTTAGCTAAAATATGGTGATTTCTTCTTCTTTTCCTCCGTGCGACTCCAAAGTAGCTATAAAACTCAAAACAAGCGTAAAATACATAATTTACAAGAAAAAATAGCAAAGAAAGCATAAACTACTAGATAGTAAATTAGGTGTATTCTACACCTATCACCTTTGCGCCAACTTCAATCACAAATGTTTCTCTTTCTTTTGCCGTGTTTGGTTTGTGAGTATCTGGAGGAGGTGGTAATGCTTGAGTTCGCGTTTGTCCTACCAGAAAGTGATTTAATTTTCCCTGATCTATCATCCTGAGAATGATTCTCTTTATATTTCTGCAGTCATTTGTTGTATGTCCTTGGAAATGATGATAAGAGAAAAATTCATTACTCCTGTAGGTTGGAGGTGGTTCACTCCCCATGTTCCATGGTGCAGGTATGTTTTCCATTAGGATTATAGCTTCCCATATCTTCTCCACACTAGCATTCAAAGGAGGCATTTTGATTTCTTCCCATATTATATTAGGATTTCGCTGTCCTCTGTTAAAGTTTTGCCTCTGACCTCCATAAGTTCCTTGCGGCTGATGACCTCCATACGTTTCTTGTGGCTGATCAAGTCTTTGGATTTTGTTATTTCCACCACGGCTATAGAAGTTACTCTCTCTCTCAAATTCTTCTTGATCACGACTCCCCATAGCTACTAGTTTTTGATGTCCATCTCCCATTTCCCTCTCTTGTTGCCCTTGCGAGGTGCTCACCACTGAGTTTATTAACTTGGGTAATAAGCTTGCATTCGCTGCTCTTGAACTTGTGTTCGCAATGGGGTATGATTCCATCTCATTTTGCTTTTCCTCAAGAGCAATATACTCCTCTTGTAGTTCTCGCAACTCAATCATTGTGATTGTATTTTTGATTCTGAAAATCTGAATGTATAACAGATTTGTTGCGAACATAGCATTGATGAATGATAGGATGAGATATCTTTCGTTCACACGACCAGCCATATCACTACACATTGTCTTCCATCTCACAGTTAGATGCTTCAACCTTTCGCCAACCCTTTGCTTCAGCCCAAATACATCTTCAATGCCAGGTCACGAGGAATTGTTGCTTATGTATGCTCCTAAAAATATAGCTTGTAAGTGGTTGAAAGATGTTATAGTGTTCTTTGGCAAACCTTCAAACCATTTTAACGCCTCTCTGTTAAACTTGATGCGAAATACTTGCATAATATTGCATCATGGTTCTCCCATTGTAGCATACATCTCACATAAGCTTTGATGTGTTGGACTCGCACAAGTTGTTCCATCAAAATGTTGGTTAACGCAGTAAATTGCATTTTGGGGTATTCCTCCTAATTGTACTTCTTGTGTGAATGAAGTTTTGTGACTTCCTCTATAGCTTCATCTAATTGTCTCTTTCCTCCTCATCTTTTATTATTTATCATTCCCCTCATCTCCGCTAACTCTCTCAAAATTTGTTCATTTATACCAGAATTTGAATCCATTGGTCTTTTCAACTCCGCCTCTCTTATCCTGCGCCCATCTCTATTTTGACTTACTTGTTCATCATTTTCCTCTCGTCTTTATCTGCGATCTTCTCTTTCACTTCTTTCATTAATTCGCACTGGCCATATCTCTCATTTTCTCCTCTTTGCCGTCTTTCAGTTCTCCTTTGTACTCTATCATACTCTTCATTGATATTAGCATTATTTCGGTTTCGCTCACGCCTCATTTCTCGATTATCATGGTTATTCTGTCGAATTTCCTCTTGTAGCTCTTGTTCTTTCACTTCTGCTCTTAGTCTTTCTCTCTCGCGAGCTAAATGTGTTTGTTCAGTGTAATTTCTTTCAATTTCATCCTCAATTGCTCGTTCATTTCTTTGTATTTATCTTCCATATAAGATTCTCCTTCCTTCTTCCTGATTTTCTTCGCCAACTTGATTATTTCGCCCCTGACGGTGTCTATTTCCTTGACTTCTATCATTCTGCTCGTTTTGAATAATTTCAGCACGTTGAATATAACGATCTTCCAATATTTCTCTTCCTTCGCGACGTTCTTCGCTGGGATTTTGTATTTCCTTTCGAGTTTCTTCGTTAGCATTTTCTATAGGCAAATTTTGTCTTATTTCTTCTCTAACTGTTCTTGAACGTGATCTTGTAGTGCTTCTTGACCTCCTATTTTTCAATCTTATGTTTTCCATCCTCAATTCGTGATTTTGCCTTGTCAAATTCGCATGTTCTTCCGCTTTTAACCGCCTTTCTTCATGTATTGTTTGTCTCAATGCTTCTAATGCTGTAATCTCTTCATTTCCATGAATTATTCCTCCAATTACTTCTTGATCTCTTTCCAATTGTCCATTGTCCCCTAAGTGTTGCTCTTCTCCCATTTCATCTACGGAATCTGATCGCCAAGTATGTACACTCACTCTATCATAATCCACAATTTTATTTTGTATCGGTGGAGTACGTTGAATTGGCGGTTGAACTTGCTTTTCTCTGTTGTTCCTTGTATTCATTCTTGAAGATTCTCCCATCTCGTCTCTCCTTTCTCCAGCAAGTCTCCTACTCCTTCTAACAGTTGTTGGTTGTTTTGATGCATGTCTTCTTCTAGCCATTTTTCAATCTTAATGAATTGTTGACAATTATATGAAATTCCTTCCCTTTTACTCCAAATTCTTTCAAATCACAATATCAATCTTCAATCCCTGTTTCTAGCGCCATATGTAATTGCAGGAAATCCTACAATACACACCTCACAAGAATTCATAATATCTAACACATATTTAAGATCAATAACCAATCTCTTTATTAATTGTAGGATCAGAATATCGCGACACCAATATTTCGTGAGAAATATAAATGACAGTACTGCGAAGGAGTCGCAAGGTAGAAAAATCAATGACGCATCAGATGACGACAGCCAGAACATGAGAAAAGTGTGAAGACTTGGCGAAATTTAGGAGTGTCGCGAAGGCAACATTTATATACTTGCGACGCTTCGCGAGTCATTCCCGAAAATAAAGGACAGCTTAGCTGTCATCCACTATGTAATACCCTATATAAAGGGTTGAGTAAATCCGTTGTAAGAGAGGCCTTTTTGAAGGGTTGAGCAAAATATTAGGAGAGAGAAACTTTGGAGTGATTGTAATTTTCTTAACTCTGTTCTATTTTCCTTTGTGAATATTTCAAGAAAATAATCAATAAAATCTATAGCAATTCATATTCAAAATGAGTTAATTGAGTAAAATCTAGTAAGGGGTGTAGTGTGGGATTTCCTGCAACTACATATGCGCTAGAAACAAGGGGAAGAATTTGAGTACAAGAGAATAATTTCATACAATTTCTAGCAAATTATTGAAATTAAGAAATGGCAAGAAGAAGAGGAACATCGGAACAACCAACAACCGTAAGAAGAAGCAAGATTGGGCGGGAAAGGAGAAATGAGGTAGGTGAACCCTCAAGAGTAAACACAAGAAATGAAGAAGAAGGCCAAATTCAACCACCGATTCAACCAGCGCCGAATAGAGTAATAGATTATGATAGGGTGAGTGTGCATACATGGAGATCGAGATTCTACGAGAAGAAAGAGAAGAAATGCAACAAGTGATAAATAATAGACAGGAGGAGAGAAATCGAGAAGAGATAGGAGAAACAATTCGGGAAATGAAGAAATTGCAGACATTAGAAGCGTTGAGACAGACAATACATGAAGAAAGGCGGTTAGAAGCGGAAGAACGCGCAAATTTAACAAGGCAAAACCACGCAATTAAGGATGGAAAATAGGAGGCCGCAAAATAGAAGATCAAGAAGTAATAACAGAGATCGAGATCGGGATCGATTAGAGAAAACGTGAGAAGAACATTACCTGCGAGAAACGTTAATGAAGAAAATTTGGAAAGAGAGTCAAATTTTGGTGAAGGAGGTCGCGAAGAGAGAGAACTAGTAGAGAACCGTTATATTTTGGTGAATGATCAAAATGACGGAAATCAAGAAAATAGGCAGCCTCGAGACGAGAATAACCCATTTAATGAAGAAAATCAAGAAGAAGGAAGAAGAATACTACATGGGAGAGAAACAAAAAGGAAACAAAAGGAAATTGAAGATGACATTGAAAAGCATTATATCGAACAAGCGCGTCTAGCTCGCGAGAGAGAAAGATTGAGAGCGAAATGGAAAATCGGGAATTGGAAGAGGCGATTCGGCAGAATAATCATGATAATCGAGAAGAAGGCGCGAGCGAAATCGCAACAATGGAATATCAACGAAGAATATGAAAGAATACAAAAAAGAGTTGATAGACAGCCAAGAAGAGAAAATGACAGATATAATGGTGTGAGAATTTGTGAAGGAGATGAGGGAGAAACTTCATGAGAAAGAAGAGAAGAGAGCAATGAACCGGAAAATATAAGTAGACACGAACGAAGAAGGAGGGAAGCAGAATTAAAGATACCGATAAATTCAAATTCTGAGGCAAATGAACAAATTCTGCGAGAATTGGCGAGATGAGAGGAATATTGAACAGCGAGAAGAGAAGGAGGGAGAAGACAGGTTAGATGAAGCTATCGCAGAGAGGCCGCGAAAAATCCTTTTACATTAGAAGTGCAGCTAGGAGGAATACCCCCAAAGTGCAACTTACCAGCATTAACTAGCATTTTTGATGGGTCAACTTGTGCATACAACACATCAAGGCTTACGTGAGATGTATGCTACGATTGGGAAAACCATGATGCTATATTGTGCAAATACTTTGCGTCGAGTTTAACTGGAGAAGCGTTGAAATGGTTTGAGGGTCTACCAAGGAATACAATCACGTCATTCAATCATTTACAAGCTATATTTTTAGGGGCGTATATAAGTAATAACTCTTCACGACCTGGCATTGAAGATGTATTTGGGCTAAAACAAAGAGTTGGCGAGAGCTTGAGACATCTCGACCGTAAGATGGAAGACAATGTGTAGCGAAATGGCTGGACGGGTGGATGAAAGATACCTCATACTATCATTCATAAATGCTATGTTCGCAACCAACTTATTATATGTTCAAGTTTTGAGTCAAGAATACAATCACGATGACCGAATTGAGAGAATTGCAAGAGGAATATATTGCTTTGGAGGAAAGACAAAATGAAGTAGAATCATACCCAGTCGCGAATACAAGCTCAAGTGCTGTTGTTGATGGGTGAAAACTACTCCTGCAGAATTTGGTAATTTGGGGTGTGGATGAGGAATGAATCTAAACCTTCAACAAATGCACTGCGCGGTGAGTGCTTGTAGATTCGAGAGATCAATGCATGCAAGTCCGGCCTAAACCAAGAAATGGCCGTTCCAGACTTGTTTCGGTCACAAAGTGAAGGAGATGGGGTTGATCTTAGGGAGGAAGCGAAGAAGGTGTTGAGATTGTGAAGGTGTTGGCTTGCTATGACTTGTGACAGAAGATGGTTGAATATGACGGTATCAACACTTGGTTTCTGTCAACTGAACTTGTGTTGTTCTGTCTCCGTATATTCCTTGTTGTTGGAAATAGGGTGGAGACCCTATTTATACAAGTCATTGAGCCTCATTCACGTTTCTCGTGGGAAGTGGAGGTAGTGGAATGATGGAGTAGTGGAGTTGTGTGTCGGTAACACACGACCAGTCTTGCCCACTTTTCCTGTTCATCTCTAACCGTCCATGACTTCCTAACACGTTCTTGTGATGGCGCGTTGCACGCTGTAAACCGCCAGACCAATACCCCAGATGCATCCCCGATTTGTGACATGATTGATGTCTGGAATGTGGATCGTGGATCCACGAAAGATAGCATGTAATCGCTGAATTGAATAATCTGCGTTATTGAAAGTCGATACTTGTGAAGTATCGTGTGTATTTTATCTGCAGTACTGCATTGCGGTGTGGTAAAGTGATGGGTAATGACTCCTCACTAACCAAATAACTCCCGACCGGGTCGTATAACCAAGTCTGGTGAAGGCGGACGGATGAGATGATGTTTGAGACACTCATCTACACCGTTGATGAAATTAGGGTTTTTAAAGAGGTGCGCAAGCATCACTCTTTAGCTTGGTCGAAACTAAGCATGGGAAAGGTTTTGAAGAGGACCGACCGGGCATGTGTGTAGACAACACGCCGGTGTGCACGTCCATACTTCACTTTCCCAAGAAGGCGCAATCTAAGCCACTCAATTTGACCAGAAAGTTGAGTGGTTGAGATCGATTTGCGATAAGAGTTTGATGCCGCAAAGAAGCCGCGCGCCATGCTCTCTTCCGGCGTTTTCCAAGACGACCTAGCTTGGTCGGTCTTGGCAGTTGGCTTGGCGTGTAGACGGTAGGCTGATGTTCACGCCATGTCTTACCGTCTCATGAAACGTGATCTAAGCCACCAAATTCGTCCAGGTGAAGTTGAGTGGTCGAGATCGATTTGCAATTTGGGAAGTGTAGCCACGCATGTTTGAGCGGGCGTTTTGGATTGGCTGTGCATGATATGCCTTGGCCGACCGCATGGAGAGGTAGATGGGCCCACGGTGGTCATCTTTGGTATGACCGGACCTGCTCGATTTGATCCGTGACCCTCCATTCGTGCCGGAGAAGATGGACGCGCGTGATGGCTCGAACCCTAATTTTAGCTTTCAAAGCCGCGCGACCATGCCATTTCGGAGTGGACGATTGTGTTGTAACCAACCGTGGTTGGTTTTGACCGATTGGTCAAGTGTGTGGCGGTCACATGGTGATTGTGTCGACATGCTCCGGGCCCTTTTGAGTCTACATCTACACCCTCCATCTATACCTGCGAAGATGGATTTGTTGAGACCGTTTTATGCGACACATGTAATATGCCGCAAACCCTAATTTAGGGTTTTCCGCCCATAATGCTTGGTATGGACGGTTTCTTGGCAAGCGAAGGCCAATGGTCGACCATGCGGGTCGGCCGTGTGTATTCCATACCGCTGGGGTGATGGAATTGATCTCGTGGTCATCCAATCATGCTTGTGGAGTTGGATGACTGCGATCGAATCATATTTGGCAGGCTAAGGCCGTGTGTATTCCATACCACGCTTTGGGGGTGATGGAATTGATCTGTGGTCATCCAATCATGCTTGTGGAGTTGGATGATGCGATCGATCATATTTGGCAAGCTAAGGCCGTGTGTATTCCATACACGCTTGGGGGTGATGGAATTGATCCGTGGTCATCCAATCATGCTTGTGGAGTTGGATGACTGCGATCGAGATCATATCCGGAGACCGACATGGTCAAGTCCGGATGCTCAATCGGGCTAGTATAACACACCGAGAGGGGCTCAATCGGGCTAGTATAACACACCGAGAGGGCTCGGGGCTAGTATAACACACCGAGAATCGGCTGTGCGGGTATTTCGTACATGGATTCATTATAGTGCTTGGAGGTTCGTGTTACTCGCCAGAGTAACACTCTACCGTCATGCCACACTTTAATGGGTACCAGGAAATACAAAGGCCGATATGAAATCGCAGGAAGGGATTGTTGCTTGCATGCTCCAACCTGGAGGAATTTCATGTATTCACAGAATGGGATTGTTGCTACATGCTCCATTCTTGGTGAATTAAGTGAGGAGTATCCGTCACTTATAAACGGCTTTATCTTTTGCAAGATGTCAGCGCATGATTTTCTCGTTGCTTACAAATTTAACCTTAAACGAAAATCCACCATCAACATTAAGTCCCCCGCCCTAGCACATAATGGTTACACTATTGTGTGGTAGGCATGAGATGGTGACATACGAAATGACCAAGCTAGAGTGAATACATATTTCTTAGGATAGTTTCACACTTTGTCGGGCGTTTTCCTGAACTGGTCGGTCTTGATTAAGGATGCGAAGGAAGCGGGACTTGATCCGGTGAGTCGCTTTGGTTCCTCTTGTACATGTATGAGCTTGCCGCTCCTTGGTGTGTACTTCCTTAGTTATACACGGCCTTCCTCGGGTAAATTTGATAAGCCTTGTTGGTTGTTATCCCGAATTAGTAGCCTTCATAGGTGGTAGTAGAGACTTCTCTTCCTTCCGGGATTACTCAATGACTTGTGAGATTATAAAGAATCATCTCAACGTGGTCGTTTATTCTTTATCCCGGGTATCTCGAGTCTTGCTCGATTTTCGATTAATCATCAATGGATTTGATGATCCTCTCTTTTTTTTTTTTTTTTTTTTGTGTGCTCATAACCTCTTCTTCTCTCGTAGATTATCATGGAAGTGACGCTCATTCATTGCTTCCCCGAAAGAAGTTTTGAAGTTGACAAGCTTTGAAAACCATGTGCATGGAGAAGTGATGGCTAAGATCGATCTTCCTCTTCGTGAAGTCGGCCGTGCTATACTGGGGATGTCTATCTCCCACCTTCGTATTGTCATTGGACGTATCTGTGCACTTTCACCTGCAATTGACATGGAGGAGCGGCGGAGGCGCGAGGAAACGCTTCAGACACTAGTAGCGCAAGGGCAGAGAGATTTGCAAACAGTTGAAGAGGCGGAGAGTTGAGCATGAACGACCCCGAATGAAGGCAAGTGCGATTACCTTGGTTCGGGACGGCGTGATAATCCTTGATTCTGTCATGAGACGAACCCGAACATTCAAGGCAATTTGCGTGGCCCCCCGGTGTTGCTATGCCCTTTGATGCTCTGCTGAAGATGTTGGGATGGAGTGCGCTGCCCGCTGCTGCGGGGGATGCCGGCGAGAAGTTGAGGAAGATCCGGAGGGAGGTGCATCGGCAGGTGGCGAGTCGACGGTGATGTGGGCGAGACCGACCCTCTTGATGATTGAAATTTCTTTGTTTTGTTTTTCTTTCCAAGTATATTCGTATGCTCGAACATCTTCCTTGTACTCAAAGTGCTACTGAGAGTTCAAGGTTTTTCTTTTGATTATTTGAATAAAGCTTTCCTTTACAATCCTTTGCCAAGATCAGTAATCGAACCTTCTCGGCGCAAGGGTGCGCCTTCATACATAATTCTTAGTGATAAAAGAAGTTATCTTTTGTAATGGAATATCCACGGACTTGTGATGCAATATCTTCCTGGCTTTGGGCGAGATGGCTCAAATCATTTTCCGGTTCTATTCCTTCATCCCGTGAGATGTTTGCTTAGGGTTTCTTTTCTTGCTTCAGTGGACTGACTCAGGGGTTGGTGTTTTTAGGAGTAAAGAGGTTATCAGATGAAAATAATGCTTCAATTGAAAATTGAAAATTGAAACCCTAGCTATGAATGCAAGTATTGCAATCATTTTCTGGGATTACAAATATGACATGAAATTATAAAAGGAAACACGCTGGAAAAATATAGCACAACGTTTTAAGGTGTGTAGGATCTTTGGAAAGTGGTAGCACAAAGATCTTAAGTTCGGTAAGGTTTGAGCCATCGTGAGTGAACTGTTATGCCCTCCAGGAGTTATCGGCGTTGATGAGCTTGCAGTAGCCACCTAGGATAGCATCTCTACTGCAGTACGGTTCATCTTCTCTTTGGTGGGTGAGTCGGTAGAGTGGTCATCTTTCACCGTCATGTTTCCAACATTGAATGTAGTCGCCTTCGTCACTAGGTCTCCAATTCCGAATGGGTTTGAGCGTGCGAACACTTGGACCTTGGCCTTGTTGTCTTTGACCAAGACAGCTTCTATGCTCCCGATAAAACGTTTGAAAGGGGTGGCTTCCCATTCACATCTCCTAGCCGGGTTGGTTTGTCGGTTGGAGCCGGGTCCCCCGGACTTGTCGAATGAGGGGCGGTAGTTTGCAAGGAGGGTTGTGTGATGAGACTTACTTGAGACCGGAACCTTTCGGTGTATCTTGACAGAGGCTCTCCAAGTTGTGTCATATTGGCAAGTTGTTGGTGCGGCGTGAATGACATCATCGAGTAGTCCAGCGGGCGTGTTGGAGACTCTTTCGTATCGAAACCCGGTAGAGGACAGACTTCAGTATATGGCTTTGTTGTCATGCGTCCAGAGCGCCCCTAGGATCATGTCGTAGTTGGGATGATCTTTGACTATGTAGAACTTTGCTTGCGTCGAGGCATCACCCAATTTGACTTCAAGATCAATGTATCCATATGCATCTCTAAGCTCTCCCGCCGAATCCGACCACGGTTGGATGACGGGTATCTTCTTGCTTCGAGATCTTTGCCGCTCTCAAGGTCTTGGCTGTAATGATGTTAAACTCTCGAAGCCGTATCGATCAACGCGTTATCGAACTCAACGTTTCTCAAACGAGTGACGGTTAGGAGTCCCCGAGTTTCCATTGCTCATGTCTTTTAAGAAAGACCTGGGCTCTGGATCGCTCGGATGCAAACGTCTACCCGACACAACGTGGTTGAGGGCCGCAAATATGTCTTGACGCTGTCCCTTGGAGAAATATAAGATTTCACACATGTGCTCCATCATAGATTGCACGGTCTTGCGAACGAGTCCCAAATCATGCGGTTCACGATAGGTAGAGGATCTATATGAACACCTTCGTTTCCAAGCCGGGAGTTCCCCTGTCTCTACCTTTTCTCGAATATTTGCTTCAACTTTGTTGCAATCTTTGGTTGGATGATGGACCAACTGTGGTAGCAACAAAGATCTCTGGGATCTGTTATTTCTTCCTCGGTCGGAGGACGCCTGATAGGGGGTAGTTTTATGGCATCATCTTGGATCCACGCTTCCAAGAGCTCTATCACTTCATTCATGGGAAAAGGAAAACCCGTGTCTTTGGCGTTTTGTGCGGGAGTTTTGTCTTTCCTTTTCGAGACGAAGTCTTGTGTGCCGAGGATGTTCGCTTGGTTTGTTGTTCCGTTATCGGCTTTCCTCTTTTCCCTCCGCTCACCACACTCACGAAGGGCCGATGTTGTATTGTTTGTTTGTGAGACCTTTGCTTCCTCGACTTTCACGCAAATCTTCACTTGAACAACTCTGGTTCTTTCTAGTAATCTTTGTGCGATTGTTCTTGAACGTTTTGCGGCTTCGTGGAGTTCGAAGAATGTTTGAAAGCCCGATTCTCTAACAGAGCGCGGTATATGGGTATCATCCCATTGATGCATGATTCCACCAATTGCCGTTCGGTAACATTCGGGTCGTGATAGTCCGATTGCTTGGGTTACGAATCTTTTAACGAAGTCGTTGGGATGTTCATTGTTCCATTGGAGAATTCTCCCAGTGTCTGAAAACGTGATTTGTTGGACACGAAGAAATACTTCTGTAGAAAGCACTGACCATCTCGCTCCAATTGGATATCTTTGTTAGGCGCAATGTTGTTGTACCAGTGTATGCCCTCCCGTGAGTGATTTTGAGAATTCTTTTAGGCGTAAAACATGATTGTATTCATGTTCCCCAAGGCTTCCAAGAATCGAGAAATGTGTTCTGAGCATTACCCGATGCAGTCGTAGAGGGAGAACTGGGGAGAGGTGTAACCTCTTGGTAGAGGAATCCGTTGCACATCTTGAGGGTACGGCTGATGTTGGTGTACGTCCGTTCGGTCCCCTTTTCCTCGATTTTGGAGAAGTCGCTCTAGATCTTCACGCGTGATGAAGTTGGAAGACTGGCCTCTCTCCCTTGGCGCTCGGGAGCAACACGAGTTTCTTCATTCATGTGAGTCCGAGTGGAAACACTCTGCTCCGGGTGTATTGAATGCATCTCTCGCCGACTCAAGGGTTGCCGTGAATCTTGCGGCAATCGTTCGATCAAAGTTTTAAGGAAAGTGAGTACCTCTTTAGAGTTGCGGCCATATCTGTTTGAGTTTTAGCAAGAATTTCCTTTTCTCCATCAAGTCTCGCAATGGTACTAGACGGCGGCCTTCCTCTTGTGTCTCCTGGATCCTCGTCTGGTGGAGGAGTGAAAGTTGTTGCTCTGTAACCACCGGAGGCGTTACGCTCAAGAGATGCCGAGGATTTGACCTGCTGCGGCTCCTGGTGATGGGAGGAGTTATTCCTACTGGGATATCCGCTGCTACACTGGTGCTGGTGGTAGAAGTGACGGCTCCACGAGATGTGTTGACCACGGTAGCTCCACTGACAGGTACTTCAACACCAGGATTGTTATCTACGCTAGCTCCGTCCGAATTGATTGCTGATCCAGACCTGAGTTCCACCATCTTGAAATGAATTGCTGATTGAATTGGTTCTAAGATCTACCCTTTTGAAATCGATGAAATTGAATCGGATTTCAAAGAAATTGATTTTACTGATCGAGAGATTAATCTCCCACTGTGGTCGCCAATTGTTGATGGGTGAAAACTACTCCTGCAGAATTTGGTAATTTGGGGTGTGGATGAGGAATGAATCTAAACCTTCAACAAATGCACTGCGCGGTGAGTGCTTGTAGATTCGAGAGATCAATCTGTGCAAGTCCGGCCTAAACCAAGAAATGGCCGTTCCAGACTTGTTTCGGTCACAAAGTGAAGGAGATGGGGTTGATCTTAGGGAGGGAAGCGAAGAAGGTGTTGAGATTGTGAAGGTGTTGGCTTGCTATGACTTGTGACAGAAGATGGTTGAATATGACCGGTATCAACACTTGGTTTCGTCGACCGAACTTGTGTTGTTCTCGTCTCCGTATATTCCTTGTTGTTGGAAATAGGGTGGAGACCCTATTTATACAAGTCATTGAGCCTCATTCACGTTTCTCGTGGGAAGTGGAGGTAGTGGAATGATGGAGTAGTGGAGTTGTGTGTCGATAACACACGACCAGTCTTGCCCACTTTTCCTGTTCATCTCTAACCGTCCATGACTTCCTAACACGTTCTTGTGATGGCGCGTTGCACGCTGCACGCTGTAAACCGCTGCATCAATACCCCATATGCATCCCCGGTTTGTGACATGATTGATGTCTGCGAATGTGGATCGTGGATCCACGAAAGATAGCATGTAATCTTTGAATTGAATAATCTGCGTTATTGAAGAAAGTCGATACTTGTGAAGTATCGTGTGTATTTTATGCTGTCATCGCATTGCGGTGTGGTAAAGTGATGGGTAATGACTCCTCACTAACCAAATAACTCCCACCGTGGTCGTATAACCAAGTCAGTGAGGCGGACGGATGAGATGATGTTTGAGACACTCATCTGCACCGTTGATGAAATTAGGGTTTTTAAAGAGGTGCGCAAGCATCACTCTTTAGCTTGGTCGAAACTAAGCATGGGAAAGGTTTTGAAGAGGACCGACCGGGGCATGTGTGTAGACAACACGCCGGTGTGCACGTCCATACTTCACTTTCCCAAGAAGGCGCAATCTAAGCCACTCAATTTGACCGGTAAAGTTGAGTGGTTGAGATCGATTTGCGATAAGAGTTTGATGCCGCAAAGAAGCCGCGCGCCATGCTCTCTTCCGGCGCGTTTTCCAAGACGACCTAGCTTGGTCGGTCTTGGCCGGTTGGCTTGGCGTGTAGACGGTAGGCTGATGTTCACGCCTATGTCTTACCGTCTCATGAAACGTGATCTAAGCCACCCACCCGTCCTGAAGTTGAGTGGTCGAGATCGATTTGCAATTTGGGAAGTGTAGCCACGCATGTGTGAGCGGGCGTTTTGGATTGGCCGGGGCATGATATGCCTTGGCCGACCGCATGGAGAGGTAGATGGGCCCACGGTGGTCATGCTGGTATGACCGGACCTGCTCGATTTGATCTGTGACCCTCCATTCGTGCCGGAGAAGATGGACGCGCGTGATGGCTCGAACCCTAATTTTGGCTTTCAAAGCCGCGCGACCATGCCATTTCAGGTGGACGATTGTGTTGTAACCAACCGTGGTTGGTTTTGACCGATTGGTCAAGTGTGTAGGCGGTCACATGGTGATTGTGTCGACATGCTCCGGGCCCTTTTGAGTCTACATCTACACCTCCATCTATACCTGCCGAAGATGGACGGTTGAGACCGTTTTGCGACACATGTAATATGCCGCAAACCCTAATTTAGGGTTTTCCGCCCATAATGCTTGGTATGGACGGTTTCTTGGCAAGCGAAGGCCAATGGTCGACCATGCGGGTCGGCCGTGTGTATTCCATACCGCTTGGGGTGATGGAATTGATCTGTGGTCATCCAATCATGCTTGTGGAGTTGGATGACTCACGATCGTATCATATTTGGCAGGCTAAGGCCGTGTGTATTCCATACCGCTTGGGGGTGATGGAATTGATCTGTGGTCATCCAATCATGCTTGTGGAGTTGGATGACTGCGATCGACCATATTTGGCAAGCTAAGGCCGTGTGTATTCCATACCGCTTGGGGTGATGGAATTGATCCGTGGTCATCCAATCATGCTTGTGGAGTTGGATGACCGCGATCGAATCATATCCGGAGACTGATTCAGTCAAGTCCGGATGCTCAATCGGGCTAGTATAACACACCGAGAGGGGCTCAATCGGGATAGTATAACACACCGAGAGGGCTCGGGCTAGTATAACACACCGAGAATCAGCCTGTACGGGTATTTCGTACATGGATTCATTATAGTGCTTGGAGGTTCATGTTACTCTGTAAGAGTAACACTCAGTCGTCATGCCACACTGATAATGGGTACAGGAAATACAAGGCTGATATGAAATTCGCAGGAAGGGATTGTTGCTGCATGCTCCAACCTGGAGGAATTTCATGTATTCACAGAATGGGATTGTTGCTACATGCTCCATTCTTGGTGAATTAAGTGAGGAGTATCCGTCACTTATAAAACGGCTTTATCTTTTGCAAGATGTCAGCGCATGATTTTCTGGTTACTTACAAATTTAACCTTAAACGAAAATCCACCATCAACAGTTGTGAATGCAAGTTTGTTGCCCAGATTAATACAAACAGTGGCGAGTACCTCGCAAGGGCAACAAGAAAAAGTGGTAGATGATGGACAGCCAAAATTAGTAGCGATGGGAAGCCGAGATCATGAAGAATTTGAAAGAGAAAGAAACTACTACAATCGTAGCGGCCCGAACAAAATTCAGAGACTTGATCACCTACAAGAAACCTATGGAAGTCAAAAACACTTATCATGGAGGGCAAAGACGTCATAGAGTAGTATGGGAAGAAATCAAGATGCCACTACTAAATACTAGTGTGGAGAAGATATGGGAAGCTATACTCTTGATGGAGAATATACCTGCACCATGGAACATGGGGAGTGAACCACCACCAGTGATAGAAGTCACGACTCGCTCTTACCATCGTTTTCATGGACATCGACAAATGACTGCCGAAACATCAAAAGAATTATCCTTAGAATGATTGATCGGGGAAGTCTGAATCACTTTTAAAAAGCGAAGAGAAAGTTCAACATTTACCGCCGCCACCATCAAAGGGAAAAGAAACGTTCATGATAGAAGTTGGGGCGAAAGCTAAAAATTTGTTTTGCAACTCCATTGTTCATTCATATCGCAGCATTGAAGATTTTCATGATAACGTACTCAGTAGGGTTTTTGCGAGGGATGTTAATGATAAGGAGGTAATGAACATCGCGAGGAAATCGCAGTTAAAAGAATGGCAATTACAGATTATCTCTTTCTCGGCAGAAGAAATACCCAAAGGTAGAGAAATACATGATAACCCGTTGGTGGTAAAACTGGATATTAATCCAAAACCTGTTGATGGGGAAGATGATGAAGCGAGAAAAATTGTCGGGCGATAAATAGAATATTAATCGATAATGGAGCTCATCAACATTCTTTTTACCATACTTACAAGACTATGGGAGGAAAGGATGAAGATTTGATCCCTTCAACATACAAAATATATGGTTTCAATGGTACCGCGAACAAGCCCAAAGGAGAAGTACACATGAGAATACCTTTGCAAGGATTGTCAACTGATATTTTGTTTTGTGTGGTCGATGTGGAGTCCCCTTATAATGCATTGATCGGAAGGTCGTGGTTGCATGAAATTAGCGGGGTGGCGCTAACGTATCATCACAGTATAAAGTTTCCCCATCCTAATGGTGTTAGGAATTATAAAGGGAGATTGGATAGAAGGGGAAAAATGTTATGAGATCGATGTGAGAGTCATGAAGAGATAACCGAAAAAAAGAAGGGATGGAAGAAGAATATAAAAGAGGAACAAAGAAAAGAAAGATTGATGGTAGATAGCATAAATATAAGAAGAGAAGACACATTGCGAGGTGAAGATATGAAGGCAATTGAAAGTCATGCTGAAAAGAATTATACAAAGGTTTTAATGATACAGGAGGAGGAGGGAAGCAGGAGTAAAAGGTGCAAGAAGTGAATAATTGCGAGAAGTGACAAAGATTAAGTGGCGAAGGCACGTCAAGGACAAGAAGAGTAAAAGGTAGTTGAAGACACTTTGCGAAGTGAACGCATGAAGGCAGTTGAGTGATGGAAAGGAAACGTTAAGAGATTTGAATGGTGCAGAGGCAGAAAATAGTAGGATCAAAAGGTGTAAGAAGTGAATAGTTGTTGTTATCAAAATTAAGTGGCAGAGGCATATCAAAAGTAGGAGGAAGAAATAATAATTGAAGAAGAAATGTACGAGAATCTCGCGATCAAGAATGTATGAAAATCCGATTGAAGAGTTGAAAAGAAAATGTTACAAACAAAGCAAAATTATGCGATGTCATCGCAAGCAAAATAACATGAGATTATGAATGATTAATTGAATTAACAAAAATGAATGAGTGAGTGAATGGGACGAACCTTTATGGCGTACACCCTAGTTCGCGAATGATACTTCGCAAGAGGCAAATGTAAGACCTAAAGTACGTCATATAAGGGGGTATCTCTTGACATGGCTCAGGGAAGGTTACACCGCTCCCAAGCCCCGAGTCATGGGAATTTGGGGCCCATAAAAGCCTATCCTAGGAAGATACCTTGGATTTCCAACTATATATATAGGTTATACCCGGTTGGACGCCCGAGGATCTCTTCCAAGGAGTCGCATGCTCAAGGCGCCGAGGTACACGGTTCAGCCAAGAGTGCCTCGGGGCATTTGAAGTGTCTCGCCATTCTTGGCAAGTCTTGGTATACGCTGCACTCGGCCCGAAGAAAACTCCACTTAGGGTGCAGCCTCGTAACCATAAACCATATAGGTGTAAGGGATAAGAGGTCTGCGAAAACAACCGGTTGTTGTTAAGACCTAGGATGGGAGGAGCTAGTCTTGTATGGCCGATGTACGCCTCCTTGAAGGGGCAACCAGGAGAAGATAAGGGCGGCACCCTCCATTAGGGAGCCGATAAGTGTCAAAAGACGCAAATGTCTTGAGGCTTTACTTTCGCAAGGAAATTTAGACTTGTCATATTTGTGCAATGATCCCGAAGAGGCAAAAATACTAACATGAAGGTAAGGCGAGATCAATGGGTTTTTACATGAAAGTGTAAAAACGTCCTCGCGATCACGCCGCAAAGACGACAATATCATGGGATTTTATATTCGCAAGAATATTTAAACCTGTCATATTGTCGCAAGTAAAATATCCTACAGAGGCAAAAATACTTACGAAAAGATAAGACAAGGTCAATGGGTCATTGCATGAAAATGTAAAGACGTCCTGCGACTTTGTCGCAATGAGGGGTGGCAAAATAAGACCTTTAATTAGAAGGCAAAATAAGACCACACAAGAAATGTTAAGGCAAGATCAATAGATTTCTTCATTTATGAGGATATCCTGCGATCTTGTCGCAATGATAAGTTTCAAAATAAATCTCTCATCTGCAAATAAATAACAGAGGCAAGTATGGGAATGCATGTGAAGAAATTTTGTTATTCATCTTCATATGATAGATTTATGCATAAAGGAAATGAGAAAATAAAGGATAAATTTACAAAAGTTGAAAATAAGAGTTGAATTCATATTTAGTAATCCAAGAGATTCACATTGAAGGTTTATAGAAATGGAAGATTAAAAGGATATGTATACAGATATATTACAAGAAAGGAAAGAAGAAAAAGAAGTTATTTCTGGAAGATTCTTCTTCTTTATCGATTCTTCGATTTCATCATTCTTCTCGCTTGATTCTTCTTCTTCACTAGCTTCACTATCGGAGACATCCGAAAAAAAGTGTATCTTCAGGAATATCCTCGCGAAGACAAGGATATGAACTAAGAGGAATCTTGTGATCATTGCAAACTGTCTCAATAGTTTGATTGCGAAAACGAACTGCATAATTATTAAAGTTCGCTACTGTAGCTTGCAGTTGTTTCTTCAGCTTAGAATATTTGTTGTTGCGAAGAGAAAAGTCTTGTGCGAGTTGTCCTTTTTCAGACTCAAGTTCTTCAATCCTTGTTTGAAGTCTTTTCTCGATTCTCGCAAAACATATGACAATACATTAATAATTTAATAGCAATGCTACTAAATAAGAAACAAAGAAAGTATAATAAACAACCTTCTCTCGTCGGATATCATATCCTTAACCAAGGCAAGTGTGCTCGGCATGAAGGCTAACTTCAATACCTAAATTATTCCTGGCATTATCTAGAACCTTCGCATCCCAGGCGAATTCATCATCATTATTTATGACAAGAAGCGAACGAATTTGATCTTCTCGCTCACTAAGTATGGCATTCTGACGAAGAGATTCATCTCGTTCAATTTGTACTTCGAGAAGAGATTTTTGAAATTTTGCTAATGCCTGTGCACCTCTGTTAGTAATGCGATCTTTCTCATCTATGAGATTACTAATTTTCTTCCTTAAGGTTTTGGTTTTCTTATGGGAGTTAAGGTACATTCGTTTAAATTGATTAGCTAAACTTAAACTAGCTCTATGCTCGATCTCTAAGAGATGACATTTGGATTGAAGATCCTTTAATGGAAGGAGGTTAGTCTTATTTGAGGAACTACTTAGAGATTCATTGAGATGAGTAAGAAGGACATCATCATCCATGGGCTCGGGAAATGAATGGAGAAGAATGGCTTCTTCGTAGAGATTATATATGTCTCATAAAATAGTAAGTCAGGCAAAGAAAAGCAAATGATAAAGTAAAAAGGATTTGAGGAGTAAAGATTGTTATACCATAAACCTGCTGATTTGCACTTTGAAGAGTAGATACTCTATTCTGTTGAGAAGTAAGCTCAGCCTCCAGTTGTTTAATTCTTTCATCTTTCTTGCGAGACGTCGCAGCTTCAACCTCTAGTTCTCGGATCTTCTCTTTAAGTTGCAACAAAAGAATGAGGCAACAACAAAAGAAGCTTATAAAGGAAAATATGGTGTCTTTTCTCAAGGTGTCTTTTCTTTGGCAACAACAAAATAAGCTTTATCTTAAAGGAAAATATTTTCTTTTAAGATAAAGCTTATAATTGAAGTCACAAAGAAATAAAGGGATACGAACATACCAAAGCATTCGAGCTTTAAGAAACTAGAAGTCACCGTTCGGGAAACCCCGCGAAAAGACTCATTATTCTCCAAGACATGGGGCATCGCAAATTTTAGCGAGAGCTTCGCAAGTAGCAGTTAAATGCTCATCTCCCAATCCTTGCATAGAATCGGAGAAGATACTAGACAATTGCGCCATAGCGGAGGTGATTGAATGATTCTCCTTCGCAGAAGAAGTACCAATCTCATTTTCATCTTCGTCGTAGTTCTCGCCCCGCTTGAGAACTACAATAAGAAGAGAGATGGGTTTTCCGTTTCTTAGAAAGCGGAGCGAAGACTTGTCCTTGCGAAAAGTAGTTTTATCCATGCCTTTAGCCTTCGCAGCCTTCAGTTTCCCTCTTCAACTTCAACCTTCGCATACGCATGAAGATAAGAAACAGAGGCAACAATATTGTTTAAAATAACAAAAGAAAATGTTTCTTACTTCATCCGTGAGCGATCGAAGTATCGCCATGGTACTCGGCTTTGGATTTTCTTTATATTTCTTTCTCATTCTGGCGATCTAAAATTTTTGAAAGTTAATAAATAAAAGAGGAAGAAGATATCGCAAAGCGAAATTGAAGAAAAGAAATATACCTCTTTGTCTCCTCGTGCCACTTAAACTCCCAAGGATGATAATTCGCGAGGTGTGCGGGGAGAACATGTGAACTGCGATGTAAGGTCCACTCAAAAATAAAGGAACAACCCACCATTTCTCATCTTTGGAATGACGGGAGTACTATTGTTGCCCGAATGCCAATCAATATCTTGCATAAGCAATTTTTCAAAGATCAACGTTATCATTCTTTTTCAAATGAGCACCCCAAATGAGATTTATCATTTCTCATATTTATAATCGAGTAATTCGCAAAGAAATTGTCCACAGTATACTTCTCAAGAACTATTTGTAAATTTACAAACTCAGATCCCTAACATTATCGTGGATATAAAGATCCTTTACCAGCCACTACGGTTGGCGAATTCAAGCATTAAATGGATGCAACGCCACTCAATTGATAGACAACTCGCGAGAATTTCTCATGAGTAAGAATTTCATAGAATAATGGCAACTCGGGATTGTACAGAGGAATGGGGAGTCCTCGGGAGGAGTTGACCCAATGAGACTATGATTTTATGATCATCACATTGATGATCGAAAACAATTTTGCAAAAAGAATAGATGAAGATCCTTGATTGGGAATGGTTGATAAAGTGAAACCCTTTTCCTGTAATTTCTTTTGAACATCAAGAAAAGAGGAGTGTATGTACGACCAAGTGAAGCCATTGTTAAAAGTATGGGAATGGATAGAGAATTGAAGATCAAAAGAATGAGAAAAGTGTAGAAGGACCGTGGTAGCGGAGCGCAAATTGCGGAAGGAGAGAGAGAGTTAAAGAAAATTTGCGTAAGGAAAGTAAAAGAGAAGAAGAGAGGAGTGGGGAAACTATTTATAGAGAGAAAGAATCTTTGGGAAAATAAATACATTTAATGAGAGATGGGACGTGAATGGTCAAAAATAAACGGTTGAAAGAGACGTGTCAAAAATAGAATGGAAGAAGAAATATCTGTAATGAATTCCGTGTAAAAGTACAAAATTCAAGCAAACAAAGATGAATGATCGCGACATAGAAGATGAACAATCTGCGCGGCATTTTATAATATTAGTTCTCATGGCATTCTCTTCTTCGCAGAGAAGACATGAGAAGAGGCAAGATGTAGGATCGAATATCGCGACACCAATATTTCGTGAGAAATATAAATGACAAGATCTTTTGAGAAGGAGTCGCAAGGTAGAAAAATCAATGACGCATCGATGACGACAAATTAACATGAGAAAAGTGTGAAGACTTGGCGAAATTTAGGAGTGTCGCGAAGGCAACATTTATATACTTGCGACGCTTCATGAGTCATTCCTGAAAATAAAGGACAGCTTAGTCATCATCCACTATGTAATACCCTATATAAAGGGTTGAGTAAATCCGTTGTAAGAGAGGGCTTTTTGAAGGGTTGAGCAAAATATTAGGAGAGAGAAACTTTGGAGTGATTGTAATTTTCTTAACTCTGTTCTATTTTCCTTTGTGAATATTTCAAGAAAATAATCAATAAAATCTATAGCAATTCATATTCAAAATGAGTTAATTGAGTAAAATCTAGTAAGGGGTGTAGTGTGGGATTTCCTGCAACTACATTAATTGAATTAGAAATTTTACAAGAAGGAAGTGAAATCAAGAATGTTATTGCTACTCTAGACTTTCTCTCTCCTCTAAAATTTCTCTCCACTCTCTCAAAAGATCCTCTCTTTTCATAAGCCTATTCGGCTCTTTATATAGGACATTACATAATGGATGACAACTAAGTTATCCCTTATTTTCGGATCTGACTTGCGACATTCTCGCTAGTATACAAATGTAAAACCTCGCAACACTCCTAAATCTAGCTAGGTCTTCACGTCTTTCTCATGTTCTGGCTGTCGTCATCCGTTGAGCCATTTATATTACTCGTCTACGATATCTTCGCAATGTGTCGTTTATGGATTTCGCAAGGGCGTTGGTGTTGCGATCTTCTGATCCTACAGATAAATTTAGCTGCACTCTGGAAAATGTTACAATATGTCACACTGCATAAATATTACAGTCAATATGTACTCTATATTCTTCCAGTTCATTATGGATGTTCAGGATATTTTGAGTACATGTATTATGTAATCTCTATTCTTCCAGGTCATTATGGATGTTCAATATTTTTTTAGTACAACTGTTATGTACTCTGTGTTCTTCCAGGTGACAGGAAATGTCATAAAAGATACAACAAACACAGAGACCAGCTATGAGATTCATATTCTCTCCCATCATGATTAACCAATTTAGAGAGTCATATTCTTCAGTTGAATCTCATAGCTACACCAAAACAATTCATACTATGGACTTTTACCATCCAACATTTTTATAAAGCGAAACAATTGTACATAGATTAAATACAAACACCATAGTTTCGAGAACAATTACTAAACTTCGATAGTGTCTAAAACAAACTAGTAAACTCTGAATATATTATCTAGGATAACTTCTACTATATAGTCCTAATTCATGTAAGTACTGTCTTAAAAACCTTTTGGAGCATGAATATTCCAGCTCTCCTCAGGAGGAGATGTTGCTGAGAGTATTTTTCATGCTAAAGATATCCTCTTCTTATGCATTTTGTCCTTTAGTTCTTCTGGGTCTCCCAAGCTCATTCGCACTCCATCAATTACTTCCTCCTTTGCAACTTTCTTCATGATGTGCATGATATATATTGCACAATCTGGATGGTCTCCCTGTTGAGGTGTTGGGTAACTGATCATCTTTACTCTGCTTACAAGTTGAAGGTCGAGGCTCGACAAGCGGGTATTAATTGCTAACAAGCAGTAATCTGCCATAAGGTTAGCATCATCGAGACACTGCTGTCTGGATACGGCTTCCCAAGTGTTGTAGTGGAAGAATTTGCCTTTATCGCATTCATACACAAGAAGCGTCCAATGCAAGTTTTGATGTGACATTGGAATAATGATCTTCTTGGTTCCTTCCTCCATATCCCTGATGGGTAAGAACACAACATTGTTTGTCATATTTTAGTGAATCAAAATTCATGTTAAGAGTCGCTTGAATATGTACTAGATTCAACTTTGTATAGGTTAGCTTGAAAGTATTAGGATATGAGACTTTACAAGTATTGCGAAGACTTGAAGATATGAAGAAGCAAGGAGATACAATGACAATAATCATCCTTCCACTTAAGGTTAGTGATATTTGACTTGAATTGTTTCATTCCCTAATGTATCTTTCAAGTCGTGCATATTGAAAACAAAATCAAAGCATATTTGAACTCTAGATAGACATAGTATTAAGGAATACAATACGAGGTTTATTGCTTAACCATTAAACTTTGTAGATAAGACCTCGCCATAATCATTTAAATGCTATTGTGATTATGTATGGGTATGAGGTGAGGATTTCATCCTAGGGAACAATGTTTTACATGTTTTCTAAGGAAGTAAGTTCATAAACTTGTTTTTGAATCGAAAAGGAAATATCCAGGCGTTATTGGTTTTTTTAGTCATTGCATATCTTATGAACAACCAATATGTGTGATTGAGTATAACCGTTCACGACTTGTTGTATTCTTGGTATAACTATTCACAAAGGCCTGACTTATGTATTGGTATGAATTTTATTAGTGAAACCGATCTTAAGTAATCACCTGAGATGGTATGATCGGGTTTGTGATTTTCTGTCTGACCAAATATAGGAAAGGGGAACCGATCCTAGTAAGAGGTGCAATACATCAGAAAGGGGAACTTATCCTTGTATGAGGTGCAACAAGGTTTATAGCAGAAAGGGGAACCGATCCTATGAACATGTGCAACACGTTTTTAGGAAAAGGGGAACCGATCTTATGTACATGTGGAACACATATAAGTTAGCTACCATATATATGTGGGGAACCGATCCTAGTACCTAGTCATTCGAATTTTGGAAAGCTAGTGTGACTATGCACAATACTCACATGGAAGGTAGAACCGAAACTTGTTTTGGTAGAACCGTTAAACCCATGATTGTGATTGAATGTTATTTGATCAATCACATAGTTCTTGAAAGTCATATGAACCAATTCTAAACTTGTTTTGAAGTGTGGCAAATCGGTTTCAAGGTTGTAAGTGTGAAAGATAACTTACAAAGTTAATATGTCGACATACTTTGAACACGTGCTATGATCGAAGGGAAATAAGAATTAGTAATGTGCATATACTAATTAGATATTTTCGGAGAGATTTCGATCATTATTTTTGGACAGAGCATTTCCAGGAATTATGGAAACCGAATTTGTGCTTTAATGAATATCTTGAGAATATTTTCAGTTTTGGAAATTCCTTGGTGTCCAAACTTCCTTATCTATAAATACTTGAAGTTTGCCTTTCTAGCAAACTAATCCTTCGTAACAAAAAACTTCCTCTTTGTTGTGTTGTTACTGGTGTAGCCGCCTATTCGGAGAGGAGAGTAACCTAATTAGGCGAAATCTCTTACGGCCACTCAGTTTAAATTCTTCTTTTGGATTGACAAGTTCTACGAGTACCGTTGCTGGGAAACTTGATAATTGTGGTTTATCTTTTGTTTTCTTTTATTTGATTGACTAATGGCGGTTGAAATTTGATTGCACCTAGTTTGTTTATGCTTGAGAATCTTCTCTTCTGATATAAGATTCACTCAAACTAGTTCAGAGTTTCGACAGGGATCTTTAGAATGTTGTTAGTTCTAAAGATGATCTTGTGATAATCCATTGTTACTGCACTGCTCATTATGTGCGTGATTGATCACAAGAGATTCAAGTGATTGTATGCATGTGTTTATTGAAGATCTAAGAATATTTAAAGACAAAGAAGATATTGAAGATTTCTGATTTGTGGGTTCATAATCTTTGGTGTGCATAATACTTGTTTCGGTAAAAGAGGATCCAATTAATAATCGGTTTATCTTTGTGATAGATTGGATTGATTAAGTTAGTATATCGACATCAACACAATTCTTTGGATTAATAGTGTTGTTGGCTTAATCTTAAACGATTACTTCGGTAATTGAACATAAGATAGATCTAAAGACACTACAAAAAAAATGACCAAAGGCTACTTGACCAATGGTAGTGGCCTATTCAAATCTTTAGTTGCCTATTACTTTATGCAATTAATGTTAGTTGCCCAGCCGTAGTGGCGTAAGAGGGTGTTGTTTTATGTTTAAAGCAACAGGTTCGCAATGGTTAGTTGGTCGCCATGTTTAAAGCTACTAGTTTGGGTAGTTGACCAACAGTTGTCACCTAATAGGTAAAGCCACTAATTTGTGTAGTCGTTAGGTTATTAGCGAAAACATTAAGGCAACAATTATCTTTTAATTGTTTAATAGATTTTGCATTTAGAGATTCATCTAGTGGCCAACAACATAAAACCACTGGCTTTTGTAGTAGTTGTTTCATATGCCTGATCCTTTAAGACACTAGTTCTTGTCTAGTTGTTCAATAGGTTACGGATAGATTATTTCATGCATTTGCAAAAAAATATATGCAACTAAGTTTTAGTAGCCAATCTCTTAGGCTACAAGTATCTCTAATAGTCTCTAGTAGCCAAATGGCTAAAAGCTACTACCATCGCAACAACAACAGTAGCCAAATTATACATGAAACCAACTTCGGAGTGCCTAAACTTAAAGAGCCACTAGTTCTCTAGTATTTAATTAGGTAATGCTACTAACATCTCAGATGGACATGTGAGAGGGCTGATCTGGGCTGACCAGTGGTACGGACCCGGACCTGGGAAAAAAATCCATCCGTAAATAACTTCCCAAATTTAATGCTAAATACGTTAATTGAATTTTCATAAGTAATAATAAATATTAAAAAAGAGATATATCAAAAATAAATTTATTTAATAGCATTCCTTAAAACAAAGAAGTTTCCACACAAAAAAAATCAAGAATATCATAATCCCACCCGAGATATCAGGACCACAAGACCAAAAAAAAAAAAGTTCTTCTAAGAGCTAAGCTACATCGTTCTAAAAAGAGACTCTAAATAACACAAATAATAAATGCATCTAAACCTCAACCTATTCTTCTTTATCATCCTCTTCGAGTTCCCTGTCTGGATTCTCCTCATCACCTTCTTCTTGATCGTCTGCAAAGGCCTCTACATCCTCCTCTTCAGCTTCCATATCACTACCTTCAAAGGAATCTCGTTGTTCATGAATTTGACTCCCGTGCATATCAGCATCTTCATCATCATCTTCCGCATCATCTTCAGATGATAATTCCATAGCCGGCATGCCAACTTTAACAAGATATTCATTCAACCACTTCTTCGTCGCTTTCGGACCTGTTTCTTTCTTAAGCCTTTTGTTTTCATGTTCCAAGGATGCCATTCTTACTGCCATTTCTTCTTCTTTCTTATGGTATCAACTGAAGTTAGTTGGATGAGCCTTGCGACGTCGTTTACCCGAACATCCAACATTACGAACTTTGTTAAATATCTCTTCTGGAGTGTCATTAGTTTCTCCTCGATTTCCTGCACATTAATTCAAAACACAAATTAATCACAAATTCAGCAACGAGATTCGAATGTGTTTGGGCAGGCAATAGCAGGTTTAAGGAAAAAAAGAATACTGACTACATAAAGTAGAATTCCATAACAAAGAACCGTACATACTGTGGCCACTATTCACAAAAATTCCCAGAATAAAGAAAAGTACTCATTCACAGAAAATTCTACTAGGGAGTTTTCACTTAACCGATGATACAAAACTCAAAACTTCGATATAAAATGCTGCATATTTTTTTCTTCATATTTAGGTCCTTGCAAATGAGCTGTGAGGTATAGCATAATTCCGTAACTCTATCGGTGCAAATGATGATTCTCGTAAACAATAATCTATAAATAGATACATATCAAACATGTTTCATTAATAAACGATTATTACTTACACTCGTGTCTTTGCATTTGGCATTGATTTTCTTTTCAGGATCATGGGTTCGTCGAAAGAAAGTTACTGGATCACAAGGCTGTCCGGCTTGCAGCTTTGAAATGGAAAACATCATCATATAAACAAGTAAGATATCATGTAATAAACACATCCGACTTGTATATAAACAATATCATTAAACAAAACAATTAAAGAATGCATAATATATACCAACTCGTATTCGATACTAGTGAAAACTTTTTGTTGCCATTCTCGTGGTTGATACCGTTGTTGTTTGTAGCACAGTTAGAAGACGTCCTCTTTCAAATTTTTCTATCGCATGAGGTAAAATGCAAGTTAATATGAAGTTAAGTATAAGAATGCGGTTATATATAAGACTACATGCTAATCGAGACATATATAAGACTCCTGCAATATGACATTTAAGTAAGGCATACATATTAATTGCTAAAAAATTGCCTCGAAATACACAATATCGGTTATTGGTCCTATAAGGCAGAATTCAAGAAAACAACTACACTGTGTACTCATACTTGTCATTGAAAATTATGCAGAAAATGGCATGTAAAATTCTAACTCAGTTCAATACCAAAGCAACATATGTCTGTTCAAAATTGAAAATGTAATTAAGAAAAGGAGATTTCGATACAAAAAAATAAAATAAATGTTATTGGTTACCAATAAATTTAGATTGCTGCAGACTTCTTGGATTTTCTCCCTGTCGTGTGTACATGGGATTCACAAGTGCAGCTGAGGGCGCTTTTGCTCCTCGCTTCTGTACCTTCTTTTTTTCCGCAGTGGATTCTGGAAAACAACCATGCATGTTAAGGAACACACGGCACAAACAGAAAGTTAATGCCTTCATTAAATCATAAAGTTTATTTTTAATTTACCGTATTTTCGGCGCAAATTTGAATCTCCAAAGAATAGGTCTCGAGCCATATCTGATGAAATTAGAACACCTAAGGTTATTGAGTTGGATCTGAGATCTTTAGTGAATAAAGATATCAACATAAACTTAATTTGTGAGCACAACAAATCCACGGATATATACATTTGTCGAAAACTAAGCCTAAACTGAACATGAAGCACACGATTCAACAACCATTTGATCAGAAAGATAAAGCCTCAAAATGTTGACATAATCAATTTAACCACTAAAATGCATCAGATTGAAATCGATTATACCAGTTATTTCTTAAATACCCAACCTTTCACAAAACTCAATTCATGAAAGGAACAAGTTACAAAACTGAAGCGTAAATCCCACAGTATCAAAACAAGAAAAATTTCATAACCTAGAAATATTTACCCAAAACATGAAGAAAAAAAAACACCTTGAATATATTCCTTACGTATATTCAGATGAAATATACCAGTAAAAGACCACAATCGAAAATAGAAAAGCTCCCTGTCGAGAGAAAACAGAAAAAATTAATTAGGGTTTGTATCATAAAAAGCAAGCTTAGGGTTGAAGAGAAAATTGAAAAGAAAATATACCTTAGTAAGATGTAGATGAAATTGGATGCAACTCTTCATGATGTTAGGGATCCTTATATAGTCGAAGAAATTCACACCAAGAGGGAACAATCCCGCCCAAATAAAATTCAATTTTAATTTCATCCCGCTCAAAAGAATTTAGGGTTAGATGAAAAACAAGTTGGAGTTTTGTTCTTCGATATCTTGTTTCAGAAAATTTCTCCTAAGAATCTAACTAATTCCCCTTTTTGGCGAACGAACTTTCCCTAGATATCTCACGAAATTTATCATCGTTAATAACGAGTCGTTATCTCCGGTTCTCTCTCTGCTGCTCTGTAACTTTTTTTGGGAAGGCAAAAGGATGAAGAAGAATCGAGGATAATGTCATGCTACGTGTAAACGAGGACCAAAAAAAAATTAACATTTTTAATTTCTTTTTTTTTTGATGGAAAGAGGTATCACCTCATAATTTCATTAATATGAAATTTTGCTTACATTGATCAATTACATTTGAAAACGGAGAAAAACAATCCGTACAAAATTTACATATTTCGAGAAACGAAAATAGAAAATTGTCTTTAAATTTTACAACCCGTTGGAGAAATTGACATCCTTCTAATGGTTTCAAACCATTTTGTTTGCTGATCATTTGTTTCTTGATCATCATCATCATTGATGTAAGATGCTTCCATAATAAGGAAGTAATATGCCCTTATTGATATCATCGCAATCAATATCGGTCTTACTCTGATTTGCCGAAATAGATCGTCTCCTTCCAAAATATATTTCATGAGATGGACACGTTCAGATTTTTGTTAGTATGTGCCTTATTTTATTAGGCAGATGAACGGTGCAGGAAAGCTGCAGATTGCGCTTTCACATACTGCCCCCATACAACGCATATAACGAAATGTTTTACTCCTATAAATGAAACTGAGGATATATTAGTAATTCCTCACTATTTACAAATTAAGTAGAAAAAAGACTATGTAAAAGTCGTAGACCACAATCCCTTCCCTACCAGGCTACCACTTACATATTCACCGATTTGTCTTTAGCCCAAAAACTACAGTTATTGGTCGGGTCCGTTTTCAATAAAGTCAATTTTTTTTTATATTAATAACTAAATTACCAATATATCCTCAATTTTATTTTTACATATTTTGTTTAAATGAGTGATACAGGGGTAAAACGGTCCAAAATAATTTATAGCTTTAAATTACTGTTAAAAAAATAGTTCTCTTTATATATACAAGATCACCCGCACGTGTGCACGTGCTATAGAGCCCATCTTTAGGCGTGGAACAACTCAAAGATTAATTTTTTAATTTTTTTTAATGTGTTAAAAAAAAACTCAAAGATTCAGTTGGGAAAATATTATTTAAATATCGAATTACATTGATACCCCTATATATATTTATTTTATGTCTTTAAAATGATATAAAGCTAGGGCAAATACGGAGGAAAATGGAAATTGCAACTTCACGAGTCATGCGGACGGGTCATGGGACCTATTGGAAAAAAAAAAAAAAAAAAAAAAAGGGAAAAAAAAAAGAACCTCAAAGATTCAGTTTTACATTAATACTCCCTATATATATTTATCTTATGTCTTTAAAATGAAATAAAGATAGGGCAAAAATGGAAAATGAAAATTGCAGCTTCACATGTCATGGGACGGGTCATAGACCTATTGTTTTTATCTATTTAATTTAAATATGCTTAAAATACCATTATGCCCCCTTTATTTATTTTAAATACTTAAATTACCATTGTACCCTCATTTTTATTCATAATACATTTTTTAGGTGCACATAATATAGGGGCAGTTTGGGGATATCAGAAATTGCAGCTTCATTAACTGTTAAATGAACAGTAAGGGGGCTTCCCTTTATATGGATAATTTGCGTTACCTCCCCTGGCCAAGATCATAATTAGCGTTACCTCCCCTACAAAAATTTAATTAGTGAAACCTCCTCTCGTTACATTTTCCGTCCAAAACTGGTTATCCCAGTCAGCAGTTTTGTACACGTGGACCAGTTTTTACACGTGGACTTTGACTTTCCTACGTGTAAAAACTGGTAGGGGAGGTAACGCTAATTATGATCTTGGTCAGGGGAGGTAACGCTAATTATGATCTTGGTCGTGAGGTATTCTGGAAAGTCAAAGTCCACGTGTAAAAATCGGGTCCAAGTGTACAAAGTCATTGATCGATAACTACTTTGACTAAAAATGTAATGAGGGGAGGTTTCACTAATTTAATTTTTGTAGGGGAGGTAACGCTAATTATGATCTTGGCTAGGGGAGGTAACGCAAATTAACCCTAATGAATATACATTTAATTTTCTAAAATTGTGCCTAAAATGATAAATACCTCCGAATTTTTCGTAAACTCTAAATTTGATATTGTTGTTTGTGCTCGTTGGATAGATTTTTTTATTAGCTTTCCAACAATATAAAATTTGTAAAATTCCAAGGCACAGATTTTTAGATATGTTATATTAAAGTTTGGTTGCCAATTATACCCCTGAAAAAATAGGATATATAAGGAGTTATAGTAATTGGACTAAAAGAGAGTGATATTTTTGGTTTTTCAGCATGGACCATTCTCAATCTTTTTGTGGTAATTGATCACTTAGATTTACAAAAAAGTGGCCATATAAAGGTCCTCCCTCACTTCGCTCTGTCACCCCAATTATCATTATCATGGATTGAAAATTCAATTAGTCCCAAGAGCTGACCCTTCTTGTTAAGTATCACGATGTGTATCTTGTGGACCAAAATCACCCTCAATGATTGTCAATTGTCTTTTGTAATGTAGTCTTTGTTACTATTGTTCATTAAAAAGATATATAATCGAAATTTAAAATCACACCCAAGCTTTTTGAAGTTCTCCGTGGTGTCAATTTAAACATCACAAAATTGGTTAAAAAGACCAAAATCAATAATTTCTGGGTGAAAAAGACATTTAGATTTTGTTACTGTTTAAATAGACAAAAATATAAAAATAACCAAGATGTAACCAGTTTCATCCTACCCATTTTCAATTTTTTTTTGTTATTTTTAATTTACATCAGGATGCATCCAGTTTCATCCTCGCTATTTTTTAAGTTTAAGCCAGGATGAATCCAGTTTCATCCTTGCTATTTTTTTTGTGTCCATTTCACCCATAATAAGTTTTACTCGTCCATTTGAACCATGTTTTAAAAAAAAAAATTGGGGGATATAGAAACTAATTGGGGGATATGAATTACTTCCCCCAACCCATGGTGTGTGCTAAGGGGTGACTTTTGGGGGCGAAAATACTAAAACACCCTTCCCTCAAAATAAAAATCAAAAAAATCAAAAAACAAAATCATATTCCCCATTTCCATCTCCACTTCTTATTAATCTTTTTAGGGTTAAAACTTTGAAACCCAAATGTTCCCCATTCTCTTTCAAATTCTAATTTTCCCCATTTCCTTTCAAATTCTCTTCTCCTTCTCTCATAGGAAGTGATGAAGAACATGTCGGAAATGATAAAGAACATGTCGTAAATGATGAAGACCACGCCGGAAGTGATGAAAACCATGCCGGAATTGATGTAATTCAATGCCGGAACTAAATGCCGGCATGCTCGATATAAATCTATCAATGCCTAGTTAAGTGAAAAAAATCAATTTTCTCGGATACTTTTCATCATGTTCCTGCATAGAATTTTAGGATGAAGACCACATAATTTTAAGTGAGTTCCGGCATGGTTATTTAGGATGAAGACCACGCCGGAAGTGATGAAGAACATGTCGGAAATGATGAATACCATGCCGGAAGTGATGAAATTTCAATGCCGGAACTAAATGCCGGCATGCTCGAAAATCAGATAATCGTCAATTTTCTCGATACTTTTCAAGTAGACTGATTAAAACCTCAAAAAATAGTGGCAAACAATTTATGAAAATTTCCAACAAATGCCGGCATGGTTTTTTGGTTGAATACCATGCCGGCACCAAACTTTTTCAACTGCAACAATGGTGGATTCAAAGGAAAAAAATTCAAATTTTCAACCTCTTAGCAACAATTCTCTCATCACAATCATCTTCCATTTTCAAAAAAAAAAAATTCCACTCAAAAACCATTTTCCATCATTCTACTCTCAACTAACCCACACAAATTCAAATAAAAATAAATACACACTAATTTAACCCCCAAATACTTAACATTTTACTAATTATATTAATCAATAATCCTGATTAGTGGGGGCTAGATTAGGAATTAAAAAAATAATTACATAGGATGTCACCCAGAATTGTTATTGAGACACCGTTTTGTCCCTGTAACTATATCCCCAATTAATTCTCATATCCCCAATTGTGCGCGTGTTCTTAAACATTTGTACCAGAAATAACAACATGGTCAAGTTTTAGACCTGAAATTATATGAAAAAAAATGAAAATACCCGTTACATTTTTCTATTTTTTACTCCTAATAATTTCGAAAAAGGATAGGGTTGCAATCATTGGTGTGTATTTTCCTTTAATTATTTTATTTAATATTACTCCTTTTTCTACCAGATTTTTTTTTTTCCAAAAAAGTTGTGCACTTGTTATTTTGATTGTAACAAAAGAATTGTCACATGGTCGGGGAAGAACGGTACGAAGAAACAGTGGGAGGATGTTATCAGTCGCACGTCTTTTTATCTCCACTTTCTCTTTTTTTTTTTTTTTTTGCTTTTTAAGAGGGCTTCTCCGAGATCTATTGTTGAAAAGATATCTAGAAAATTTCCGCTCAGAATCTCAACAAAATCATCTCTAAAAATGATACTCTAATTATCCCGCGAAATTAACCCGCGAATATTCGATCTTCCCTAAAATTTCTCTGAAAATCTCCTAAACAAATGCTGCATAAATCTCTTCACTTTTCTCTGAATCTATCGCATACTCTCACCATCCCAAGAACAAACCTTTTCTGGCTATTCATTCAGATCGGCCTTCATAGCAAGGTTAGGTTTCTTTTTAAACCTTTTTAGGATTTCGTTTTGGTTCTGTTGATTCAATTTCTGTAAGTTAAGATTTTTGGTTTTATTATTGCTGGGAAAACATGCTAAATCTAATTGTTTAAGTAACAGTTAGAACAAGGTATTGTGTAGGTTTCTCAATCGATGAGAAGAGCCCAAAGGAAGATTATATTTATAGACTAATGTGTGGTTACATTCTTAGATTACAAGATGCGCATAACTTATTTATGGAAACAATATATACTGACATGAAAACAATATATACTGACATAAAGAAATTCTAATCCTAGTTGTTTACAGACTGTACAAGGGCTGGTGTCTGACATGCTCTAACACTCCCCCGCGTTCCATGCGGGTGATCGCAGACAGTGAGCATGGAACGAAGCGAAAGAAAACGATCTTTAGGGAGAGCTTTGGTGAAGATGTCGACAAGCCGATCCTTAGAGCAAACAAACGCACAACGAGCAACCCTTGTTGAACACGTTCTCAACGAAGTGATAATCAATCTCAATATGCTTTGTGCGTCCATGGAAGATAGGATTCATAGTGAGGTATGTAGCTCCCAAATTGTCACACCATAAGACCGGAGGAGTACGAATAGGAGCTCGTAATTCATGTAGAAGAGACTCAACCCACATAAGTTCAAAGAAAGAGCGATAGCCAAACCACGTTATTCGGATTCGATGCTAGATTTAGAAACCGTCTTTTGCTTTCTAGCACTCCAAGATATAATATTAGGACCAAGAAACACACAATACCCACTTGTAGAACGATTTATCAGTTGATCACTCCGCCCAATCCGCATCTCGTATATGCTTTGAAAAATTTATATTTAAGGATGGAGCGGGTTTAAGGTAAATACCGTAAGATGAAGTTTCTTTTGCAAATAACGTAAAATACGCTTGACAAGGAGAAGATGCGCGTGTGGTTGGAGCATGCATATACCGACACACTTTGTTGACAAAGAAATGCCAATTCGAAAGCCTTGTAAGGAGGAGATATTGCGCACCGCCCACCGGACTACGGAATGCGAAGGATCGGTGAGAGTAGAACCACTTGTTGGGTGAAGATCAGTTGAAGTGGTAAGTGGAGTCGAGACTGGTTTAGCACCTTGCATATTGGCACGAGTAAGAAGGTCTTCAATGTAACGTCGTTGAGATAGAAAAAGTCCTGTTGAAGTCCAAGTAGCCTCGATGCCAAGAAAAAAAGATAACTGCCCTAGATCTTTCAATGCAAACTCACGCTCCAAACTAGAAATAACTGATTGCAAGCCAGTTACTGTAGAACCTGTAAGAATAATATCGTCCACATAAACTAAAAGATAAGTGATACCCTCCGATGAGCGCCAATGAATAAAGATGTATCGGCTTTAGAGATGGAAAATCCCAACTTTTGCAAGTAAAGACTGAGACGATGGTACCATGCTCTAGAGCTTGCTTGAGACCGTAAAGAGACTTGTGAAGCTTACAAACATGATTAGAAACTGTGGATTTTTATAACCAAAGCGGTTGCTTCATGTATACCTCCTCATTAAGAAACCCATTTAAGAAAGCATTTTGAATGTCAAGTTGACGTATCGGCGCTATATGTTAAAGCAAGGGTGAGAACAACACGGATTGTGCAAGGTTTAATCACAGGACTAAACGTCTCTCCATAGTCGATACCTTCTTGTTGATTAAACCCTTTAGCGACCAAACGAGCTTTGTAACGCTCAATGGTACCATCAGCTCTGCGTTTGACCCGAAATACCCACTTACAACCAACCAAATTCATGTGTGGAGAATACGGAACATATGACCAGGTGCCATTCTTCATTAAAGCATCATGCTCTTCATCCATAGAGATGCACCACTTAGGATCAGATTTTGCCTGCGTATAACAACTAGGCTCAAAAAGTTCATCAGTAACCTTAGCGTGTTTAGATGCCATGAGAACATTCGGCTTAAAAATACCGCTTTTACCTCGTGTAACCATCCCATGCTCATTAGAAACGACAGTACAGTGGTAAGGTGACCTTGTGTGGGGTTGGAGTTTATGCGTTTTTGGTAGATGAGATCGGGAGCCGTATGTAAATGGAGGTAAAAGAGTTGTTAGGGGGTAGGATCTGTATGGGGAATGGAAGTAGGAGAGGGAGTTGTTGAGGGGTAGGATCTGTATGGGAAATAGAAGAAGGAGAGGGAGAACGGGAATTAGGTATTGAAGTTGGTGGATGTGTAGGTATATTATGGTTGGAAGGTACGGAGCTGATAGGATTAGAAAAGGGGAAATTGGGTACTGATGGAGTTGGTTGGACATGAGTGATAGGACATGGGTGTGGACCACGTGGTTGAGGAGAGGATGCAGACAAATGTTGGGTTTGTGGGGATGGTGAAGGTACTGGAGATATAGGACGAATGTTGGTAGTGGATACGGACCTAACAACTAGTGGATTTAAAGATGGTGGAGCTGGTGGAGGTACCGTAGGGGTTTTACTACTAAGCACAGGAATATTAGTAGTGTTTAAAGGGAAGGAAAATTGTTTTACCTGTTTAAATGACGACGATGAAGGTGGTTCCGCAGGGGCAGCAGCAAACGGGAAGGAGTCTTCGACAAAGACAACATGGCGAGACCAATAAATTCTTTTTGTAGGTAGATGAAAACACTTGTAACCTTTTCTAGCTGCATCGTATCCAAGAAAGACACAAGGAGAAGAACGTGGCTCCAATTTGTTAGAGCGATAATCTCGGAGGTGAGGATAACACAAACATCCAAAAGTTTTGAGAGACAAATAATCAGGAACCTTATTAAAAAGTAATTCATATGGAGAGCAAGACCCAGTTGGTGATGAAGGAACTCTATTCATGAGAAAACAAGCCGTAAAAAATGCATCATACCAAAAATTGACTGGAACGGATGCCATAGAAAGCAAAGTTAAACCGGTTTCAACAATATGTCTATGACGTCTTTCTACTAGACCATTTTGGGCGGAAGTGTGTGGACAAGATAATCTATGAAGAGTGCCATTGTCACGAAGAATGGGTTTAATACGATTGTATTCAGTACCGTTATCGGTTTGGAATTGTTTAATTTTTGTGCTAAAAAGGTTTTCAACATGCTTAGAAAATAGCAAGAAAAGAGAGACAACATCTGTTTTGTCGTGCATTGGATAAATCCAGGTAAAGCGGCTAAATGCATCAACAAAGATAACATAATAACGGTAACCTTCATTAGATAAGATAGGTGCAGGACCCCAAACATCCGAAATAATTAAATCCAATGGTTTGGAGTACACAGTGGTACTAGAATGAAAAGGGAGTTTATGACTCTTATTCTCTAAGCAAGACTGACAAAAAGAAATTTTGGAATTTGAAACCGGGAGATGATTACGAGACACCACAGACTTGACTATTCGTAACATCGGGATGACCTAAACGGTTGTGCCATGATCGCAATGAAGTTCGTTCTCCTACTAAAGCTGAAATTGAAGAACTAACGGGTCTCAATGTGTAGAGACCATCTTTAAGCATGCCCCGCAAAACCACCTTCCCCGTTTGTGGATCCTTCACAAGACAACTAGAATCATTAAATTCAAAGATGACATGATTATCACGGCAAAATTGGGACACAGATAGGAGATTATGGGAAAGATGAGGAACATATAAGGTATTTGAGAGAAGAAAATTATGGGTGGGAGTAGGTAATAAGGCCGAACCTGTATGAGATATGGGTAAACTGGAACCACTAGCCACCTTTACCTGATCCGTGCCGGTGTATTCTGTAGGAGCACGAAGATGGGAAATATCGTTGGTCATATGATGAGAGGCACCGCTGTCAGGAAGCCAATCATAAGTGTAAACTGGTGCAGCAGTGGTAGCATAAGCCGTTGGAGCAGAGCCTTGCGAAGGGTTGGGTCTTGAGTTTCTATTAGGCGGCTGCTTGCGAGGAGGCTTAAAGTTGCGATCAAAACGCTTCCAACAGTCTTGGGCAATGTGGTGAGGTTTTTCACAGAGTTGACAAATAACAGGACTCACGCCTGTATTAGGTGAGGATACCTTGCCACGGTTGGAAGAAAACTTGACGGCATTCGCTTGAGGCTGCATAAGAGACTTATTCTGCTTGTCAATACGACGTTCATAAGACAAGAGGTGAGTCTCAAAAGTTTCAACAGTAAAGCGATCCATAGATGTTTGGAGAGAAGCATAAATAGTTTCAAAAGATGAATCAAGTCCATCGAGTAAGATATGGCGAAGTTCCATATCGGATATAGAGTGGCCGGCAGAGGCGAGAGAATGCGCAAGTTGGTTAGCATGGGCTAAATATTCGTAATAGATCTCATTACCCTTTTGAATATCTTTTGAGTTCACGCCGAATAGCCAAAATGTTAGCCTCGGATTTGGAGGCAAGCAACTCATCAATCTTTGTCCATGCCGTAGCACTAGAGGTACAACCACGAACTTTAGCTAAAATAGGTGCTGAAAGGGATGAAAATAGCCACCCAAGGAGGATTTTATCTTCACGAATCCAAGTGGTAAAGGCTGGATTTGGAAGACCATCAACAACAACAGGTGGACGAGGCTTCGCGCCAGTAAAGTAATGTTCAAGATCATAACCCTGGAGATAGGGTTCAAACTGTGCTTTCCAAAGCAAGAGATTCATGTTGTCAAGTTTGATGGTAATTGCGTTTTGAAGAACTGTCATGGCCGATTTGAAAGAAGAGGTCGAAGACGAGATAGAAGCAGAGATGCTATGGTTAATAATGGGAATTGTCTCTGAGTTGGTAGAGGCGGAAGAGCTGGAAGTGGCCATAGGATCGATGTTAGGATGATACCAAGTTAGAACAAGGTATTGTGTAGGTTTCTCAATCGATGAGAAGAGCCCAAAGGAAGATTATATTTATAGACTAATGTGTGGTTACATTCTTAGATTACAAGATGCGCATAACTTATTTATGGAAACAATATATACTGACATGAAAACAATATATACTGACATAAAGAAATTCTAATCCTAGTTGTTTACAGACTGTACAAGGGCTGGTGTCTGACATGCTCTAACAGTAACTATTGTTGGCGAAAAGAAAATCAATCTCATGATCGTTTTCATTAAAAAAAAAATGGAAAAAAGAAAGAAAAGTACATTCAATTCTCAATTGGGTTTTCAATTTTCTCTATTAAAAACATCGACTTTAGCTGATTAAAGGATGTACTAGTTCTTTGCAATTATTTGATTAAATCTTTTAATCATGTCTACTTGGAGTGAAAAAAACAATTTTATGTTAGATTTCGTAATAGGAGAATTGTTCATGGGTTGGTTATCAATTACATGTGTTCCTTCAAAATTCAATTATTCTCATGTAAAGGGTGGTGCAATTGTTGATGCTAGACAGGTGTTTGAGAAAATGGCTAGATGAATTTTGTATTAGAGCTTCTGATTTTATTATTATGTTTGTAATTGTTTATGTAAAGAAGAAAAGTGGACTTGGATTGGTTGGTTGCATAACCAACTAATGAATTCTTAACTGTAAATTTTGTCATCATGGCATTATAAGAATTTAGCATATATAGCAGGGTTTTGGTTCAATGAACTTAATGTTAGTAATGAATTCTTACTGTTGGTTGTGCCAGGTAGACTCATGTAATTGCAAATGGTTTTGGTACTTTTGTAGTTCTTTTTGCTGTTGGTGGACATGTCTTATGATTTTGCTTTTTAATGTACATAAGACAGTGTTCTCGTGGTCATCTAGTTTTGTAGAGTTTGGTTGTTACAAGTTATCTGGTGCCTATTTTGATCTGTGCATTTTTATTTTGGTTATGATATGTTTTTCGATTTGTATTGGTGAAGACCATTTTTAATCCCTACATTGCTGAACAAGCTAGGTGACAGTTTAGATGAATTCTTGTTCCTTATGCTTAAAATTTTAATGTACTCACCTGCAATGGGGTTTAGATAAGTCTGTTCCTTTTGTGTTTAACCAGATTATTATTTGTTTTCGACCAGATTTCTTATCAATGTTTTATTATTTGTTTGTTTGCATTGTTTTCCTTTTTTTTAGGATCTTCATTTCCCCCGATTCATTATTTTGCTGAGTGTTGAGACTTGAGAACAAACATCAAAATGCAGAGGAGGAAATTGAGCAGGTATGTTTTTATTATTATTATTTTTTGTTATTTTTTTTTGTAGAATTTGAATGATTAAACTTCCATTTATGTGATAATAAAGCATGCCATACCTGCGTTGTATGTGGACTTTGTGTTTATCAAATCGAATCGTGTTAGGTAGTCAGTTTGAATGATTAGTAATATTGGGTTTTGTTTGAATTAAGGCTTACTGTGCACCATTGGAGAATATATTTATGCATATAAGATGTTTGTAATATAACCTCGATTATTGTTGGTAGTAAAAGGATATATGGTAGAATATAAATACTTGCTGTAGTTAGTCTTAGCCTCTTCCATCGTCTATGTCGATGAATAAAATAATATATGTAAGGGAAGTGGTTAAGAATTTGAATTTGAATTTCTTACAAGCACTTTTTTACTAATCTCACTTTATTGTTTTCCAGGGATCCTCCTAAAGTGTATTTGTAAGCTGCTGCCCATATTAGTTGGATTTAAAGAGATTACCCTGACATTCAATATGGATTTCCAAGAAGATGAAATTATCGACAAAAGTTGGTTGGAACTGCCAAGAAACCATCCTGACTATCAAGCGGGTGTCAAAAAGTTTTTGAAATTTGCATGTCGCGACTTAGAACTAGGGGAGGACATAAGGTGTCCGTGTATAATGTGCAGTAACAAAAATTTACTTAAACCAAGTGTAGTGGAGGGACATATAATGTGGAAAGGGTTTCTGCAAGATATGCCCATTGGATATACCATGGGGAGGGTGAAGAGGAGGACTATATGTCTACTGGTAGTGTGATTGGGGATGAGGACGACCGAATGAAGGAACTTATAAATGAGATGGTGCCTACATAGTGACGCAGTTTACACCACTGACGAAGACGATGACTTTGAACTAGGCGATATGGGATTCTAATAGCCTGCATTTGGGGAAGGTAAAGTTTATGCGCTGTTCACGCGTATACAGTAGTCAAGTTTTTATTTTTGTTTACGAGGAATTTAACCTTTTTCTGTCTTGTTTTGGTTGTATGGAACTTTTGAACTATATTTTTGGTATGTGCAGCTATATTACAGTGGCTCATTCATGTCTTTTAGTTATTGTTTTTCTCTTGGCAGTGAAGTTGTTTAGAATTGCACTACTGGAACTGTCAATTTAATCCTGCAGTGTTCCTGGTATTGGTTATGCAGTCACTTCATGCGTTGGAAACTGTTGTAGTCTCTATCTGTTGGTGATCTGCGTTCCAGGTGATACTGATCTTGGCGTCTGCATAACGATTCTGAACATCTACAATGAGTTTTCTATCTCTGCAGAGATTTCCAGATTGATGTAGGCATGTGCGCCCACTGCAAACTGCTGCAGTTTACATGTATTTGGTATGCACTCATTGTGATTACATTCTTAGAGCGGGGTTTTGATGTATATCAAATCTGTGTTGGTCGGCAGTGTAGTGCTTTCACCTGCAAAACTTGTTTCGGTTATTGTCTGTTGAGACTGGATTTTGTTTATGATGTAACCTTGTATTTGGCTTAGCCTTTTCTTTCAATTTAACTTTTCAATTTAAAAAAATAAATAAAAGCATTTGCAGTCAGTGTTCCATCACAGAGCTCCACTATTAGCCATAAACAACCCCTTTTCAGATCATTTCTTAATAGCAAAAACTAAGTGCTCGATGCTCCAGCTTAATCATTCTTAACCCTTGAATAAAATTTATTTGGCAGCAAAAACTTAAATATAATTATGTAACCTCCATCACGCAGAAAATTGCCTTTAGACTAGACGAATGACAATAGAATTTTCAATCAGAATTCATGTGCACAAGCCTACTACTTTATCTAGCTATCTCGAGTCTTCTTACATCGCACTAAGGATCTGGCCCGGAAATTGTATAATTATAGTTACTTCAATTTTCATTGAATTATGTATGGTACTCACTTGAATAGATCACTCCCTCGTTAAATTAATTAGTCCTCTTAAGTTAAGCTACTAAGATGCTTAAGTTGGTTCCCAAAAGTAGCTCAATGTATATGCCTACTGTAGTTGGCATGGTTAGTTTCGAAAGGTTTAATCAACTAGGTTTACTGGTAGTTGTGTTACTTTAGTGGATCAATAGAGGGTTAGGCAACTAATATCCTGTCGTTGTTTTTTTCCAAGTGATTGAATGTCTCAAGCTACTAGTGCATTTGTTTAGTTGGCGCATACTTATTTCTAATGGGTTTTAGAAACTGTAGTTGCTTACCGTGTAGTGGCTTAAATCAATACACACCCCCAGTTGCCTTTCCTAGTGTCTTAAACTTTTAAGCAACTACATTTTTTCTGATGTTGAAAATTTTTAGTAGCCTTTGGTCAGTTTTTTTTGTAGTGAGACTTGACGAAGGAGTTTATGTTAAGATAAACGTAAGAGCCTTTGTCCAACTCATATCACTTGGTTGAATAGAGTTGATACCAAACAGATTTGTTCTTCCTTTAATTTTTGGAATACGAACCAAAGGAATTGTTCCAAGTACGTGACTAAGGTTGGAGGCGTGGGAATACAGACGGAACTAGGTGAACTATAGGTTTAGTTGCTTGGTCTCAACTATACGAAGTTAGGTGTAATTTTGTGTATCGGCTTAATCCTGAGAGTATTCAATTTTGGAAAAGGGCCCGGGATTTTTCTGCATTTGCGGTTTCCTCGTTTACAAAATCTTGATGTGTCATTTACTTTATATTTCCGCATTATAATTGTTTTATTATAATTAAAGTAAATTACACAAACGTTAATTCCTATTTACTTGATAAGTTAATCCTATTGTGTTTGGTTAAGTCCGAACCTTTTTATCAAGTAACATACTTCGTTGTTGTATTGTCTCGATCTCGTATCCATAGACGATCACACGAAGTGTGAACCGATTAGTTGTATTTTCTCGACCCTGTCCATAGACAATCACTTTCGGAGAAAGGACTTATAAGTAAGAAAAGTTTTAGCTTGAGGTATATTTGGGTACCCTCGCCTTTTCATAGTGGGTTTCATATTGAGATATGTATTGACTAAGGGGGACTGTTGCATATCAGCATAGTGTTATTGTCAAAGTTGTGATACAATTGAACTTTGATGTTGTGTAATAATACTATGACACTGTATAATAATGATTGAGAGCATTTTGTTTTATCATTGTGTTAGAGCACTGCTCGGTCGAACTCGCATGCGTTGTTATATCAAGCTTGTTTGTCAATATTAGTGATCAAAACTATATGTCTTGATTTCTAGTTTACTTATGACTAAGTCTCGGTCTAGGATAGTTAAGTGCAGTTGAGATCCAGACTCCATGGCGATCATCTTACGAAGACGAAGAACTACTCGAGGAATAAGTGGAACTTCATCCAACAAAAAGGTATGTGGATACTTGAACTTATCTGTCACTCAAAAGTCTATTCTATCTCCTACTCTTGAGACAAAGTCGTATAAGTATGATAGTTTTCATACATACACATTTGCTATTTCGAGCCGAGTTTACTCGCGTATCTTTTTCTCGAAATATGTGTTGGTGAGCTTTTGCTTTAGCCATTTTCATCTTTACCCGTGACGAAAGTCATGATGACGTTCCAATCTTGAAAATAGCTTTGATGACGATAGTCGTGAATAACGATTGTTATAACATTATAGAAGAATATTTTAATGATTGAAATGTAGAGTTGAGATTACCAACTATGGATATAAGCATATATAGTGTGTCCGCACATTAGTGTATAAATCCATGTGCCGGAAACCAAGTGTACCCACGAAAGTTTTTATACCGAAAATTTCTGCTGGAGTGTGTATGTTTGCAAACTAGTAAACCAGTCACCTTAGGTACGCATACTCGTACGCGTACCCACAGAAGTTTTCGAACTGAAAATTTCTGCTGAGTTTGAAAACTCAAATTCGGTAGCTAAGGTACGCATACCCGTACGCGTACCCAAGCTGGTTAATTCTCAAATCGGTAGTTCATGAGCTTAAAACAATAAATTATAAGGAATGCAATCTTTGCAAACCATGGCTATATTGTTCATGAATTGATTCAAGTGAATCAACCCGATTTTGTTTCAATTGTGTCTATGAATAAAGACCTAAGCAATTGAACAACTCTTGAACTAGTTCTTATGAGTCATTTCAACTTGTTATTGGAAAGATGAATACGGTTAATATGAAAGTGCTCGTATGGCTAACCATTGGTTAACTATTTGTGAACTAACTAAGTGTACACGTTTAGGTATGATTACTCAAACATAAATGAATACATTTCATTTGTGTCTGACAAGCTAAGTTTCGATCTAACGGTTAAAAGATATTAGCTTGGTTGAATCAGTTTTTTCATCTAACGGTGATTATTGAATGTTTTGTTACCAAGGTAACTTAGATTGCAAACCCTGATTTGAAAACTATATAAAAGAGACATCTAGCAACTGGAAAAACTAATCCCCACACCTTCTATGTGATACTAGTTGGTTTTGCTAGAGTCGATTCTCCTTTAACCTTAGGTTTCTTGTCGATACCCTGTAAGTTAACGACTGAAAGACTTCATTGGGATTGTGAAGCCAGACGAAACTTCTTTATTATAGTTGAGCGATCTGATCTTTCCATTTTCTATCGTATGAGTTCAATTGAATAATTTAATTGAGATTATATCTCTGATAGGGCAAGATAAAAAGAAATCACAAACATCTTCGTCTCATCGTTTGTGATTTCACAATATCTAGTTTCACTACCATACGATTTAGATTATTGTGAGGTGATTGATAATACTAGGCTGTTCTTCGGGAATATAAGTCTGGGTTATCAATTAGTTCTTGTTCACCTTGATTTATCAAAAGACGAAACAAAACTCATAGGTTTATCTGTGGGAATTTTTTTTTTTCTATCATCATAGACTTTTCTGTGTGATACATATTTGTTTATTGTAGTCTTCGACTTTGGGTCGTAGAAACTCTTAGTTGTGGGTGAGATCTGCTAAGGGAATCAAGTGCGTAGTATCCTGCTGTGATCAGAGACGTAAGGAGCGTAAATGTACCTTGAATCAGTGTGAGATTGATTAGGGTTCAACTACAGTCCAGGCCGAAGTTAGTTTGTAGTAGGCTAGTGTCCATGGCGGCTTAATACAGTGTGGTGTTCAATCTGGACTAGGTCCCGGGGTTTTTCTGCATTTGCGGTTTTCTCGTTAACAAAACTTCTGGTGTTTGTGTTATTTCTATTCCGCATTATATTTCGTTATATAATTGAAATATCACAAGTTGTGCGTTAAGATCAATCAATTAGAATATCCAACCTTTCGTTGTTGATTTACATTGATTGACACTTGGATATTGGTCTTTGGTACCATCTAAGTTTATCTCTCTAGTATTTGATTGTAGTTGCAGGAAATCCTACACTACACCCCTCACTAGAATCCACACAACTAAGACATTTGAAGATGAACAACTATGATTTTTATTGATTAATTCTTTGAATGTTTACAAGATAAAATGGAAAAGAGCTAAAGAAATTACAATCACCACAAACTTTCTCTCTCCTAATGACTTGCCTAACACTCGGAAAAAGATCTCTCCCAACAACAGACTTATTCGACTCTTTATATAGGGTAGTACACAATGGATGACAGCTAAGCTGTCCTTTATTTTCGGGAATGACTTGCGAAAAATCGCAAGTTTACAAGTATACAATCTCGCGACACTCCTAAACTTCGCTAGATATTCACATCTTTCTCGTGTTTTGGCTGTCGTCATTCATTGCGTCATTTATATTACTCTTCTGCGACGCCTTCACAATCTTTTGTCGTTTACTAATCTCGCAAGGTATTGATGTCGTGATATTACGATCCTACATCTTGCCTCTTCTCATGTCTTCTCTGCGAAGAAACGAGAATGTCATGAGAATTAGTATTTTAAAACGCCGCAACTGTTCATATTTATCTCATTCACGATCCCGTACTTTTACACATAATTTATTACACATGTTTCTTCTTCCACTCTTTTCTTGACACGTCTCTTTCAACCGTTTTTTCTTGACCATTCATGTCCCCTATCGCATTAAATGCATTTATCTTCTCGATAATTCTTCTCTATATATAGTTTTCTCACCCTCCTCTTCTTCTTTTTTACTTTCTCTCTGCAATTCTTCTTCAATTCTCCTCCTCCGCAATTTACGTTTCTGCTACTGTAAATCTCTTGATCTTCAATTCTCTAATCATTCCCATATTCTGAGAATGGATCCATCCGGTCGTAGATACGAAACCCTTTTGGGTGAGACTCAAAAGAATTTACAAGAGAAGGGTTTCACCTTGTCTACCATTCCCAATCAAGAATCTTCATCTATTCTTTCTGCAAAGTTGTTTACTGATCATCATTGTGATGATCAGAAAATCATAATCTCGCTAGGTCAACTCCTCGCAGGTCTTCCTATTCCTCTCTACAATCCCGAACTGCCCTTGTTCTATGAAAATCTTGCTTATGAAAAATTCTCTCGAGCTATTTATCAATTAAGTGGTGATTGCATCCGTCTAATGCTTGAATTCACTAATCGTGGCACTGGTAAGGGATATCTATATCCTGATAACGTCAGAGATCCCAAATTCGCAAACTTAGAGATAGTCACTGAAAAGTACTCAGTAGAAAACTTTTTTGAAAATTATGAAGTGATAAATATGAAGAATGATAAATCTCGCTGGGGTGCTCGATTGAAAAGAAAAGAGAACGTTCCCGACGATAAGATACTCATGCTAGATATTGATTGGTGATAGGTGTTGTAAAATACCTAATTTATTATCTAGTAGTTACGCTTTCTTTGCTATTTTTCTGGTGAATTATGTACTTTACGCGTGTTTTTGAGTTATTAGGTACTCTGGAGTCGCACGGAGGAAAAGAAGAAGAAATCACCCAAGTTGAGCAAAATGGCAAAAAGGTCATTTCACAGGCAGATACTATTGAGAGTCGAGTTAAGGTTAAGGGGCAACTTTCTTTTGGAGAAGCACTAAAGACATACCAAATGAGGTTAAGGGAGAGCTAATGGGATGCCATCAGGTGGCCCGTATCCATCAGAGGGTGCCTGTGCATTTTTCTACTCTTACACATCCCTAAATGTCATAGAAGTTATCTTCTCTTTTATCAATTGTTTCACCTGATTTAATTATTGAGATGAAATAGAGGCACCTGAGAGTTATAGTCGATGAATTTTGAGAGGAGATCAGAACTCAGTTGGAAAATTAGTTGAATTGCAACCGGAAATGGAGAAGTCAGAGAACTAGTAAATTGGTACTGAGGTGATGGAAGAAGTTAGGGTTTGAGCAAGAAGAGATTCATGGAATCAGAGATGGGTTTTTATAAGCTGTGAAGATTCAGATCGGGAATGAAGAGATGATGCAGTTTGTTGAGGTGCTGGGATTCGATGGATTGATGCGAAATAAGGGTCTTGATGGAATCGAAGAAAGGGGATCTGCTGTTAATTTGATGGAAGCAGGTATTGAGGAGATATAGAAGAAATCTGAGATGGGTCTTGAGAAATGAAGATGATAATGGTGGTCGCTGGATGGGAGTCTGCTCTGGTCTGATGTCACAGGAGCAGGGGCTACCAAGTATGAGGTGAAAATTGCAGGTGGAGTTTGTATGCTTCTGGCGGATGACAGTGGTGATGGCCAAAGAAGCTGAAATGAGTTGTTGGTTTGATTTGAACAGTACAGGTTGTTGTTGTAGCTGAATTTGTGTACAATTCTTGTGGTTGTATAGATCAGCAAGATTGAATGATGCTAAGAGCTACAAGGGTTCGATGTGGTTTAAGCTGAGATGTGGTGGAGCTCAAACTGGCATCTGAGAAGTGAAGCTGCAGAGGCTGTATTGCAGGTGGTCTGGGGTTTCTGGTGAAGATGTGCATTCGATGGTGTTGATGCTGTCTTTTCTGGTAGTATGTGTTGCAGGCAGGGAGCTTTTGGGGTTGAGTTGCAATGGGATAAATTGCATATGTATGTGAAGTTGGAACTGGTGCAGGTGCATAGATATGGATTTATGGGAAAGACTGAGGCTGTGTTGCAGGTAGGAATGCAGTGATGCTGCTGTTTCTGAGTTGCAGTATAGGGAAGAGAAGAATGGTGGATTTTTGAAGGCTACAGGCGGAATGGTTCGAGTTCAATGATGGAATGATGTTGAACAGAGCTTGCAGCCCAGGTGGCTCTGAGGTGAAGTTTGAACCTGAAATAGAAGAGAAGGAGCTGTGGTGATGATTGTCAAGTGTGCCATGGAAAAGCAGAATGGTACTGATGTTGTTGCCAGTTTATTGTGAGTGGAAGAGCAGGTGGTAATTGGAGCAGCTGGGATGTGACTTACAGGTTCAGCTCAAGTGAGTTATGGCTTGTATTGATGCAAGAATGCACTGTGAGATGGTGATGATGTCTTAGTGCTGGCCTGGGTCTTATCTGTGCAGTATTGCAGTAGTGCTGCAGCTGGAGGAGTCAGGGTTGTGCTGATGCTATGGGTTACAATGGTGAATGATTGTGACAAAGCTGTTGAGGCTGTTATGTATTGTTGTTGCCGCAGTTGGCTAAGCAAGGAGTTGAGAGCAATTAACTCATACAGGGTTGCAGGTCTGATGCAGTGGTGGAGTGCTGTGATGATTTAGAGTCTGAGGATGGATGGGATTGTGGATGAAATCAGGTGGAGATAATGGATTCTGAGCTTGAGAATTATGAATATGGATTGTGTGTGATTAATGGGTTTTGGTAATAAAGTTGTTATCTGAGAATGGGAGTGAAGCAATTGAGCTGAAGGTTACAGGGCAGGAATGCTGATTTGCAGTGTAGCCATTATGGATGGAAGTAAACTGATGATGCACAAGGATGGTGCATCATTTAGAAGGTGGCTCATGCAAGATAGTCAGGCCTGGCAAGATGGTTGTGGTCTGAGCTGAGTCAGCCCACTCAGCTGGTTAACAGCTGATTCTTATGCTGACTCGGGGCTGACTCGATGATTCTTATGCTGACTCTGATTTGATAAGGTCTGACCGAGTTCACCCGGTCCGACTCGTTGACTTGACCCGATCCGAATCGTTGACCGGTGACCGGGCGGACTTTGCCGGTCACCGGAACCGATTTCCGACGACTTCTCCGGCCGATTTCCGGCCACAATACCAGTTTTCCGGCGACGACTTTTTGGACGTATTTTCTACACGGGTTTCTCTCTCTTATGGGCTTGGTGGATTTTTATCTAATGGACTTTGAAGACTTGACCTAATTTTGGAAGAAAGGAAAAGCTATAAAAGAGGAATTCTACAACTTTTGGAGAGGATATATATCTTATTCTTGGAACTTTGGAGAGCCGCTTTTGTTTACACAACTAGGGTTTGCTTTTGTTCATCTTCTTCTTTAATTCAACTTATATTTTTGTGATGAACTCCATAGCTATGAGTAGCTAATTTATTCATTATTGGTTAAGGATGTAGTCCGATTTTTAAAACTTGTGTTTGCTTTATGTATTAGTTTTCTCTCTTGATTATCGTTCAATTCTCTACTGTTTTTACGATCACATGATTGAAGTATTGTGATAGGATTATGATGTTTGATTAGTTAAGTGGCCAATTAATTGAACTTGCATCTTAGTCCATAGCTATTTTAGGGTTTTTCATCAAGCGATAACCTTGAATAAAAGTAGCATGATATGTTTACGGTTTGTAGTGATACACTCTCGTAATCATATGTAGAGTTTGACCATTGTCCGAATTGTTATGTGCAACGCATGACAATTGCATTGATTAGCCTATTTCTGAAACTTAATGCTCCTAGGAATTGAACTTGATTAGCGCAAGGCGTTAGGTTATTCTTTAGGTAGAATTCACATACGCAGCCCTAATGTGTGTGTTGATGAACTTAGGAAATTTATAGATTATCTTGCTCTCTCGATTCTCTAGGCTTTTGATAACACAAGAGATTAAATAGTAATTCTAATCATATACGCAAGCACATGTCTAAGATTGAAGATGAATTCCTTGACCAATATCTTTCTCCATTGATTACTTTCTACAATTTACTTTGCTTTTAATTTGCTTTTATTGCTTAAATAGAAATAAGAAATCCCCCCAATTGGTTACTTTAAGAAATTGATTACGAAATAACTACAATCGCCTCTCTGTGGATACGAACTCTTTCTTATCATATACTTTAGGAAAGTGAAATTATTTTTGACGCATACGACAGCGATCAATTGGCACTCTGGCAAGAACAATGTTCCTCGCTACTCTAAAGATGAGAAGTGGTGTGTCTTTCCGCTATTTTTGAACGGACCTTACATTTCATGTTCCAATATACTCCCTGCGAATCTCGCAAATTATCATCCTTGGGTATTTAATTGGCCCGAGAAAGCAAAAGAGGTATACTTCCTAACTTTTACTTATTTTACAATCTTCATTTCCTCTTATATCTAATCTTGCGAATTTTTCAGATCACCAAATTGAGAAGGAGTTACAAAAGAAATCCAAAGGCGAGTACTCTAGCGATACTTCGTTCAATCACGGATGAAGTAAGAAATATTTTTCCTTATTATTTTTAACAATATTGTTGCCTCTGCTTTCTTATCTTCATTCGGTAATGCGAATGTTGGCGTTGAAGAGAATGATATTTCTGAAGCTGCGAAGGCTAAAGGCAAGAATAAGATTACTCTTCGCAAGGATAAGTCTTCTGCTCCATCTTCTAAAAAACGGAAAATCCATTCCTCTTCTCACTCTAACTCCCAAACCGGCGAGAACTCTGATGAAGATAATGATGAGGTTGACACTTCTTTTGCAAAGGAGAATCATTCAGTCGAATCTGCTATGGCACAACTGTCTAGTGTTTTCTCTGATTCTATGCAAGGAATGAGAGATGATCGTTTTTCTGCTACATGCGAAGCTCTCGTAAATATCTGCGATGCCCCCCTGCTAGCGGATAATGATTCTTTTCGTGGAGTTTCCAGGACAATGACTCCCAGTTTCTTAAATGCACTTAGTGCCTTGGTATGTTCATATTTCTTTATTTCTTTGTGATTTCAATTATAAATCTTATCTTAACAATTTCTTTACTTTCCTTTATAGTCCTGGGAGAGCTTCCTTTGTTGTTGCCTCGGATCTCGAGAAAAGGCGCAACAATCTTGAAAAGAAAACCTTCAACTTAAGGAGAAGAACAAAGGATTAGAAGTTGAAGTTGCGACATCTCGCAAGAAGAATGAAAATGAGACTGCTCTTCACGAAAGAATTCAACAACCTGAAATCGAATCTTCTACCCGGAAAAATAAAATATCCACCTTCAAAGTGCTAATCAAAGAACTTTATGGTATAAAACTCTTCTCTTTCTCTTATTCTTATTTTGTCATTTACTTTTCTTTATCTGACTTATCATTTTCGCAGACATTTATAACCTCTCTGATGAAGCTATTATTCTTCACATATTTCCCGAGCCTATGGATAACGATGCTCTTCTTGCCCATCTCAATAGTTCTCTAAATAGCTTTTCAAATGACGGAATCAAACATCTTTCTTTGAACAACTTCAATCCAGGACTCCTCTTAGAGGCGAGATCATAGATCTAGCTTAAGTTTAGCCAACCAAATGAAACTCCTGCATCTTAGTTCCCAAGAGAAAATTAATATTTTAAGGAAGAAAATTAGAAATCTTATAGATGATAAAGATCGCATTTATAATCAAGGCGCTCAAGCATTAGCAGAATTTCAAAAAGCTCTTCTTGAAGTTCAAAATTGAGCGTGATGAATCTATTCACAAAATACTTGTTCTTAGCGAAAGACAGAATCAAATTCGTTCTCTTCTTCTTATAAATAATGAAGATGAATTCGCTTGGGCTGCGAAAGTTCTAGATAATGCCAAAATAACTTAGGTGTTAACGTTAGCCTTCATGTCTGATCAAACCGCCTTGGTTAAAGACATGATTTACGGCGAGAGAAGGTTGTTAATGGTTCTTCTTTATTTTATCGCTTCTTTTTTGTGAAATTGCTATTAAGTTACTAATCCATTATCATACGTTCGCAGAAGCTGAAAAGAGGTATCAAACAAGGATTGAAGAACTTGAATCTGAAAAATAACAACTTGCAAAGGACCTCTCTCTTCGCAACGACAAGTATTCCAAGTTGAAGAAGCAATTACAAACTACTGTAGCAAATTTCAATAATGATGCTGTCCGTTTTCGCAATCAAACCATTAAGACAGTTTGCGATGACCACAGTATTCCTCTTTCTTCATATCCTTGTCTTCTTGAAGAGGTTCCTGAAAATATACCTTCCTTAGATGTTTCTGATAGTGATGCTAGCGAAGAAGAGGAGTATGATGAAGAATAAGAATGAACTGAGAGATAGCTCCATTTTCCTTTTTCTCTTCTTGTAATATTTGTACATTCATCTCTCTAACCTTCCATTTTTGTAATCTCTTACTGTAAATCTATCATATGAAAATAAATAACAAGTTTTTACTCTAATCATTCCCATACTTGCCTCTGTTATTTAAATTTCACATGAGAGATTAAATCGATAATCTTTAAGTAATAAAACATCTTAGTTTCGCAACTGCTGTTGCTAACTCTTCACAAATAAATGAAGAAATATAGTCATTTTCGCAAGCTTATTTGCTTACTCAATTTCTTGTGTGGTCTTATCTTCATTTATGTTGAAGTTCATCATTGCGACAAGATCGCAGGACGTCTTTACATTTTCGTGTAATGACCCATTGATCTTGCCTTATCATTTCTCTTGTGTGGTCTTATTTTGCCTTCCTAGTTAAAGGTCTTATTTTGCCACCCCTCATTGCGACAAAATCGCAGGACGTCTTTACACTTTCATGTAACGACCCATTGATATTGTCTTATCATTTCTTTAGTATTTATGCCTCTGCAGGATATTTTTCTTGCGACAATATGACAGGCCTAAATGTTATTGCGAACGTAAAGCCCCATGACATTGCCGTCTTTGCGATTTAAATCGCAGGACGTCTTTACATTTTCATGTAAAGACCCATTGATCTCGTCTTACCCTCACTTTAGTATTATTGCCTCTTCAGATCATCGCGACAAATATGACAAGCCTAAATTTTCTTAAAATATAACCTCATGACATTTGCGTCTTAAGACACTTATCAGCTCCTAATGGAGGGTGCCGCCCTTATCATCTCCTCCCGGTTGCCCCTTCAAGGAGGCGTACATCGGCCATACAAGACTAGCTCCTCCCATCCGGTCTTAACAACAACCAGTTGTTTTCGCAGCCTCTTATCCCTTATACCTATAGGGCTTATGGTTACGAGACTGCACCCTAAGTGGAGTTTTCTTCGGGACGAGTGCAGCATGTGCCAAGACTTGCCAAGAATGGCCGAGACACTTCAAATACCCCAGGAACTCTTGGCTCAACCGTGTACCTCGGCGCCTTGGTCATACACTGACTCCTTGGGAGAGACCCTCGGTCGTCCAACCAGTGTATAACCTTATATATATAGTTGGAAATCCAAGGTATCTCCCCGGATGGGCTTTATTGACCCCAAATTTTCATGACTCAGTTCCGGGCGGTGTAACCTTTTCCCCGAGCCATGTCAAGAGATACCCCCTTATATGACGCACTTTAGGTCTTACATTTGCCTCTTTCCGAGATATCATTCGCGAACTAGGTGTACGCCATAAAGGTTCGTCCCATTCACTCATTCTTTCATTTCTCACAATTCGTTCAATCATTCATTGATTTTGATTATTTCTTCTCATTATCTTTGCGAAATTATCGCATAGTCTTGCTTCGTTTTCTGCGATCTCGCCTAAGTATTTAACCAGATTTTCATATGTTCTATCTCGCGAGACTTTCGCGTACTCCTTTTTCAATCGTCATATTCTTTGTACTTTCGACAAGTCTTTTTCCTTCAAGACAATTTTTTTTTTACACGAATCGAAAATCAATTATTCATTTCTTATACTTCTACTTGTTTCTCTCTACCTCTTCATTTAAACTTCCCCGATATTTCCTCCCCCGTTTGAAATCATCGCAATTTCAATCTGTCTTCGAGACACTGGTTTCAAGTAATGTATCTTCAGTTCTCACTTCTATTGCGTCCACCATCGGTCTGTCCCTTTCTTTGTGCTTCTTTAATGTTCTGCTTTCCAATTCTTCTTTGAGCAGCCCTTTCCTCGCAAGATTCCACATCAACTTCATAGCACTTTTGTCCCTCAGCCCAATCTCCTTTTATAACTCCAACACCACTGGGATGAGGAAATTTGATGCACTGGTGATAAGTCGATGCTATATCCAAGATCTCATGTAACCAAGGTCGCCCAATTAATGCATTATAGGGGGATTCCACATCGACTAAGCAAAACAAGATTTCAGTTGATAATCCTTTCAATGGTATTCGCATACGAGTTTCTCCTTTAGGTTTATTGGCAGTACCATTAAAACCATAAATCTTATAGGTTGAAGGTATCAAATCTTCGTCTTTCCCTCCCATAGTCTTGTAAGTGTGGTAAAAAAGGATGTTTACAGAGCTTTCAATATCAATTAAGATTCTATTTATTGCCCATGAATTTTCTTCTCCATCATCTTCATCATCAACAGGTTGTGGGTTAATCTCCAATCTTACCACTAATGGACTGTCATGCATCTCGCCACCCTCAGGTATCTCTTATGCAGTAAAAAAAAGAATCTTCGTTTGCCATTCTTTTAGTGGGGACGTCTTCTCGATGTTCATTATTTCTGTATTGTCAACATCTCTTGCGAAAACCCTACTGAGAACACTATCATGAAAATCTTCAATTGTCCTGTATTTAATGTACGGTAGAGAGTTGCGAAACGTGTTTTTGGCCTTTGCTCCAACTTCTACTACAAATGTTTCTTTCCCTTTTGTTGTATTTACTCTGTGAATTTCTCGGAGGTGTTGGTAATGGTTGAGTCTTCTCTTCACATTTTAAGAAATGATTTAGCTTCCCTTGGTCTATCATTCGGAGGATGATTCTTTTTATATTCCTACAATCATTCGTTAGTTGTCCATGAAAATGGTGATAGGAACAGAATTCATGACTTCACACCTGGAGGTGGTTCATTCCCCATGTTCCATGGTGCGGGTATGTTTTCCATCGTGGATTATTATAGCTTCCCATATTTTCTCCACGCTAGCGTTTAGTGGAGGCATCTTGATTTCTTCCCATACGACTCTATGACCTCGCTGCCCTCTATGATAATTCTGCCTCTGGCATCCGTAAGTCTCTTGTGGATGATCAATGTAGGATCATAATATCGCAACGGACAAGGTTTGCGGGATTAATAAACGACGGTGTCGCGAGGGAGTCGCAGGGAACTAAAATAAACGACGCGAGGAATAACGACGAGCAAAACAATTGGAAGACATGAAACCGCGAAGGTTAAGAAGTGTCGCGAGAATGAATATTTCGCATTTGCGACACTTCGCGAGACATTCCGAAAATAAAGGGTAGCTTAGTCATCATCCACTATGTATTACCCTATATAAAGGGCTAAATGAGTCTGTTGAAGGGAGAGATCTTTTTGAATGGTTAAGCAAGTCATTAGGAGAGAAAGTTTAGAGTGCTTTAATTTCTAAGTGTAATTCTATTTTCCCTGTAAACATTTTCATGAACTCAATCAATAAATATTCTTGATCTTACATCTTTCAATGGATTAATTAAGCAAAATTGAGTAAGGGGTGTAGTGTGGGATTTCCCGCAACTACATATGCGCTAGAAAACAGGGAAAGAGCAGAGATTGACGTATTAAATTGGAAAGAATTTGGATTAACAGAAAAAGGTTTGGAGAAGATACTCAAGAATTCATTGGAAAAGAGAAATGGCTAGAAGAAGAAATGTACAAGGGCAACCAACGATTGTAAGAAGAAGTGGGAGACTTCTTTGGAGAAAGGAGGAATGAAACAGAGAATCGTCAAGGATGAATATGAGAAATGATGGAGAAGATCAAAATCAGCACCGATCTCCCCGGAGCAAACGCGGCTGTGGATTATGATAGAGTAAGTGTGCATACTTGGAGGTCCGATTCTCAAGACGAGAGGGAAGAGGAGCAGCAGGCAGTGAACAATGGACAAGGAGGAGGCGAGCAAGGAATGAATGGATAAATGAATCCAGAAAACGAAGAAATCGCAGGCGTTAAAGATTAAGACAAACAATACACGAAGAGAGACGACTAGAGGCAGAGGAACGAGCAAACTTGACAAGACAAATCATGAATTGAGGATGGAAAATATGAGATTGCAAAATAGGAGATCAAGAAGTAGCGTGAGATCAAGTTCAAGATCGATTAGGGAAGAAAGAAGGAGTTTTACCAACAGAAAGTACCGAGGAAGAAAACCAACAAGAAACACAAAATCCAAGCACAGAGCATGGCGAGATAAGAGGGGAAATGGAAGATCGTTATATTCCTCACCCAAAATCTTCAAGATGAGCGGAATAGGGAAAATCAAGGAAACATGCGACTCCAAGGGCCGAATGACCCAGTGCTTGAAGGAGAATAATCTTGCACGGGAGAGAAGAATTGAGAAGAAACCGAGAGATTGAGGATGACATTGAGAGGCACTACATTGAACAAGCACGGCTAGCTCGCGAGAGAGAAAGGATAAGAGCAGAAAAGGAAAATCAAGAGATGGAAGAGGCAATCCGGCACAATAACCATGACAACCGGGAAAGAAGGAGGGAACAAAATCGTACCAATAGAAATATTAATGAAGAATATGAGATGGTGCAGATGAGAGCCGAGAGACAGCCAAGAAGAGAGAACAACCGATATAATGGCGTGCGAATGTGAAAGAAACGAAGAAGAGCGTCGCAGGGAAAGAAGAGGAGAAAATAACGAGGGGAAGGTCAAAATAGGCACGAGCGGTTAAGGAGAGAGGCGAGCTAAAAAGACCAGTAGAATCAAATTCTGAGGCAAATGAACAAATCTTAAGAGAATCAGTTGAAATGAGAGGATTACTGAACATGTAGAAGGGAAGGAGGAAGGAAACAATTAGACGAAGCCATCGCGAGAAGCTGCGAAGAATCCCTTCACGCTAGAAGTACGATGGGAGGAATACCTCCTAAGTGCAATCTACCTGCGCATTAACCAACATCTTTGACGGAACAACTCATGCGGTACAACATATCAAGGCTTATATGAGATGTATGTTGCGGTGGGAGAATCATGACGCATATCATGGTAAATATTTCTCATCAATCCTAATAGGAGAAGCACTAAAATGGTTTGAAGGTCTGCCAAGGAACACAATCACATCATTTAACCATTTACAAGCCACATTCACGGGAGCATACATAATGTAAATGACTCTTCGCGACTGTATCAAGATGTATTCGGGTTGAAACAAAGGGTTGGCGAGAGCTTAAGGCAGTTGACAATAAGATGGAGGACCATGTGTAGCGAAATGGCAGGAAGGGTTGAGGAAAGATATCTCATCCTCTCATTTGTGAATGCTCTCTTCGCGACTAACTTGTTATACATTCAAATTTTTAGAATCAAAAAATACAATCACGATGGCGAATCAGTGAGAGTTACTGGGGAAGAATATATTGCCCTAGAAGAAAGACAGAATGAAATGAATTCTTATCCAGTCGCGAACACAAGCTCGAATGTCTGCTAACGCAAGCTTGTTGCCTCAATTCATAAATACAAAGGCGAGCACTTCATGACAACAGCAAGCAAGAAAGTCAATGAGGACAAGGGAAGATAGTAGCCATGGGAAGCCACGATCAAGAAGAATTTGAACGAGAAAGGAACTACTACAACCGTAACAGCAATAATAAGATTCAGAGGCTAGATCATGTGCAAGAAACTTACGGTGGACGAAGGCAAAATAACCGTGGAGGGCAGAGAAGTCGCAGAATAGTATGGGAAGAGATTAAGATGCCCCCACTGAATGCTAGTGTGGAAAAGATCTGGGAAGCTATACTTGTGATGGAAAATGTACCAGCACCTTGGAACGTGGGAATGGAACCACCGCCAAAGCGATGAAGTCATGAGTTTTGTTCTTACCATCGCCCATGGGCATCAAACAAACGATTGTAGAAACATAAAGAGAATTATTCTCGGGATGATTGATCGTGGAAGTCAATCACTTTCTAAAGGGAGAAGAAAAGACCAGACATTACCACCACCACCAGAGATGCATGCATGCAGTGTCGCAAAAAGGAAAGGAAACATTTGTGATAGAAGTGGGAACAAAAGCTAGAAATTTGAACTGCAACTCTATCGTCCACTCCTATCGCACAATCGAAGATTTTCATGACAACGTGCTCGGTAGAGTCTTTGCGAGAGATGCTAATGATAAAGAAATAATGAGTCTCGAGAACGACTTAGATTAGAAAAGTGGCAGCTGAAGACTATTTCTTTCTCTGCAGATGAAGTGCCAAAAGGAAGAGAAACACATGATAGCCCGTTGGTTGTGAAACTAGAGATTAACCCAAAACCAGTTGATGGAGAAGATGATGAAGCGAAGCTTGTCAAGGCGATCAACGAATCTAATCGACACCTTAAGTTCGGTGAATATTCTCTTTTACCATACTTACAAGACGATGGGAGGAAAGGATGAGGATTTGATCCCTCGACATACAAGATATATGGCTTTAATGGCACCGCAAACAAGCCAAAGGGAGAGGTTCACATGAGAATACCTCTACAAGGATTATCAACTGATGTTTTATTCGGTGGTTGACGTGGAATCCCAGTATAATGCACCGATTGGGAGGCCATGGCTTCATTAAATCTTGGGGGTCGCATCAACATACCACCAATGTATAAAATTTCCACATCCAAACGGCATTGGTATCATACAGGGAGATTGGAAGGAGTCGCAACAATGTCATGAGGTCGATGTAGAAAGCTTCGAAGAAAGAAATGCCAAAAGAAAGGGTTGGAAGCAACATGTGAGAGATGAGCGGAAAGGAAAAACTGATGGTGGATGCTATAGAAGTAAGGACTGAACATACCTCGCGAGGTGAATGCCTAGAGACAGGCGAATATTATGATAATAAAGAAGCAAAGGATATGAGGAACAAAAGGCATAAGAAGTGAATAATCAACAAAAACAGGAGAAAAAGTAGCAATTGAAGTAATGATGTGCGAGAATCTCGCATGATCAAGAGTAAATGAGAATTGGTTAAGAAAGAAAAGTGAAATACAACAAATGAAACAGAACTATGCGAATACTTCGTAAACAAATATCTGCAAATAATGAAACATGAATGATTGAATGATGTAACAAATATGAATGAGTAAAAGAATGGGACGAACCTTTATGGCGTACACCCTAGTTCACGAATAACATTTCGTAAGAGGCAAATGTAAGACCTAAAGTGCTTCATATAAGGGGTATCTCTCGACATGGCTCGGGGGAAGGTTACACCGCTCCACGAAGCCTGAGTCATGAAAATTTGGGGCCCATGAAAGCCTATCCGGAGAGATACCTTGGATTCCCAACTATATAAGGTTATACCCTGGTTGGGCGACCGAGGGTCTCTTCCAAGGAGTCGATGTATGCTCAAGGCGCGAGGTACACGGTTGAGCCCGAGTGCCCGGGATGGATGAACCTACCCTGGCCATTCTTGGCAAGTCTTGGCATATGTTGCACTCGCCGAAGAAAACTCCACTTAGGGTGCAGTCTCGTAACCATAAACCATATAGGTATAAGGGATAAGAGGTGCAAAACAATCGGTTGTTGTTAAGACCGGATGGGAGGAGCTAGTCTTGTATGGCCGATGTTTCGCCTCCTTGAAGGGCAACGGGAGATGATAAGGGCGACGCTCTCCATTACGGGGAGTGTCAAAACAGACGCAAATGTCATAAGGCTATGTTCTCGCAAGAGAATTTAGGCTTGTCATATTTGTGCAATGATCCCCGAGAGGCAATAATACTAACGCGAGGGTAAGGCGAGATCAATGGGTCTTTACACGAAAGTGTACGGACGTCCTGCGATTTCGTCATGCATTTACGGTAATGTCATGGGGCTTTATGTTCGCAAGGATATCTAGGCCTGTCATATTGTCGCAACTAAAACATCTGCAGAGGCAAAAATACTTGGAAAATGATAAGGCAAGATCAATGGGTCTTTACATGAAAGTGTAAAGACGTCCCATGATTTTGTCGCGATAGAAGGTGGCGGGGAAGACCTCTAATTAGGGGAGGTCTAACTTGGAAGACCACACAAAAATGATAAGGCAAGGTCAATGGGTCATTGCATGAAAATGTAAAGGCGACCTGCGACCTTATCGCAACAAGAAGAAATAAAACAAAGACTACCTGAAATGGTAAGGCGAGACAAGTAAGATTCTTGATTTATGAAGATACTGCGACCTCGTCGCCACGATACATTTCAATAACAATTATTCAACAAAATACATGATGACGACTAAAATCTTCCATCCCGAAGATAAATAACGGGGGCAAGTATGGGAATGGAAAAGATGGAATATTGTTATTCATCTTACATTAAAAAGTTATACATCAATAATGTTAGCCAATCATATTACAAAGAAGAACTACCAAAAAGGGAGTGAAGATTGAATTTAGAGGGGAACAATCCAAGAAGTACACTATAATAAAGAGATACTGAAATGTACGGATATTACAGCAAATAAAGAAAACAAAAAGAATTATCTCTTTGGTGATTCTTCTCCTTCATCCGATTCTTCCAGTCCTATTATTCTCATCGCCAATTTTCTTCTTCGCTAGCCTCACTTCTCGAAACGTCCGAGACAGTGATTCTCGGGAACCTTTTCAGAAGCCGGGGATATGAATGCGAGAGGGATATTGTGGTCCTTACAAACATACTCCATGGCTCCATTGCAAAACGAAACTGACATCATTATTAAAGTTCTCCACCTGTCGTTAGAAATTGTTTCTTCAACTTGAAATATTTATTCTCACAAGGAGAGACTCTTTCTGGTGCTTCTTTTCGGTTTGAGTTCTTCAATTCTCATTGGAAAATTCTGGCGAGTTGTTCTTTTTCAGATTCAAGTTCTCTAATTCTAACTTGAAGCCTCTTCTCAAATTCTGCAAATAAGTAACAACAAGTTAATAATTTACAAGCAATACTACTTAAGTAAGAAGCAATGGGTATAATAAGTAACCTTCTCTATCGGATATCATATCTTTAATCAAGGAAGTATGCTCGGCATGAAGACTAACATCAACACCTAGGTTATTCTGGCATTATCTAAAACTTTGCAGACCGGGAGAATTCATCATCACTATTAATAACAAGAAGAGAATTTAACTTGCTCTTCTCATTTGCTTAAGTATGGTATTCGATGAAGGAGTTCATCTCGTTCAACTTGCACACCAAGAAGAGATTTGTGGAATTACGCTAACGCATGTGCACCTCAAGTAGTAATGCGATCGTTCTCATATGAGATCACTAATTTTCTTCCTTAAAGTCTTGATTTTCTTCTGGAATCAAGGTACATTCGTTTAAAGCGATTAGTTAAATTTAAACTAGATCTGTGTTCGATCTCTAAGAGATGATATTTGGATTGAAGATCCTTTAATGAAAGGAGGTTAGTTTTATTTGAGGAATTACTTAGAGATTGATTGAGGTGAGTAAGAAGGACATCATCATTCATAGGCTCGGGAAATGAATGGAGAAGAATGGATTCTTCGGAGAGATTATATACGTCTGCGAGAATAATAGTCAGACAAAGAAAAATAAAAGATAATGTGAAAAGGATTTGAGAATTGAAAATTACTATACCATAAAGTTGCTGATTTGAATTCTGAAGAGTAGATACTCTCTCCTTTTGGGAGTCCAGATCGGCTTCTAATTTTTGAATCTTATCGCGAGATGACGCAGGCTTGACTTCGGCTCTTGGGTCTTCTTGTTCAATTGTAAATTTCTCTTTTCAAGATTGTTGCGCCTTCTCTCGAGATCGAGGCAATTACAAAAGAAGTTTTCCAACCTATGAAAGAAGATAGAAAAACCGTTAATACATATATATTTAAAAATTTAAAATTAACAGGAAATATGACCGCATGCATACAAAGACCCAAGTGCGTTCAAGAAGTCGGAGACACAATTCTAGAGGCTCCATTGAAAGAATTATTGCCCTCTAGTAAAGATTACACACATTTGCGAGAGTCCCTAAAAGGGAAGCTAGGGGAGCATCTCCCATTCCTTGGAAAGAGTCTGAGAAGATGCTAGATAACTGATCCATAGGAGAACCAGCTAATGGAATCTCTTTAGCAAAAGAGGGATTCGAATCATGGTTATCCTCGTCAGAAGATTCAGAGCTTGAGCTAAGGCGAGAAGAAGATTGAATCTTTCGCTTCTTAGTTAATGGAGCAGAAGATTTATCTTTGCGAACGGTTTTACCCTTACTTTTAATCTTCGCGGCTATAGCTTCTTCAACTCAACCTTCGCATACGGTTAAAGATAAGAAAGAGGCAACAATATTGTTTCAAATAACAAAGGAAATGTTTCTTACTTCACCCGTAAGCGATCGAAGTATTGTCGAGTACTCTCCAACGGATTATCCTTGTAGCTTCTTCTCAATTTGGCGATCCGAAAAATTTCACAAACTCAAGCAAATATAAAAAGAAAAGTTGCAAAGGCAAGATTTGAAGTGGAAAACATACCTCTTTTGCCTTATCGTGCCATTTGAATTCCCAAGGATGATATCTGCGAGATTCGCAGGAAGAATATGTGAGCCCGCGATGTAAGGGCCATTTAAAATCAAGGGTACAACCCACCACTTCTCATCTTTGGAGTGGCGAGGAGTAGTATTATTGCCGGGTGCCGGTCAATATCTTGCATGAGTAATTTATCCTCGGGACATTATCCTTCTTTTCGAAATGCCCCACGAGATTTCGCATTCATCTTTATCACTTTGAATAATTTTCAAAAAGTTGTCTACGAGTGTACTTCTCGTGACTATTTCCAAGTAAATCGGGGTGTCTAACGGTATTAGGGTATAAAGATCCTTTGCCGGCCCACCACGATTCGCGAACTCAAGCATTAAGGCGAATGCAATCGCCACTTAATTGATAAACAGCCCGAGAGAATTTTTCATGGGCCAAGATTTCATAAAATAATGGCATCTCGAGGGATTGTATAAGGGAATGGGAAGTCTGCGAGGAGCTGACCTAGCGAGACTATAATCTTTTGATCATCACATTGATGATCGAAAACAACTTTGCGAAAAGAATAGATGAAGATTCTTGATCGGGAATGGTTGATAGAGTAAAACCCTTCTCGAGCAACTTCATTTGAACTTCATCAAAAGAAGATTTGTATGCACGACTAATGAAAGCCATTATCGGTATGAATGGATGGGAGGTTGGAGATTAGGATCGGCGTTAGAAAGGATGAAGAAAAGAGTTACTGATGGCGGGAGCGCAAATTGCGGAAGGAGAGAGTCAAGAAAAGTTGCAGAGAGAAGTTAAAGGAAGAAAATAGGAGGAAAGAAAGCTATATATAGAAAAATCAAAAAGATTCTTGAGAAAACGAGGGCATTTAATGCGAGAAGAACCACGAGCGGTCGAGAATAAACGGTTGGAAGAGACGTGTCGAAAAAGACTTTAATGGTCAAAATCAGTGGTATGCGGAGCTGAAACAGAAAAAGATAAGTAGTTGCGGCAAATCAAAATATTGATTCTCATGACATTCTCCCCTCGCAGAGGAGATGTAAGGAGATACGGGAGACGGAACTTCATATATACTACAAAGAAGCTTGAACTTCGCTAAAAGAATAGAGGCAAAACGTACTTTTCAAGAAAAGTATTCTTTCGCTCGTTCCTTCACCAATTGAAACCAAGGATTATTACAAGAATGAATTTTTCCTTCAAATCGCTCTTCAAGCAATATTCAAGGAAAAAGAGGCAAGATGTAGGATCATAATATCGCAACGGACAAGGTTTGCAGGATTAATAAGCAGCGGTGTCGCGAGGAGTCGTGAGGAGCTAAAATAAACGACGCGAGGAATAACGACGAGCAAAACAATTGAAGACATGAAACACGGCGAAGGTTAAGAAGTGTCATGAGAATGAATATTTCGCATTTGCGACACTTCGCAGACATTCTGAAAATAAAGGGTAGCTTAGTCATCATCCACTATGTATTACCCTATATAAAGGGCTAAATGAGTCTGTTGAAGGGAGAGATCTTTTTGAATGGTTAAGCAAGTCATTAGGAGAGAGAAAGTTTAAGAGTGCTTTAATTTCTAAGTGTAATTCTATTTTCCTGTGTAAGCATTTCATGAACTCAATCAATAAATATTCTTGATCTTACATCTTTCAATGGATTAATTAAGCAAAATTGAGTAAGGGGTGTAGTGTGGGATTTCCCGCAACTACAATCAAGTCTTTGAATTTTATTATTTCCGCCATGGTTGTAGAAATTTCTTTCTCTTTCAAATTCTTCCTGATCGCGACTTCCCATGGCTAACAACTTTTGCAGGCCATCATTCTAAGTATCATCATCCCTTGTTGACCTTGCGAGGTACTCATACCACAAATGTTGATCAATTTGGGTAACAAACTTGCATTCGCAGCTCCTGAACTTGTATTCGCGACGGGGTATGATTCCATCTCATTTTGTTTTTCTTCTAGAGAAATATACTCCTCCTGAAGTTCTCGCAGCTCAGTCATTGTGATTGTATTCTTGACTCTAAAAATTTGAATATATAACAGATTTGTTGCGAACATAGCATTAATGAATGATAAGATGAGATATCTCTCCTCCACACGACCAGCCATTTTGCTACACATTGTATTCCATCTCACAGTTAGATGCTTCAAGCTTTCACCAACCTTTTGTTTTAACCCAAATACATCTTCAATACCAGGTCGCAAGGAATTATTACTTATATATGCCCCTAAAAATATAGCCTGCAAGTGATTGAAAGAAGTTATTGTATTCTTCGGTAGTCCTTCAAACCATTTCAAAGCTTCTCCTATCAAACTTGATGCAAAATATTTGCACAATATAGCATCATGATTCTCCGATTGTAACATACATCTCATATAAGCTTTGATATGTTGTATCGCACAAGTTGTTCCATCGAAAATGCTGGTTAATATAGGTAAGTTGCACTTCGGTGGTATTCCTCCTAATTGTATCTCTTGTGTGAACGGAGTTTTCGTAGCTTCTTCTATGGCTTCATCCAACCGTCTCTTTCCTCCTCCCCTTTTACTGCTCATCATTCCTCTCATTTCTGCCAATTCTCTCAAAATTTGTTCATTTACATCAGAATTTGAATCCATTGGTCTTTTTAGTTCCGCTTCTCTTCTCCTGCGTTCATGTCTACTTTGACTTTCTTGTTCATCATTCTTTTCTCGTCTTTCTCTGCGATCTACTCCTTCATTTCTTTCACGAATTCGCACACCGTTATATCTATCAATTTAACTTCTTTGTTGCCTATCAGCTCTCCTTTGTGCTCTTTCATATTCTTCATTAATATTATCATTGTTGCGATTTTGTTCTCGCCTTCTTTCTCGATTATCATGATTATTCTGGCGTATTGCCTCTTCCAATTCTTGATTTTCCATTTCTGTTCTTAATTTTTCCCTCTACTTAAGCTAGACGTTTGTTCAGCATAGTGTCTTTCAATTTCATCTTCAATCTCTTTTTGCTTCCTCCGTGCTTCTCTCCCATGCAATATTCTTTTTCCTTCCTCTTGATTTTCTTCATCAACTGGATTATTCCGCCCATGACGCTGCCTATTTCCTTGATTTCTACCATTCTGCTCATTTTGAAGAGTCTCGGGACGTGGGATATAACGATCTTCCATCATTTCTCTTCTCTCGCAATGTTTTGTGCCTGGATTTTGTGCTTCTTCTTGGTTTTCTTCATCAGTATTTTCTGTAGGTAAAATTCTCCTTCTTTCCTCTCTAATCGATCTTGAACTTGACCTTGTAGTGCTTCTCGACCTTCTTTTTGTAATGTCGATGTTTTCCATCCTCAGCTCATGATTCTGTCTTGTCAAATTTGCACGTTCCTCTGCCTCTAATCGTCTTTCTTCATGTATTGTTTGTCTCAATGCCTCTAATGCTGTGATCTCTTCATTTCCATATGTAGTTGCAGGATTTCCTACACTACACCCCTCATTAGATTCAACACAATTAATACATTTAAAGATGAATATCTATGAATTTGATTGATTATTTTCTTGAAATGTCTACAAAGAATGATAGAAAACAATTAAGGAAATTACAATCACTCTAGATTTTCTCTCTCCTAATGACTTGCTTAACAATTCAAAAAGACCTCCTCTACAATGATTTACTCAACCCTTTATATAGGGTATTACATAGTGGATGACACTAAAGTCCCCTTTATTTTCGGGAATGACTCAAGTATAGCAAGTGTATAAGTATTCGTCTTCGCGATGCTCCTAAATCTCGCCAAATCTTCACACTTTTCTCATGTTCGTACATCGTCATCCATTGCATCATTTATATTATTTCCTGCGACACCTTCGCAATGTTATTGATCTCGCAAGGTATTGATGTCGCGATATTCTCGATCCTACATCTTGCCTCTTCTCATGTCTTTTTCTGCGAAGGAGAAAATGTCATGAGAATCTATATTTAAAATGCCGATTGCTCATCTTTATCTCGCGATTGTTCACTTTTATCCGTTTTATTCATGTACTAATTTATTACGGGTGTTCCTTCTTCCACTCTTTTCTTGACACGTCTCTTTCAACCGCTTATTCTTGACCATTACGTCCCATCTCGCATTAAATGCATTTGTTTTCTCGAGGATTCTCTTCTCTATATATAGTTTTCTTACCCTTCTCTTTTTCTCTTTTTATTTTCCTTCGCAACTTTCCTTTAACTTTCTTCCTCCGCAATTTGCGCTTTCTCTTGTAATCCTCCCCTTCAATTTTCTCAATCTTCAGTTCTTCATTCATTCCCATACTATATTAATGGCTTCACTTGGTCGTATATAAACCCCTTTTGAAGAAACTCAAAAGAATTTGCAAGAGAAGGGTTTCACTTTATCAACCATTCCTGAACAAGAATCTTCGTCCATTCTCTCCGCAAAAATGTTTTCGATCATCCCAGATGATCATAAAATCATAGTCTCGCTAGGTCAACTCCTCGCAGGACTACCCATTCCTTTATACAATCCCGAGATACCATTATTCTATGAAATCTTGCTCATGAAAAATTCTCGCAGCTGCATTATCACTTAGCTGCCGCATCCGTTTAATGCTTGAATTCGTCAACCGTGGAGGCGGCTGGTAAAGATCTTTATATCCGATGATGTCAAAGATCCTAGATTTGTAAATTTAGAGATAGCACGAGAAGTATCTGTAGAGAACTTCTTTGCGAATTATGCGATTATAAATATGAGAAATGATAAATCTCGCTGGGGTGCTCAATTGAAGAAAAAGATAATGTTGATGTTTGATAAGCGCTCATGACAAGATATTGACTAGCATTCGGGCAACAATAGTACTCCTCATCATTCCAAAGATGAGAAATGGTGGGTTGTTCCTTTATTTTTGAAGGTTCACACGCACTCCCTGCGAATCTCGCAGACTATCATCCTTGGGAATTTAAGTGGCCCGAGAAGGCAAAAGAGGTATATTTCTTATTTCAAAGCTTTGCTTTTGCGATATTCCCTTCTTCTTATATTTACTGAGTTTGCAAAGTTTACAGGTTGACAAACTGAGGAAAAGTTATGAAAGATACCCAAAGGCGAGTACTCTGGCGATACTCCGATCGATCATGGATGAAGTAAGAAATATTTTCTTTTGTTATTTTTAACAATATTGTTGCCTCTATTTCTTATCTTCATTCGTGTGCGAAGGTTATTGAACAAACAAACATCCCGAGAAGCTGCGAAGGTTAAGGGAAAATAAAATCACTCTTCACAAGGACAAGTCTTACCTCCGTTTTCTAAAAACTAAAACCCAACCCTCTTCTCATTCTAGTTCTCGAACTAGCGAAAGATCCGACGAGGATGAAAACGAGATTGGTACTTCCTCTGCGAGGGAGAATCACTCACTATTTTCTGATGGCGCAATTATCTAGTGTCTTCTCCCGGACTCTATGCAAGGATTAGGAGATGATCATTTATCTAACTCATATGCTCTCGCTAAAATTTGTGATGCCTTCATTGTTAGAGGATAATGAATCTTTTCTTTCTAGAATATTGACTTCCAGTCACTTAAATGCTCTCAATGCTTTGGTATGTTCATATTCCTTTGTTTCTCTGTAATTTCGATTATAAGCTTTATCTTAACTATTTCTTTACTTTCTTTTATAGTCTCAGAGAGCTTCCTTTGTTGTTGCCTCAGATCTCGAGAAAAGACGCTAACCTTGAAAAGAAAAATCTTACTCAAAGAGAAGATCCAAGAACTAGAAACTGAAGTTGCGTTATCTCGCAGGAAGGATGAAAGAATTCAACAAGTTGGGCCGAGTCTACTTCTCAAAAGAATAAAATATCTACTCTTCAAAGTGTGAATCAACAACTTTATGGTACAAAATTTTTACTCTTCAAATCGTCTTTATTTTGTCATCTACTTTTCTTTGCACGATTTATTATTTTATGAGACATATATAACCTCTCTGAAGAAGCCATTCTTCTCCATTCATTTCCTGAGCCTATGGACAATGATGCTCTTCTCACTCACCTCAACGAATCTTTAAGTAGTTCGTCAAACAAAATTGATTCCCTTCCATTAAATGAACTTCAAACCAAATACCGTCTTTTAGATATTGAGCATAGATTTAGTTTAGGTTTAGCCAATCGATTTAAACAAATGTATATTGATTCCCATAAGAAAACCAAAACTTTAAGGAAGAAAATTAGTGGTCTCACAGATGACAAAGACCGCATTGCTAATAAAGGTGCTCAGGACGTTAGCAAAATTTCAAAAATCTCTTCTCGAAGTAAAAATTGAACGAGATGAATCTCTTCGTCAGAATGCCATTCTTAATGAGCGAGAAGATCAAATTCGTTCGCTTCTTGTTATAAATAAAAATGATGAATTTGCTTGGGCTGCGAAGGTTCTAGATAATGCCAGGAATAACTTAGGTGTTGATGTTAGTCTTCATGCCATGCATACTGCCTTGGTTAAAGATATGATATCGACGAGAGAAGGTTGTTTATTGTACTTTCTTGCTCCTTACTTAGTATTGTTATTGAATTGTTAACCCATTGTCATATGTTTTGCGAAATCCGAGAAAAGATTTCAAACAAGGATTGAAGAACTTGAGTCCGAAAAAGAACAACTTGCACAAGACTTTTCTCTTCGCAACAACAAGTATTCTAAGTTGAAGAAACAAGCGCAAGCTACGGTAGCAATTTCAACAACTATGATGTTCGCTTTCGCAATCAAACTATTGAGACAGTTTGCAATGACCACAAGATTCCTCTTAGTTCATACCCTTGTCTTCTTGATAATAATCCCGAAGATATGCCTTTCTCGACGTTTACGATAGCGAAGCTAGTGAAGAAGAAGAGTCATGGCGAGAAGAAGGATGAAATCGAAGAATCTGATAAAGAAGAAGAATCTTCCAAGAAATAACTTCCTTTTCTTCTTTCATTTCTTGTAATATCTGTATATATATCCTTTTAATCTTCTATTTCTATAAACTTTCATTGTAAATTTCTTGGATTACTCAATATGAATTCAACCTTTGTTTTCTTTACTTGCGCATACTAATCAAGCAATTCTTCTTTGTATTATCATTTATTTTCTTGTTTCCTTTATGCATAAATCTATCATATGAAAATGAATAAAAAAATTTCATCACATGCATTCCCATACTTGCCTCTATTATTGATTTGCAAATGAGAGATTTATTTTGAAGTTCATCATCGCGACAAGATCGCAGGATATCATCATAAATGAAGAAATCTATTGATCTTGCCTTATCATTTCATGTAATGACCCATTGACCTTGTCTTATCATTTCTTAAGTATTTTTGCCTCTGCAGGATATTTTATTTGCGACAATATGATAGGTTTAAACACTCTTGCGAATGTAAAATCCCATGACATTGCCGTCTTCAGCGATTTAAATCGCAGGACGTCTTTACATTTTCATGTAAAAACCCATTGATCTCGCCTTATCCTTGCGTTAGTATTATTGCCTCTACAGGATCATCGACAAATATGACAAGCCTAAATTTCCTTGCGAAAATAAAGTCTCATGAAATTTGCGTCTTTTGACACTTATCGGCTCCTAATGGAGGGTGCCGCCTTATCTTCTCCTGGTTGCCCCTTCAAGGAGGCGTACATCGGCCATACAAGACTAGCTCCTCCCATCCGGTCTTAACAACAACCAGGTTGTTTTCGCACCTCTTATCCCTTATACCTATATGGTTTATGGTTACAAGACTGCACCCTAAGTGGAGTTTTCTTGGTAGAGTGTAGCATATACCAAGACTGCCCAAGACACTTCAAATGCCCCAGAACTCTTGGCTCAACCGTGTACCCCGCCTTGAGCATACACCGACTCCTTGGAAGAGACCCTCGGGCGTCCAACCAGGGTATAACCATATATATATAGTTGGAAATCCAAGTATCTCCCCTGGATAGGCTTTCATGGGCCCCACATTTCCATGACTCGGGTTCCGGGAGCGGTGTAACCTTTTCACCGAGCCATGTTAAGAGATACCCCCTTATATGACGCACTTTAGGTCTTACATTTGCCTCTTGCGAAATATCATTCGCGAACTAGGGTGTACGCCATAAAGGTTCGTCCCATTCACTCACTCTTTCATTTTTGTTAATTCATTCAATCATTCATTTTTTTCTTGAAGCTATCGCGCAATCTTACATTGTTTAATCATTTTTGTGTTTTTCATTTCTTCAATCAAATTGTCATACATTCTTAATGGAGAGATCCTCACATATTTCTTCTTCAATTATTTTTTCTTCCTCTTACCCTTAACAAGCTTTTGTTACTGCTTTTAATGATTACTCACTTCTTACACTTTTTTCTCTGTTGCTCTCTCCGCCTCGCATCATTCAAATCTCTTAATGATTCCTTTCCATCATAATTTTCAACTGTTTCCATGCATCTTTTCTGCAATGTATCTTCTCCTCTTACATCAATGGCATCTACCATCAATCTTTCTCTCCTTTGTTCATCTTTTGCATGTTGCTTCCAACTCTTTCCTTTCGCAGACTCTCTCTTCGCAACTCTCCACGTCGATCTCATAACATTTTTGCCCTTCCATCGGTCTCCCTTTATAATTCCAACACCACTAGGATGAGGAAACTTTATACACTGATGATATGTTGACGCTACACCCAGAATTTCATGCAACCATGGCCTTCCGATCAATGCATTATAAGGGGATTCCACATCGACCACACAGAACAAAATATCAGTAGATAATCCTTGCAAGGGTATTCTCATATGAACTTCTCCTTTAGGCTTGTTTGCTGTGCCATTGAAACCATATATTTTGTATGTTGAAGGTATCAATTCTTCATCCTTTCCCCCCATAGTCTTGTAAGTATGGTAAAAGAGGATGTTTACCGAGCTTTCAGTATCAATTAATATTCTATTGATTGCCCAAAGAATTTTCTGCTTCATCATCTTCGCCATCAACGGGTTTTGGATTAATTTCCGGTTTTACAACCAATGGGCTATCATGTATTTCGTACCTTTGGGTATTTCTTAGAGAGAAAGAAATAATTTGCGATTTACTCTTTTTAATTGCGATGTCCTCGCAATGTTCAACACTTCTTTATTATCAACATCCCTCGCAAAAACTCTACTGAGTATGTTATCATGAAAATCTTCAATTGTACGATATGAGTGAACAATGGAGTTGCAAAATAAATTTTTAGCATTCGCTCCAACTTCTATTACGAACGTTTATTTCCCCTTTGATGATGGTGGCGACAATGGTTGAACTTTCTCTTCACTTTCTAGAAAGTGATTCAGCTTTCCTTGATCAATCATTCTAAGGATGATTCTTTTTATGTTTCGAGTCATTTGTCGAATGTCCATGAAAACGGTGGTAAGAGCAGACCGTGACTTCTATCACCGGTGGTGGTTCATTCCCATGTTCCATGGTGCGGGTATGTTTTCCATCAAGAGTATAGCTTCCCATATCTTTTCCACACTAGTATTCAGTGGTGGCATCTTGATTTCTTCCCATACTACTCTATGACGTCGCTGCCCTCCATGATAATTCTGTTTTTGACTTCCATAGGTTTCTTGTGAGTGATCAAGTCTTTGAATTTTGTTATTGCTGCCACGGTTGTAGTAGTTTCTTTCTCTTTCAAACTCTTCTTGATATCGGCTTCCCATGGCTACTAACTTTGGCGGTCCATCATCTATCACTCTTTCTTGTTGCCATTGCGAGGTACTCGCCACTGTGTGTATTAATTTGGGTAACAAACTTGCATTCGCAGCATTTGAACTTGTATTCGCAATTGGATATGATTCCATCTCATTTTGCCTTTCCTCTAAAGCATTATACTCCTCTTGAAGTTCTCGCAGCTCCGTCATCGTGATTGTATTCTTGACTCTAAAAATTTGAATATATAGCACATTGGTTGCGAACATAGCGTTTATAAATGATAAAATGAGATATCTTTCATCCATTCTTCCAGCCATCTCGCTACACATCGTCTTCCATCTCACAGTTAGGTATCTTAAACTTTCACCAACTCTTTGTTTCAGCCCAAATACATCTTCAATCCCTGGTCGCGAGGAGTTGTTACTTATGTATGCCCCTAAGAATATAGCTTGTAGATGGTTGAATGACGTGATGGTGTTTGTTGGTAAACCTTCAAACCACTTCGATGCTTCTCTGTTAAACTTGATGCGAAATATTTGCACAATATAGCGTCATGATTTTCCCACCGTAACATACATCTTACATACGCTTTGATGTGTTGTATTGCGCAAGTTGTTCCATCAAAAATGCTTTGGTCAATGCGGGTAAATTGCACTTTGGGGGTATTCCTCCTAATCTGCACCTCTAGTGTAAAGGGATTTTTCGCCTTCTTCGATTGCCTCATCCAATTGTCTTCTTCCTCCTCCTTCTATTGTTCAACATTCCTCTCATTTCTCGCCAACTCTTTTAAGATTTGTTCGTTTACATCGGGGTTCAAATTTATTGGTCTTTTTAGTTCCGTTTCTCTCCTTCTTCGTTCATGTCTATCTTGATTTTCTTGTTCAAAGATTTTATTCTCTTCTTTCTCTGCGACTTTCTTCTTCATCTCGTTCTCGGATTCGCACACCATTGTATCCATCATTTTCTCTTCTTGGTTGTCTATCAGCTCTCCTTTGTATTCTTTCATACTCTTCATTTATATTTCCATTGTTGCGATTTTGCTCGCGTCTTCTTTCTCGATTGTCATGATTATTCTCGCCTGAATTTCTTCCTCCAATTCTCGTTCTTCCATTTCTACTCTTAATGCGAGCTAGACGCGCTTGTTCAATATAATTCTTTTCGATGTCATCTTCAATCTCCTTTTGTTTCCTCTGTGTTTCTCTTCCATGCAGTATTCTTCTTCCTTCTTCCTGATTTTCTTCATCAATTGGATTATTCTCACGCCTATTTCCTTGATTTCCATTATTTTGGTCACCCTCAAAATCTCTCGGACGCGGAATACACACCATTTCCCTTCTTTCGCAAGTATCCTTCACCGAGATTTAGCTCTCTTTCTAAATTTTCTTCATTAGCATTTTCTACAGGTAACATTCTCCTTCTATCATCTCTAACCGATCCTGGTCTTGACCTGGTATTACTTCTCGACCTCCTATTCTGCAACCTCATATTTTCCATTCTTAACTCATGGTTTTGCCTTGTTAAATTTGCGCGTTCTTCCGCTTCTAATCGTCTTTCTTCATGTATTGTTTGTCTCAACGTTTCTAATGCTACGATTTCTTCATTTCTATGAGCTGTTTCTCCCATTTCTTCTCGATTTCTCTCCTCTTGTTCATTATTTATCAATTGTTGCACTTCTTCTCTTTCTTCCACATCTGATCTCCATGTATGCACGCTCACCCTATCATAATCTATTACTCTATTCGGTGCTGGTTGAATTGGTGGTTGAATTTGACCTTCTTCTCTATCTCTTGCGTTTATTCTTGATGGTTCACCTACTTCATTTCTCCTTTCTCCAGCTAATCTCCCACTTCTCCTCACAATTCTTTGTTGTTACGATGCATTCCTTCTTCTAGCCATTTCTCAATTTTAGTAAATTGTTTGAAAATTATTCAAAATTTCTTTCGTTACTCCTGATTCTTTCAATTCACAAGATTAATCTTCTACTCAGTCCCTGTTTCTAGCGCATATGTAGTTGCAGGATTTCCTACACTAAACCCCTCATTAGATTCAACACAATTAATACATTTAAAGATGAATATCTATGAATTTGATTGATTATTTTCTTGAAATGTCTACAAAGAATGATAGAACATAATTAAGGAAATTACAATCACTCTAGATTTTCTCTCTCCTAATGACTTGCTTAACAATTCAAAAAGACCTCCTCTACAACACAGATTTACTCAACCCTTTATATAGGGTATTACATAGTGGATGACAACTAAGTCAGTCCTTTATTTCGGGAATGACTCGCTAAGTATCGCAAGTGTATAAGTATTCGTCTTCGCGACGCTCCTAAATCTCGCCAAATCTTCACACTTTTCTCATGTTCTGGCTGTCGTCATCCATTGCGTCATTTATATTATTTCCCTGCGACACCTTCGCAATGCTGTCGTTTATTGATCTCGCAAGGTATTGATGTCGCGATATTCTGATCCTACACCATGAATTATTTCTCCAATCCCTTCTCGGTCTCTCTCCTCTTGTCCATTGTTTACCAATTGTTGTTCTTCTCCCCTTTCGTCCCGTCGATCTCCAAGTATGCACGCTTACTCTATCATAATCCACGATTCTATTTGCTCTTGGTTGAATTGGTGATTGAATTTTATTTTCTTCATTATTCCTCATGTTCATTCTTGATGATTCTCCCATTTCATTTCTCCCTTCTCCGGCAAGCTAACAGTTGTTGGTTGTTCGGATGCATTTCTTCTTCTAGCCATTTATTAATTTGGTAAACTGTTGAAAATTATATGAAATGCCTTCCTTACTACTCCAAATTATTTCAAATCACGATGTCCATCCTTACTTTGTCCCTGTTTCTAGCGCCATTATGTAGTTGCAGGAAATCCTACACTACACCCCTCACTAGAATCCACACAACTAAGACATTTGAAGATGAACAACTATAATTTTTATTGATTAATTCTTTGAATGTTTACAAGATAAAATGGAAAAGAGCTAAAGAAATTACAATCATCACAAACTTTGTCTCTCCTAATGACTTGCCTAACACTCGGAAAAAGATCTCTCCCAACAACAGACTTATTCGACTCTTTATATAGGGTAGTACACAATGGATAACTGACTAAAGTGTCCCTTTATTTTAGGGAATGACTTGCGAAAAAATCGCAAGTGTACAAATATACAATCTCAAATAAAACCACTACCAAGACACTCTTTAAACTTCGCTAGATCTTCACATCTTTCTCGTGTTTTGGCCAAATGATGCGTCATTCATTGCGTCATTTATATTACTCTTCTGAGGAAGACGCGCCTTCGCAATGTTGTCGTTTACTAATCTCGCAAGGTATTGATGTCGCGATATTCTGATCCTACATTGATAAAGACTCGTAGATTTCCATTTGCTTGAGTAAAGATCAAATCGAGAGATAGAGATATTAACTTCTTGATATACTTTTTATTAAGATTGAGTCGATTATCTAGTTGATTCTCTTAAAAGTATATTAGAGTTAGTCCATACAGATTGCTAATCGAAATATTGGGTGAGGTTGTTGTACCCCGCTTTTTCAATTGGTATCAGAGCAGGCAAACACGGTTAAGACCTCAAAAGTCTGTGTTTGTGGCGATCTGACTAGATGGACGGTAAAATCTCTGATAAATGTGTCACCAGAAATAAAGATTCTATTTCTAATATGTCTATCAAAGAGAAAGATCCCTCAATCTCTGCTATAGACGAACGTACTATTCAAACGAAACATACTAACACTGACATGTTCTGTTCCAATGAATTTGACTCTGTTATTCAAGAAGAAACAACTAGAGAGAGTAAACTAATTTTAAATCTTGTTAGAATTCAATCTGATAGATTCAAATAGTTAAAAAAACATGTCAATGTTCTTCTTGGTGTAGTAAAAGACTGTGGCTCCAGTGAAAAGGCTTCATATAGACAAAATCCTGAAGTTCGATCACCTTTTATCTTACTTGAGGCAAAACTTAAAAAGGATGCCTTAGATGTTGAACATCTCTTGAGTGAACTCTCCATTCAAGGATGTTCAGAAAAGTCTACTCATCTACTTCTATTCAAACTAAAAGAGCTCCAGTTTCAGAAGTAAATTCAGATTCCCTTCCCACTCAAACTAATGTGCAGGGGATTCACACATCAGTTGGAAGAAAGACATCTACAAACTATAATGTTAGGTCTGAGATCTCTAATCACTCCCGTGATCAGAAATTGTGCCTTTTTGTGATTCAAAAGGGCATATAGTGCAAAAGAGGAAATCCAAGTTGAAAAACAAATCGTTGGTTCAACTTCAACACACCTTGGATTTATTTCTTAAAGGTGTAACTGGCATTCGTATGTCTAAACTAATTAGTTTTAGTACACATTCTGTGTGTCCTACCAGGAAGATCAGTTCGATGAGTTCTTCATATGCACAAAAGCATAATAGATCTCCTTACAAATATCGTCCAAGAAGAACTACCTTTCTCTCTCCTATCAGAAATGGAGATAATGCGAATCCTGATGTGAATCATTTATCAAGAGAAGAATGCAGATATGAGCAGATGGATGACAACCTAAAATTGATTATTGAGGGATATAAGGAAATCATCAATAGATTGTGTACTCCATCTAGACAACACTCTTCAGGTAAAAATCCTTACTATGTGTCATATTATGATGATAGTAATTTTTATGATAATTTTTCACATCATAACAATCTTCTTCCAAAATACCAAAGAAAGGGGTTTAACCAAAAACAATATTCATTTGATGAGATAAAAGCTCATACTTGTGCCAATTAATCACAAGGTTTAAATCTCTCACACAAAAATCCTGGTTGAGAGACATACTTAGGTATACTTGTGTCAACAGTATTCTTGGATTCTCAAGCTATTTTATTATCGTCTTTAGCATGAGTATTTAAAAAAAAATAAATAAATACTTGTACAAGTATTTGTATTTGCTGTGTCAATTTTTTTTTTTGGTTAAACAAGGTGCTACTCACATACTCTAAAAACTGCTTCTCTATGAGACATAGAGTTTTTGAGTCATTTTGATTTCTTCAAAATTTCAAGAGTTTTTCAACATGGTTGTGCGTGCACGACCTTTGCCTTATGTTGGGTCGAGATTGATCTCGTACAGGTTACCCACGTGACTGGCACGAGCTAATTAAGGAAACCCTAAAAATCCTTCCCTAAGAAACAATTTAAGTACCTGACCTATTGAGTTTCGTAATTCACGTACGCATATGATAGGGTGTAGAATACATCCTATTTACTATCTATTGTTTATGCTTTCTTTGATATTTTTCTTTGTAAATTATGTATTTTACGCTTGTTTTGAGTTTTGTAGCTACTATGGAGTCGCATGGAGGAAAAGAAGAAGAAATCACCCAATTTGAGCAAAAGGGCAAAATTGTCATTTCATGGGCGAACACTATCCTGGAGCCCACCAAGGTTAAGGGGTTGCTATTCGGTACCCCTTATCATTAGAGGTGGTACCTATCCTGGGGTGTAACAATCCAACCTCAAATTACCCAACCCTAAATCGACATATTTACTTAATTAGTTCTCTCAATCATTCAAAGTGTTATTACATTTCCACTTGAAAAATGAGAAGGAAGAACGGAACCTTTACCTACGATTAAATCAATCAAGACAAAGAATTGGAAGCCGAAATTATAAGATCCGAGATGTATTTACAAGTTAGGGTTCTTAAGACGAAAGAGTTTGAAGGAATCAAGGGTTTGTTGTGAGGACTTAGATCGAGAATTACCATCTGGAATTGATGCTTGAGAGGGAGAAATTGAGCCAAGAGATGGGTATGCTGGTTGACAGCGATTGAGCAGGTGTTGGTGGTAATGGATTTAAGATCGAGAAGATGCTTTGTCGTTGTTGTGAAGCTCAGGTAGATGCAGACGAGAATCGAGAAATTGTGTGGCTATAATCGAATTGGAGAATGGGTTTTGATGAATTGATGAATCTGTGGTTGATATGGATCTGGGGATTGTTTTGTGGTTGAATTTCGAGCTGGTGATTGAATGGGTTAATTTGAGCTCTCTGAGAAGAATAGAGATGGGTTTTGGCAGCTGTTGTTTGAAGAGAAAGAGCGGATGAACCTGATCTTTCTTGTAATGGGTTAGTGATGCGGAAGATCTTTGCAGAATGAAGGTTTGTTGAAGTAGAGATTGTGTTGATTGAATGAGAAGAAAATGCCGCTTACATTGAACAAGACATGGTGATGATGTTATGAACCTAGCGATTACTTGAAATAGATGTATGTGTAGGATACATGTCATTACGGGAATGAAGTTAAAAGAATGGCCAGGAGTTAGGCACGGAAATGACTGAGAAACGATTTAACTCGGCTTCAATCCATTCACACGAGTTAACTCGGTGATTCTCCGATCCAACTCAACGAGTAAGGAGTCGACGACTCAAGAGCGACTAGAAGCTAACTCACCATCTGCTTTGACCATGTTGACTAACAGTTGACTAACGGTTGACCCGTTTGACCGTTATCTCTAACGGTGGACTGACGGAATATTCCGTCGAATATACCAGTGACGGTGAAAATTTGAGGTGACCGGCGGCGACTTTTCCGGTCAAATTCCGGCCATAATACCAGTTTTCCGGCGAGGCAAAAAATCCAGAATTTTCTATGGACTTCTCTCATGGGTGTGAAGACTTGGGCTTGGAATTGGATGGAGAATTGGACTCAAACTTGGAAAGAGAAGGTGGAAGAGTTGAGAAAAGCTTGGAATTGGAAATTGAATTGCTAAAGGAAAAGGATTCTACTCCTTAGAAGATTTGGAGAATATTGAAGCCTATAAATAGAGAAGTTTTCTACAACTTCTACACATCTCTACACACACAACACTTTTCTTTTCTTATTCTTTGTGTGAACTCTTTAGCATGAGTAGCTAATTTTATTGATTGAGGATGAATTCCTAGTTCTTAATATGATTTAAGTTTTTGTTTTCAATTCTATCTTGAGGTTTTTCACATGATTATCGTTTGTTTTTACTAATAGGAATGATCTTAATGACATTCATGATTGATTGATAGATTGTTTGGGTGGCCAACTAAATTGATTTGTTAATTTGATCTAAAGCTAGTGAAAGTTAGGAGATAAGTAATCGTTTCTTGACTTTTTACATAAGTAGCAAACACGAGACCTTGCAGAGGGATTCCGTGGAGCAATTGTGTGAAAACAACGTTAGCAAGTAGACCTTGATCTAAGAGTCTAACTACTAATATTAACCTAATAAGTTCATAAATCTTAATGCGTTTATTTAAATTACATCTAGAGTGATATACTACTAGGTGGTTTGGTAAATAGAATCCATTGATCGAGAACTTCGTATCCAGGTGATATAAGGGATTTAGGGGTTTAGCACTGTCTAGGCTGCTTTACCTACGGTTGGTGATAATCTGTGACTAATAACAAGTAGAAAAGAACATAACTTGATTCATTGTTTCAGAACGAAGAAGGATTCCTTGATCTTGTCTCTCTTATTGCTTTCATCTTTCAACTTTCGATTTTAATTGCTTTGTTTATTTCCTTTTGCTTTTTACACCCCCCTTTTGTGACAATTTTACAACTAGAATCTCGTGCTCCTCGTGGGATCGACCTTGACTACCCTATATTACTAGTTAATTAGGTAGTAAAGTATTAATTAATTTGATTGCACCTACGACACGCATCAGCATACTCTAGGTTATTTTCCAGGTTATCAAGAATGCCATCTTCTTCATCTCGCTATGGTGATTTTGCAAAGGGATTTCTTGAGAAAGGTTTTGGTTTCGAATCAAAAGGGAGGAAGAAAAGAACTCTTGTAGAAGATGGTGCACCTAATGCCTCATGCTACTATGCCTACTCACACCAAGATGTTGAGAATGAGGATATGGTTTCTGCTGAAGTGGTTCAGGACTTTCTCAAATACTTTGAGGAAGCAAAACTGCAACTTGTTGTTACAATGAAGGATCTGGATGTGGTTAGAATTGAGTTGAAAAAGGTTACTACTGACCTTGGTCTCATAAAATCACATGTTAAAGAACTTCTCAATGAGGATATCTTCTCCGAAGACGCAATTGATATTTTGAATCATAAGCTCAAAGGCCTCGAAACCCGTGAAGCTGGCGAACGTGAACCTTGATTTAGCTTGTGATCGGTTTCAAGTAGATGTTTTGCTTTTTATTTATCTAGAAAACTTCTTAAGAGAATTTTTATTCTTGTTTTTGTTCAAGAAGGATAACTAGGATTTGTAATAGCCATTATTGTGAGTACACATAGCTATGTCCACCGTTTTCATCTTCATGTTTTTAGATTTATTTGTTTAAATTATAAAGTTTGGTTTGGAAGATGATTTTTGCAGTATTAATCTTTATGATTTTATATATTGCAATGTGTTATGGGATATGTGTGTTAGCGTCCGTGAACTATTATTGTCCCATACGATGTCAAAAGTTATCTCGCTTATATGTCGATATGCATGTATTGATACAAGATCGATGAACTTTTGACAAACAAAAGTTAAGCCTATTATGTCATTTATTGATGGAAGATAGGTTAAAATCTTTTGTTTACAAGGATTATGTCTATTATATGTCATTGTGCAAATAGTGATGGAAAATATAATGAATCCTTGTATATTCCGCAGTATTGATTGATAGACGCATTTATGTGTCTATTTTAGTCTCAATTCTCTATAATGTTAGTACTAGATTTTGCGCTTATTTTGGTATTTTATGTCTTTGTAGGTGTTTTTGGAGAAATAAGCTTTTGCGGCGAAATTGGCTCGAAAAGTGGTTTTTGCGCTCGTGGGAGAAAATTACTATACGGACCCCCATTTTGGATAAGGGGTACCTCAATTACTAAGGGGCAACCCATTTCCAGAGCATCTACTATTCGCACCCCACAGACGGTTAAGGGGCACTCATCTTTAACATTTCAAAATAAAAAAAACGCGGGAAAACTTCATGCAGCGGCTGGAAAATTTTGGATTCGAATTTGGAGGCTTTTTGGGAGAGATTCAATCTCCGAAATTGGTTGGGTTGGATATCTTTTGGCCTTGTCGAGTTAGTATGGGTGTTTGAATGGATTAAACAGGGCCCGATTATTGATTTGAGACGAAATAGGGAAACAAAATATCTCGGGTTTATTCGAGATATATATGGAAGTTCCGTGGAGTAAAAGAAGAGATATTCTCCTAGTATCGAACATAGAAGAGTTTGGAAAGTTTTGGAGATCTCAAAGACGCGTAAAGAAAGCAACCCGAGTCGCGCGTACGAAAGAATAAAGATAGAAAGGACCGAGACTTGAGGGGAGGAATGAAGAGATATACTCGGATTTAATCGAGTTATACGGGGTGTTGGATATAAAAAGGGTGTTTGGGTGTTACAAGGGGTCTGTCGAGAGTTTTGGGGGCCAAGAGGGAGGTTACGGGAGCGAAGAAAGAAAGTTGCGACGAGCTCTGCACTTTCGAGGAAAGAAGACGAAGGTGAAGAACATTGGACGGACGAAGACAAATCGCAAAGGCATCGTATTTAAACAAAGATAAAAAAAGTATCGTTGTTCAATAGTCTTAGTTCACATCCATCACAAAGTTGTCATATTTTCTTGGTAACAGTTCACCACCCGTTGTAAGAGCTGTTTGTAACGCCTCTACATCGTTGCAAACTGTCTTCTTTATTAGTTTTCTCTTGTTTTTCACCTATTGGAGCTATGAACAATTATTTTGAGCACGTGAATAATATGAGGAGCTAAACCCCAACACTGGGATAACGGAGGAAGCCATATTTCATGCGTGTGGTAATTATATTTAATTCTTTTATGACTACTTGCACTATTATCAATCGTTTTATGATTTTTCTTAATTGATTGTGATATCGTATGATGATGTATGCTTGGTATAAGTGCTTTTGATGCGTCATGCTAGTGATTTACAGTCAATCTTTTAAGAATCAACCTTGGCAAAGAATTAGAGTCAGTATTATTTGAGCTATAATTGTTTAGAATAAATATATGAATCGCATTAATGAGTTTATGGTGGAATCCCGAGTCTCAGTATCTCTCGATTTTTGTGACAAACTTGTGAATATATTTTCTTTGTTTTTAGTATTTTCTTAAATCAAACCTTTAAAAGTCTGAGTTGAACGAAATTTTACTACCACTATCTACAACTTGTTAAAATCACATCAATTTTTGGCGCCGCTGCCGGGGAACGAAGTCAAAAGTTATCTCGCTTATATGTCGATATGCATGTATTGATACAAGATCGATGAACTTTTGACAAACACAAGTTAAGCCTATTATGTCATTTATTGATGGAAGATAGGTTAAAATCTTTTGTTTACAAGGATTATGTCTATTATATGTCATTGTGCAAATAGTGATGGAAAATATAATGAATCCTTGTATATTCCGCAGTATTGATCTTCCCTAATCCATATCTTATGTATATACTGTGCGGCTCCATAAGTTTTCTTGTGTGAGCATTTCCAACTAGATTAATCATAGATTCGTTTGTGGTTATTCTGGTTGTGTATTCCGATTAAATTAATCACGGGTTCTCTTGTGGTTAGTTTAATTGAGAATTTTGAATACAAAATCATTTTGTGGTTTATTTGGTGTTAAAAGAAATCCTTCTTTTCTCGTAAAAGTAAGGTCGCTCTTGTTGTTCTTTCGGGAATGACATCTAATGGGGGAGAGTTCTTTTGAACTTGCGCTTAATTGCCATATCTTTGTGGGGAGTGCGGCTGTGGAATATTTGACGAGTTATCTTGTATCTTTATAAACTCCGTGATGAATGCATTTAGCTTCGGCTTTATGATTGCATCTAAACAAAGTTGATATGCACTTTCTTTGGTCTTGAAGTGTCTCCATGAGAATTTTCATTAGGATCCCGTTTTCGTACCTTTGCCAATTTTATTGACAAAAAGGGGGAGAATTAATATGTAGTTCACACTACAAATACATATGGTTTTCGGATCATTATGTAAGGGGGAGTGGTTTTCGTGTTGAGAAGAAGTATTGACTAAGGGGGAGTGATAAATATCACCATAGTATTGTTGTCAAAGTTGTGATATGAGAACTTTGATGTTGTGTAATAATACTATGGCACTGTATAACAATGATCGAGAGCTTTAGTTTTCTCATTGTTATGGCTACGGAACTTCAACAACTATGATGCTGAACTTACAACCTTTGGAATCATGGGAGTACTTGGAAAAGACGAAGTTTTCGAGTAATATTGAAGCGCCAATTAGATCAAGCATGTGGACGAGAAGCTACAAAGTTTTATGTTTTTTTGTAATCCATATGTATTGATAGTTTTGTCACTAAAAGTGACAAAGGGGGAGATTGTTAGAGAACTGCTCGTTCGAACTCGCATGTATTGCTATATCAAGCATGTTTGTCAATATTAGTGATCAAAACTATATGTCTTGATTTCTAGTTTACTTATGACTAAGTCTCGGTCTAGGATAGTTAAGTGCAGTTGAGCTCCAGACTCCATGACGATCATCTTACGAAGACGAAGAACTAGTCGAGGAATAAGTGGAACATCATCTGACAAAAAGGTATGTGGAGACATGAACTTATCTGTCACTCAAAAGTCTATTCTATCTCCTACTCTTGAGACAAAGTCGTATAAGTATGATAGTTTTCATACATACACATTTGCTATTTCGAGCCGAGTTTACTCGCGTATATTTTTCTCGAAATATGTGTTGGTGAGCTTTTGCTGTAACCATTTTCATCTTTACCCGTGACTAAAGTCATGATGACGTTTCAATCTTGAAAATAGATATGATGATGATAGTCGTGAATAACGATTGTTATAACATTATAGAAAAATGTTTCAATGATTGAAATGTAGAGTTGAGATTACCAACTATGGATATAAGCATATATAGTGTGTTCACACATTAGTGTATAAATCCATGTGCCGGAAACCAAGTACGTGCATATGTGTGCATGCGGTATTGGTCAAGGAGACAAGTTGAGTACGCTTACCCACAGAAGTTTTCATACCGAAAATTTCTGCTGGAGTTTGTAAGTTTGCATACTAGTAAACCAGTCACCTTAGGTACGCATACCCGTACGCGTACCCACGAAAGTTTTCGAACCGAAAATTTCTGCTGAGTTGGTAAACTCAAATCCGGTAGCTAAGGTACGCATACCCGTACGCGTACCCAAGCTGGTTAATTCTAAAATCGGTAGTTCATGATCTTAAAACAATAAATTATAATGAATGTAATATTTGCAAACCGTGGCTATATTGAATCAAGTGAATCAAACCGACTTTGTCTCAATTGTGTCTATGAATAAAGACCTAAGCAATTGAATAACTCTTGAACTATTTTTTATGAGTTATTTGGACTAGTTATGAGAAAGATGAATACGGTTAATATGAAAGTGCTCATATGGCTAACCATTGGTTTAACTATTTGTGAACCAACTAAGTGTACACGTTTAGGTACGGTTACTCAAACCTAAATGAATATATTTCATTTGTGTGTGACAATCTAAGTTTCGATCTAACGGTTGAAAGATATTAGCTTGGTTGAATCAGGTTTTTTATCCAACGGTGATTATTGAATGCTTTGTTACCAAGGTAACTTAGATTGCAAATACTTATTTGAAAACTATATAAAGGAGACATCTAGCAACTGGAAAAACTAATCCTCACACCTTCTGTGTGATACTAGTTGGTTTTGCTAGAGTTGATTCTCCTTTAACCTTAGGTTTCTTCTCGAGACCTTGTAGGTTAACGACTGAAAGACTTCATTGGGATTGTGAAGCCAGACGAAACTACTTTCTTGTAGTTGAGCGATCTGATCTTGCCATTTTCTATCGTACGAGTTCAATTGAATAATTGACTTGAGATTATATCTCCGATAGGGCAAGATAAAAAGAAAAGACAAACATCTTCGTCTCATCGTTTGTGATTCCACAATATCTAGTTTCGCTACAATACGATTTGGATTATTGTGAGGTGATTGATAATACTAGGATGTTCTTCGGGAATATAAGTTCGGGTTATCAATTAGTTATTGTTCACCTTGTCAAAAGACAGAACAAAACTCATAGGTTCATCTGTGGGAGAAAGATTTATCTATCATCATAGACTTTTCTCTGTGATACAGATTTGTTCATTGAAGTCTCCGACTTTGGGTCGTAGCAACTCTTAGTTATGGGTGAGATCATCTAAGGGAATCAAGTGCGTAGTATCCTGCTGGGATCATAGACGTAAGGAGTGCAACTGTACCTTGAATCAGGTGTGAGATTGATTAAGGTTCAACTGATCGAGTCGGACAAGTTAGTTTGTAGTAGGCTAGTGTCTGTAGCGGCTTAATACAGTGTGGTTTTCAATCTGGACTAGGTCCCGGGGTTTTTCTGCATTTGCGGTTTCCTTGTTAACAAAACTTCTGGTGTCTGTGTTATTTTTATTATATTTGTTATATAATTGAAATATCACAGGTTGTGTGTTAAGATCAATCAATTAGAATATCCAACCTTCGGTTGTTGATTTACATTGATTGACACTTGGATATTGGTCTTTGGTACCATCCAAGTTTATCTCTCTAGTATTTGATAAAGACTCGCAGATTTCCATTTGGTTGAGTAAAGATCAAATCGAGAGATAGAGATATTAACTTCTTGATATACTTTTTATTAAGATTGAGTCTGACTGTCTAGTTGATTCTCTTAAAAGTATATTAGAGTTAGTCCGTACAGATTGGTAATCGAAATATAGGGTGAGGTTGTTGTACCCCCGCTTTTTCACATTATTATAGCTACGGATCTTCAATAACTGTGATGCTGAACTTACAACCTTTAGGATCATGGAGTACTTGGAAGTGACGAAGATTTCGAGTCGCGTTGAAGATGCCATGGAGATCAAGCATGTGGATAAGAAGCTTATTTTTTATTTATTTTTGTAATCCATATGTAATTATAGTTTTGTCACTAAAATTGACAAATGGGGAGATTGTTAGAGCATTGCTCGGTCAAACTCGCATGCGTTGTTATCTCAAGCATGTTTGTCAATGTTATTGATCAAAACTATAAGTCTTGATTTCTAGCCTATTTGTAGATGTCTCGGACTAGGACATAGATAGTGTAGTTGAGCTTAAATATCTCGACGTTCATCTCTTGAAGACGAAGAACTACTAAGGGGAGCTTATGGAACTTATTCGACAAAAGGTATGTGGAGACTTGAACTTATCTATCACTTGGAAAGTCTATTTATACTATCTCCTATATTGAGACATAAGTCGTGTTACGATATAGTTTTCTTTATACACATTTGAGACTTCGAGCCGAGTATATCTCGCTTACATATTTCTCGAAATATGTGTTGGTAAGCTTTAAAGCGACCAAGTTCATCTTATATCATGAGAAAATTTCCGAGTAACATCTTACATGGTTTGTGTGATACAATCATTTGGTGTAAGACTTGGAAGGTTTCAATAATGATTATTTTAATATCTTGAAAATTGCTTTGATGCTAATAGTGTATGAAAACGGCTATTGACATTATAGAAGAATGTTTCAATGATTGAAATAAAGAGTTGATGATGTAACCATCTTTGGATAGAATCATATATAGTGTGTTCTCACATTAGTGTATAAGTCCATAAACCGGAAGCCAAGAGTATGCATATGTGTGTATACGGAATTGGTGAAGGAGACAGGTTAAGTATGCGTACTTGAACGCATACTAGCGGAAGTTCTCAACCGAGAATTTCTGCTGAGTTTGGTTTTGGCAAAACTCTTAACTAGTCACCTGCGGAAGTTTTTGAACCGAAAATTTCTGCTGAGTTTGGAAACTTTACAAACTCAAAAACCGTTTGCTTATGTACGCATACCTGTACGCATACTTAAGTTGGTTACTTTGTCAAATCGGTCAAGTCCAATGAACTTTAACATTTAAATCATAAGGAATGCTATCTTTGCAAACCGTGTATATAATGTTCATAATTGATTCAAGTGAATCAAACCGATTTGATTTCAATTTTGTTTTCTAAACAATTGAACAACTCTTAACTAGTTTCATTTGAGTCATTTGAACTAGTTATGGTTAAGATGAATAAGGTTGATATGAGAGCAATCATATGGCTAACTATTTGTGAACCAACCTGGTGTACACGTTTAGGTACGGCTACATAAACCTAAATGAGGGTACATTTCATTTGTGTGTAACAAGCTAAGTTCGATCTAACGGTTGAAAAATATTAGCTTGGTTGAATAAGGTTTTTCATCTAACGGTGAATATTGAATGCTTTGTTACCAAGGTAACTTGGATTGCAAACCCTGATTTGAAAACTATATACAGGAGAACTCTAGCAACTGGGAAACCTAATCCCCACACCTCCTATGTGTTACTAGTTGCATAACTAGAGTCGATTCTCCTTTAACCTTAGGTTTCTTCTCGAGACCCTGTAGGTTAACGACTTGAAAACTTCATTGGGATTGTGAAGCCAGACCCAAATATTATCTTTGTAGTTGCGTGATATGATCTTGCTGTTTCTATCGTATTGAGTGCAATTGAAATAATTGGTTCGAGATTTTATATCTCCGATAGGCAAGATAGAAAAGTAATCACAAACAAACTTAGTCTTTTCATTTGGGATTCCACAATAACTTGTTTCGTTAGTCAATTAAGTTTATTGTGAGGTGATTGCTAATACTAGTCTATTCTTCGGGAATATAAGTTCGGTTTATCAATTGGTTCCTGTTCACCTTGATTTATCAAAAGACAGAACAAAAACTCTTGGGTATTTCTGTGGGAGGCAAATTTATTCAATCCTATAGACTTTTCTGCGTGAGACAGATTTGTCTATCAAGTCTTCGACTTTGGGTCGTAGAAACTCTTAGTTGTGGGTGAGATCATCTAAGAGAATCAAGTGCTTAGTATCCTGCTGGGATCAGAGACGTAAGGAGCACAACTGTACCTTGAATCAATGTGAGATTGATTAGGGTTCAACTACTGATCCGATCAGAAGTTAATTGGTAGTAGGCTAGTGTTTGTAGCGGCTTAATACAGTGTGGTGTTAAATCTGGACTAGGTCCCGGGGTTTTTCTGCATTTGCGGTTTCCTCGTTAACAAAATTCTGGTGTCTGTATTACTTCTTTTCCGCATTATATTTTGTTGTATAGTTGAGATATCACAGGTTGTGCGTTAAGATCAATCAATTAGAATATCCAACCTTTGGTTGTTGATTTACATTGATTGACACTTGAACATTGGTCTTTGGTACCATTCAAGTAACTCCTCTTATATTCAACCAGGCTTGCATATTTCTATTTGCTGATTACGGATTGAATTAAGAGTTAGAGATATTAAACTCTTTGATATACTTTAATCTAAATTGAGTCTGACTGTCTAGTTGATTCTCTAGAAAGTGTATTGGAGTAAGTCCTCCCAGATTGCCAAACGAATTATTGGGTGTGGTTGTTAGACCCCCGTAATTTCACACCTCCCTTAGAAACTGTACAACAGGGACCCCAAACATCCGAATGGATGTAACCTAACATACCACAACGTGTGATGTGCATCGGTACCAAAACTGCTCCTACATTGCTTCCCGAAGATATAATGCTCACGAGAAATCAAGCTTGCAAGTATTTTCACCTCCAAGCAAGCCTTTACTACTCAACATGGACATAACTTTCTCACTTATATGCCCAAGACGCATATGCCATAGGCGTGTTGACTCAACTTGTTTCTCATCAATTGATTGAGAAACCATAGCTCCACCACAAACTATATCACCTTGTAAGAAATATAAATTACCATGTCTTTCACCGGTCATCTTCAAACTACTATATTAGAATACCTTCAAGAATCCATATTCAGCAACATACTTGTATCCAAGAGATTCAAGTACTCCTAACGAAATCAAACTCTTCCTCAAATCTGGAACATGTCTAACCTCTAAAAGTGTTGTGATAACACCATGCGAACGAACCTGTACCATACCAACTTCAACTGTTTTGCAGGCATTAGAATTGCCCATCATAACGGTACCACCATTCACCTCTCTGTAAGTAGTGAAACAATCCTTTGAAGGACACATATGATACGAAGCACCGGAATCAAGCATCCAACCATCATTGAGATAACTCTTTGATGTAACGGTTAACACTTCCTTATCAAAACCACACATTGGGTCTTATAAAACTTCACTGCCTTGAGCAACCGAAGCAAAAATATTCTTCGAATCTGATTTCGCACGTTTCTCATCTCTTTCCTTAAGCTTGAAACAATCAACCCTAATATGACCAGTTTTTCGACAATAATAACACTCAATATCGCTCTTTTTGGAACGATTCTTTGACTTCAACTTCTTATTACCATTATTTCCTCTATCAACAAACAAGCCCTCGAATTGTGCTTCATCGGTGAACTATTACTTCCTTAACGCATTAGCTTGTAAAGCAGAGACCACATCATCGAAAACCAACTTATCTTCATCGTCGTCTTCATCGGTTTTCCCACTCAGCAAATAGTCAACGAAAGCATCATACGATGGAGGCAAAGAACATAATAATATCATGGATTTATCCGTATCAGATATATTGACACTGATATTAGACAAATTAGAACATATCTTATTAAACTCATTAATATGATCAATAATAGACTTACCTGGAGACATCCTAAAGGCATGGAGTCTACGCTTTAAGTAAAGTACTGAAGTCAAATCCTTTTGTAAGTAGAGCTTCTCTAACTTCTCCCACAACACCTTTGCAAAGGTTTCACTCGAAAAGTTATGAGTGATCTCCCTAGACAACATAAACGAATAGTTGAACACGCCTCTAAATCAAGGTCATCCCACTTCTCCTCGCTCCAATCCTTAGGTAACAGTGCTGGTTTGTCCTTGATAGCTTTGATTTGTTTCACAATAACAAGAATATCTTTAACATCAGTTTGCCATGATGTAAATTTATTCTTCCCATTGAATTTGATAATATCAAATCCATGCACCTTCGAAAGTCCACTTGATGTAGAACCAGACATCTTCATTTCTAACTATGATCCTCTCCACCTTCACCGCACCACTTGTTAGGATTAATACCTTAGAGTTAACCTCTTCACAAGACACTAGTTCTTTGGATCACGTAGAACTAAAGAAAATAGAATAAGATGCACTAAACGAAACAAGAAAGACACAAGATTTAACGTGGTTTGGAAATGTGCCTACGTCCAAAACGGCTACGATCAACTCTTATTATAGAACAAATTACAGAGAATTAAACCACAACTTTGAGCAGCAGGTTGATGTTCACAAACACCAAACTAATTCTCTATGAACAAACGTTCTAAACCCTAAAATTCTCTAGTTGTGAGAATTCTTCTCTAAACTGTGTTGTGTATATTTCCTTAAGACTTGTACACCTATTTATATATGTTACAAACTTGGCTTCCAAGTATATGAGTTATACTAGGAAACCTAAACATAGCTAAGAAAGGAAACCTTGAGTTTAACTAAAACAGGAAACCTCTATCTATACAAAAATAAGGAAACACCTAAATGATTCTAGAAAATTCTGGAACCTTCCTAAAACATCGACAACTTCTAACATTAAGATCATTTTGTAAGGGGGAGTGGTTTTCATTTGAGATGAAGTATTGACTAAGGGGGAGTGATACATATCACCATAGTATTGTTGTCAAAGTTGTAATACAATTGAACTTTGATGATGTGTAATAATACTATGACACTGTGTAATAATGATTGAAAGCTTTTTTTTCACATTATTATGGCTATGGATCTTCAACAACGATGATGTTTATTTGAATATATTTGGAATCATTGGAGTACTTGGAAGTGACGAAGATTTCGAGTAAAGTTGACGAAATAAGGAGATCATGCATGTGGAAGAGAAGCTGCAAAGTTTATTTATTTTGTATTTCATGTGTATTCGGTCGAACTCGCAAGCGTTGCTATCTCAAGCTTGTTTGTAAAGTTTAGTTGCCAAAACTATAAGTCTTGATTTCTAGTCTACTTATAACTAAGTCTCCGACTAGGATAGAAAGTTTAGTTGAGCTCTAGACTCCACGGTGTTCATCATGCAAATACGAAGAACTACACAAGGAACTAGTGGAACTTGATCGACAAAAAGTTATGTGGAGACTTGAACTTATCTATAACTCAAAAGTCTACTTTATCTCCTATCTTGAGACAAAAGTCGTATTGCTATATAGACTATGATTATACACATGTACTATTTCGAGTTGAGTTTATCTCGCTTATCTATTTCTAAGAATATGTGTTGGTAAGATTTCGCTTTGGACAAGTTCATCTTTACTAGTTACGAAAGTCATATTTGTTTCAATTACTTGAAAATCGCTTTGACGAAAAATAGTTTGTGAACAACAACTATATAACGTCCTCTAAGAATGTTTCAATGATTGAAATGAGAGTTTAGAATATATAACCTTGGTTGGATATAAACATTGTGAGGCAACTCATACTTGTGTAAGTCCAATATCCTTGAACCAAAGTATGCGTACTTTGCTGCTTAGGATAACCGGAACTAAAGTCCTCGTACCAAGTATGTGCACTGACGGAAGTTCACATCCCATGAGTTTATGCCGGAGTTTGTGAATTGAAAAAAAACTTAATCTGGGTACTTAAGTCCGCGTAACAGTTGCGTGCTTAGGTAGGTTATTTTCTAAAAACAGTTTAATTCGTGAACTAAGACATTTATATATTAAGCAATGCAATCTTTGCAAACCGTGGATATAATGTTCATGAATCAATTCAAGTGAATCAAAACTGTTTTGTTCGATTGTGTCTTGTATACTTCTATGAAATCTAAGCAATCGAACAACTCTCTAACTAGTTTATTTGAGTCATTTGTTACCAAGGTAACTTAGATTGCAAACCCTGATTTGAAGACTATATAAAGGAGAACTCTAACAACTGGGAAACCTAATCCCCACACCTCATGTGTGATACTAGTTGTCATCTAGAGTCGATTCTCATTTAACCTTAGGTTTCTATCGAGACCCTGTAGGTTAACGACTTAAAGACTTCATTGGTATTGTGAATCCAGACCCGACTATCTTCTATATAGTTGTGTGATCTGATCTTGTTATTTCTATCGTATTTGAGTACAATCGTAAGGATTGGCTTGAGATTAATTTCTCCGATAGGTAAGATAGAAAGGTAGTCACAAACATCTTCGTATCATCGTTTGTGATTCCAAAATATCTTGTTTCGCTATTCGATTAAGATTATTATGAGGTGATTGATATTTCTAGGCTGTTCTTCGGAAATAAAAGTCCGGTACAATTGGTTCATGTTCACCTTGATATCAAAAGACGGAACAAAACTTGAAGGTATATCTGTGGGAGATATATTTATCTATATTCTTGTAGACTTTTCTGTGTGATACAGATTTGTTTATTAAAGTCTTCGACTTTAGTCGTAGCAACTCTTAAATGTGGGTGAGATCATTTAAGCTTTAGTATCCTGCTTTGGGATCGAGAGATGTAGGAGCGCAAGCTGTACCTTGGATCAATGTGAGATTGATTGGGGTTCAACTTAGTTTGTATTAGGTTAGTTTAGTGTAGCGGCTTAATACAATGTGTGTTCAACCTGGACTTGGTCCCGGGGTTTTTCTGCATTTGCGGTTTCCTCGTTAACAAAATTCTGGTGTCTGTATTATTTCTTTTCCGCATTATATTTTGTTGTATAGTTGAGATAACACAGGTTGTGCGTTAAGATCAATCAATTAGAATATCCAACCTTTGGTTGTTGATTTACATTGATTGACACTTGAACATTGGTCTTTGGTACCATTCAAGTAACTCCTCTTATATTCAACCAGGCTCGCATATTTCTATTTGCTGATTACGGATTGAATTAAGAGTTAGAGATATTAAACTCTTTGATATACTTTAATCTAGATTGAGTCTGACTGTCTAGTTGATTCTCTAGAAAGTGTATTGGAGTAAGTCCTCCCAGATTGCCAAACGAATTATTGGGTGTGGTTGTTAGACCCCCGCATTTTCACACCTCCCTTAGAAACTGTACGACAGGGACCCCAAACATCCGAATGGATGTAACCTAACATACCCTGCGTGTGATGTGCATCGGTACCAAAACTGCTCCTACATTGCTTCCCGAAGATATAATGCTCACAGAAATCAAGCTTGCAAGTATTTTCACCTCCAAGCAAGCCTTTACTACTCAACATGGACATACCTTTCTCACTTATATGCCCAAGACGCATATGCCATAGACGTGTTGACTCAACTTGTTTCTCATCAATTGATTGAGAAACCATAGCTCCACCACAAACTATATCTCCTTGTAAGAAATATAAATTACCATGTCTTTCACCTGGTCATCTTCAAACTACTATATTAGAATACCTTCAAGAATCCATATTCAGCAACATACTTGTATCCAAGAGATTCAAGTACTCCTAACGAAATCAAACTCTTCCTCAAATCTGGAACATGTCTAACCTCTAAAAGTGTTGTGATAACACCATGCGAACGAACCTGTACCATACCAACTTCAACTGTTTTGCAGGCATTAGAATTTCCCATCATAACAGTACTACCATTCACTTCTCTGTAAGTAGTGAAACAATCCTTTGAAGGACACATATGATACGAAGCACCGGAATCAAGCATCCAACCATCATTGAGATAACTCTTTGATGTAACGGTTAACACTTCCTTATCAAAACCACACATTGGGTCTTATAAAACTTCACTGCCTTGAGCAACCGAAGCAAAAATATTCTTCGAATCTGACTTCTCACGTTTCTCATCTCTTTCCTTAAGCTTGAAACAATCAACCCTAATATGACCAGTTTTTCGACAATAATAACACTCAATATCGCTCTTTTTGGAACGATTCTTTGACTTCAACTTCTTATTACCATTTTTTCCTCTATCAACAAACAAGCCCTCGAATTGTGCTTCATCGGTGAACTATTACTTCCTTAACGAATTAGCTTGTAAAGCAGAGACCACATCATCGAAAACCAACTTATCTTCATCGTCGTCTTCATCGGTTTTCCCACTCAGCAAATAGTCAACAAAAGCATCATACGATGGAGGCAAAGAACATAATAATATCATGGATTTATCCGTTTCAGATATATTGACACTGATATTAGACAAATCAGAACATATCTTATTAAACTCATTAATATGATCAATAATAGACTTACCTGGAGACATCCTAAAGGCATGGAGTCTACGCTTCAAGTAAAGTTCTGAAGTCAAATCCTTTTGTAAGTAGAGCTTCTCTAACTTCTCCCACAACACCTTTGCAAAGGTTTCACTCGAAAAGTTATGAGTGATCTCCCTAGACAACATAAACGAATAGTTGAACACGCCTCTAAATCAAGGTCATCCCACTTCTCCTCGCTCCAATCCTTAGGTAACAGTGCTGGTTTGTCCTTGATAGCTTTGATTTGTTTCACAATAACAAGAATATCTTTAACATCAGTTTGCCATGATGTAAAATTATTTTTCCCATTGAATTTGATAATATCAAATCCATGCACCTTCGAAAGTCCACTTGATGTAGAACCAGACATCTTCATTTCTAACTATGATCCTCTCCACCTTCACCGCACCACTTGTTAGGATTAAGACCTTAGAGTTAACCTCTTCACAAGACACTAGTTCTTTGGATCACGTAGAACTAAAGAAAACAGAATAAGATGCACTAAACGAAACAAGAAAGACACAAGATTTAACGTGGTTTGGAAATGTGCCTACGTCCAAAAACGGCTACGATCAACTCTTATTATAGAACAAATTACAGAGAATTAAACCACAACTTTGAGCAGCAGGTTGCTGTTCACAAACACCAAACTAATTCTCTATGAACAAACGTTGTAAACCCTAAAATTTTTTAGTTGTGAGAATTCTTCTCTAAACTGTGTTGTGTATATTTCCTTAAGACTTGTACACCTATTTATATAGGTTACAAACTTGGCTTCCAAGTATATGAGTTATACTAGGAAACCTAAACATAGCTAAGAAAGGAAACCTTGAGTTTAACTAAAACAAGAAACCTCTATCTATACAAAAATAAGGAAACACCTAAATGATTCTAGAAAATTCTGGAACCTTCCTAAAACATCGACAACTTCTAACATTAAGATCATTTTGTAAGGGGGAGTGGTTTTCATTTGATATGAAGTATTGACTAAGGGGGAGTGATACATATCACCATAGTATTGTTGTCAAAGTTGTAATACAATTGAACTTTGATGATGTGTAATAATACTATGACACTTTGTGTAACAATGATTGAAAGCTTTTTTTCACATTGTTATGGCTATGGATCTTCAACAACGATGATGTTTATTTGAATATATTTGGAATCATTGGAGTACTTGGAAGTAACGAAGATTTCGAGTAAAGTTGACGAAATAAGGAGATCATGCATATGGAAGAGAAGTCGCAAAGTTTATTTATTTTGTATTTCATGTGTATTGATAGTTTGTCACTAAAATTGACAAAGGTGGAGATTGTTAGAGCACTGCTTAACAAATCGAACTCAAGCAAGCGTTGCTATCTCAAGCTTGTTTGTAAAGTTTAGTTGCCAAAACTATAAGTCTTGATTTCTAGTCTACTTATAACTAAGTCTCCGACTAGGATAGAAAGTTTAGTTGAGCTCTAGACTCCACGGTGTTCATCATGCAAATACGAAGAACTACACAAGGAACTAGTGGAACTTGATCGACAAAAAGTTATGTGGAGACTTGAACTTATCTATCACTCAAAAGTCTACTTTATCTCCTATCTTGAGACAAAAGTCGTATTGCTATATAGACTATGATTATACACATTTACTATTTCGAGTTGAGTTTATCTCGCTTATCTATTTCTAAGAATATGTGTTGGTAAGATTTCGCTTTGGCCAAGTTCATCTTTACTAGTTACGAAAGTCATATTTGTTTCAATTACTTGAAAATCGCTTTGACGAAAAATAGTTTGTGAACAACAACTATATAACGTCCTCTAAGAATGTTTCAATGATTGAAATGAGAGTTTAGAATATATAAACTTGGTTGGATATAAACATTGTGAGGCAACTCATACTTGTGTAAGTCCAATATCCTTGAACCAAAGTATGCGTACTTTGCTGCTTAGGATAACCGGAACTAAAGTCCTCGTACCAAGTATGTGCACTGACGGAAGTTCACATCCCTTGAGTTTATGCCGGAGTTTGTGAATTGAAAACAAACTTAATCTGGGTACTTAAGTCCGCGTACCAGTTGCGTGCTTAGGTAGGTTATTTTCTAAAAACAGTTTAATTCGTGAACTAAGACATTTATATATTAAGCAATGCAATCTTTGCAAACCGTGGATATAATGTTCATGAATCAATTCAAGTGAATCAAAACTGTTTTGTTCTATTATGTCTTGTATACTTCTATGAAATCTAAGCAATCGAACAACTCTCTAACTAGTTTATTTGAGTCATTTGTTACCAAGGTAACTTAGATTGCAAACCCTGATTTGAAGACTATATAAAGGAGAACTCTAACAACTGGGAAACCTAATCCCCACACCTCCTGTGTGATACTAGTTGTAATCTAGAGTCGATTCTCATTTAACCTTAGGTTTCTATCGAGACCCTGTAGGTTAACGACTTAAAGACTTCATTGGTATTGTGAATCCAGACCCGACTATCTTCTATATAGTTGTGTGATCTGATCTTGTTATTTCTATCGTATTTGAGTACAATCGTAAGGATTGGCTTGAGATTAATTTATCCGATAGGTAAGATAGAAAAGTAGTCACAAACATCTTCGTATCATCGTTTGTGATTCCAAAATATCTTGTTTCGCTATTCGATTAAGATTATTGTGAGGTGATTGATATTTCTAGGCTGTTCTTCGGAAATAAAAGTCCGGTACAATTGGTTCCTGTTCACCTTGATATCAAAAGACGGAACAAAACTTGAAGGTATATCTGTGGGAGACATATTTATCTATATTCTTGTAGACTTTTCTGTGTGATACAGATTTTTTTATTAAAGTCTTCGACTTTAGTCGTAGCAACTCTTAAATGTGGGTGAGATCAGGTTAGTATCCTGCTGGGATCAGAGATGTAGGGAGCGCAACTGTACCTTGGATCAGTGTGAGATTGATTGGGGTTCAACTTAGTTTGTATTAGGTTAGTTTCTGTAGCGGCTTAATACAATGTGTGTTCAATCTGGACTTGGTCCCGGGGTTTTTCTGCATTTGCGGTTTCCTCGTTAACAAAATTCTGGTGTCTGTATTATTTCTTTTCCGCATTATATTTTGTTGTATAGTTGAGATATCACAGGTTGTGCGTTAAGATCAATCAATTAGAATATCCAACCTTTGGTTGTTGATTTACATTGATTGACACTTGAACATTGGTCTTTGGTACCATTCAAGTAACTCCTCTTATATTCAACCAGGCTCGCATATTTCTATTTGCTGATTACGGATTGAATTAAGAGTTAGAGATATTAAACTCTTTGATATACTTTAATCTAGATTGAGTCTGACTGTCTAGTTGATTCTCTAGAAAGCGTATTGGAGTAAGTCCTCTCAGATTGCCAAACGAATTATTAGGTGTGGTTGTTAGACCCCCGTATTTTCACACCTCCCTTAGAAACTGTACGACAGGGACCCCAAACATCCGAATGGATGTAACCTAACATACCCTGCGTGTGATGTGCATCGGTACCAAAACTGCTCCTACATTGCTTCCCGAAGATATAATGCTCACAGAAATCAAGCTTGCAAGTATTTTCACCTCCAAGCAAGCCTTTACTACTCAACATGGACATACCTTTCTCACTTATATGCCCAAGAAGCATATGCCATAGACGTGTTGACTCAACTTGTTTCTCATCAATTGATTGAGAAACCATAGCTCCACCACAAACTATATCTCCTTGTAAGAAATATAAATTACCATGTCTTTCACCGGTCATCTTCAAACTACTATATTAGAATACCTTCAAGAATCCATATTCAGCAACATACTTGTATCCAAGAGATTCAAGTACTCCTAACGAAATCAAACTCTTCCTCAAATCTGGAACATGTCTAACCTCTGAAAGTGTTGTGATAACACCATGCGAACGAACCTGTACCATACCAACTTCAACTGTTGTGCAGGCATTAGAATTTCCCATCATAACAGTACCACCATTCACCTCTCTGTAAGTAGTGAAACAATCCTTTGAAGGACACATATGATACGAAGCACCGGAATCAAGCATCCAACCATCATTGAGATAACTCTTTGATGTAACGGTTAACACTTCCTTATCAAAACCACACATTGGGTCTTATAAAACTTCACTGCCTTGAGCAACCGAAGCAAAAATATTCTTCGAATCTGATCTCTCACGTTTCTCATCTCTTTCCTTAAGCTTGAAACAATCAACCCTAATATGACCAGTTTTTCGACAATAATAACACTCAATATCGCTCTTTTTGGAACGATTCTTTGACTTCAACTTCTTATTACCATTCTTTCCTCTATCAACAACAAGCCCTCGAATTGTGCTTCATCGGTGAACTATTACTTCCTTAACGAATTAGCTTGTAAAGCAGAGACCACATCATCGAAAACCAACTTATCTTCATCGTCGTCTTCATCGGTTTTCCCACTCAGCAAATAGTCAACGAAAGCATCATACGATGGAGGCAAAGAACATAATAATATCATGGATTTATCCGTATCAGATATATTGACACTGATATTAGACAAATCAGAACATATCTTATTAAACTCATTAATATGATCAATAATAGACTTACCTGGAGACATCCTAAAGGCATGGAGTCTATGCTTCAAGTAAAGTTCTGAAGTCAAATCCTTTTGTAAGTAGAGCTTCTCTAACTTCTCCCACAACACCTTTGCAAAGGTTTCACTCGAAAAGTTATGAGTGATCTCCCTAGACAACATAAACGAATAGTTGAACACGCCTCTAAATCAAGGTCATCCCACTTCTCCTCGCTCCAATCCTTAGGTAACAGTGCTGGTTTGTCCTTGATAGCTTTGATTTGTTTCACAATAACAAGAATATCTTTAACATCAGTTTGCCATGATGCAAAATTATTCTTCCCATTGAATTTGATAATATCAAATCCATGCACCTTCGAAAGTCCACTTGATGTAGAACTTGACATCTTCATTTCTAACTATGATCCTCTCCACCTTCACCGCACCACTTGTTAGGATTAAGACCTTAGAGTTAACCTCTTCACAAGACACTAGTTCTTTGGATCACGTAGAACTAAAGAAAACAAAATAAGATGCACTAAACGAAACAAGAAAGACACAAGATTTAACGTGGTTTGGAAATGTGCCTACGTCCAAAAACGGCTACGATCAACTCTTATTATAGAACAAATTACTAGAGAGTTAAACCACAACTTTGAGCAGCACGTTGCTGTTCACAAACACCAAACTAATTCTCTATGAACAAACGTTGTAAACCCTAAAATTCTCTAGTTGTGAGAATTCTTCTCTAAACTGTGTTGTGTATATTTCCTTAAGACTTGTACACCTATTTATATAGGTTACAAACTTGGCTTCCAAGTATATGAGTTATACTAGGAAACCTAAACATAGCTAAGAAAGGAAACCTTGAGTTTAACTAAAACAGGAAACCTCTATCTATACAAAAATAAGGAAACACCTAAATGATTCTAGAAAATTCTGGAACCTTCCTAAAACATCGACAACTTCTAACATTAAGATCATTTTGTAAGGGGGAGTGGTTTTCATTTGAGATGAAGTATTGACTAAGGGGGAGTGATACATATCACCATAGTATTGTTGTCAAAGTTGTAATACAATTGAACTTTGATGATGTGTAATAATACTATGACACTGTGTAACAATGATTGAAAGCTTTTTTTTTTTCACATTGTTATGGCTATGGATCTTCAACAACGATGATGTTTATTTGAATATATTTGGAATCATTGGAGTACTTGGAAGTGACGAAGATTTCGAGTAAAGTTGACGAAATAAGGAGATCATGCATATGGAAGAGAAGCTGCAAAGTTTATTTATTTTGTATTTCATGTGTATTGATAGTTTTGTCACTAAAATTGACAAAGGTGGAGATTGTTAGAGCACTGCTCGGTCGAACTCGCAAGCGTTGCTATCTCAAGCTTGTTTGTAAAGTTTAGTTGCCAAAACTATATGTCTTGATTTCTAGTCTTCTTATAACTAAGTCTCGGACTAGGATAGAAAGTTTAGTTGAGCTCTAGACTCCACGGTGTTCATCATGCAAATACGAAGAACTACACAAGGAACTAGTGGAACTTGATCGACAAAAAGTTATGTGGAGACTTGAACTTATCTATCACTCAAAAGTCTACTTTATCTCCTATCTTGAGACAAAAGTCGTATTGCTATATAGACTATGATTATACACATGTACTATTTCGAGTTGAGTTTATCTCGCTTATCTATTTCTAAGAATATGTGTTGGTAAGATTTCGCTTTGGCCAAGTTCATCTTTACTAGTTACGAAAGTCATATTTGTTTCAATTACTTGAAAATCGCTTTGACGAAAAATAGTTTGTGAACAACAACTATATAACGTCCTCTAAGAATGTTTCAATGATTGAAATGAGAGTTTAAAATATATAACCTTGGTTGGATATAAACATTGTGAGGCAACTCATACTTGTGTAATTCCAATATCCTTGAACCAAAGTATGCGTACTTTGCTGCTCAGGATAACCGGAACTAAAGTCCTCGTACCAAGTATGTGCACTGACGGAAGTTCACATCCCGTGAGTTTATGCCGGAGTTTGTGAATTGAAAACAAACTTAATCTGGGTACTTAAGTCCGCATACCAGTTGCGTGCTTATGTAGGTTATTTTCTAAAAACAGTTTAATTCGTGAACTAAGACATTTATATATTAAGCAATGCAATCTTTGCAAACCGTGGATATAATGTTCATGAATCAATTCAAGTGAATCAAAACTGTTTTTGTTCGATTGTGTCTTGTATACTTCTATGAAATCTAAGCAATCTAACAACTCTCTAACTAGTTTATTTGAGTCATTTGTTACCAAGGTAACTTAGATTGCAAACCCTGATTTGAAGACTATATAAAGGAGAACTCTAACAACTGGGAAACCTAATCCCCATACCTCATGTGTGATACTAGTTGTAATCTAGAGTCGATTCTCATTTAACCTTAGGTTTCTATCGAGACCCTGTAGGTTAACGACTTAAAGACTTCATTGGTATTGTGAAGCCAGACCCGACTATCTTCTATATAGTTGTGTGATCTGATCTTGCTATTTCTATCGTATTTGAGTACAATCGTAAGGATTGGCTTGAGATTAATTTCTCCGATAGGTAAGATAGAAAACTAGTCACAAACATCTTCGTCTCATCGTTTGTGATTCCAAAATATCTTGTTTCTCTATTCGGTTAAAATTATTGTGAGGTGATTGATATTTCTAGGCTGTTCTTCGGAAATAAAAGTCCGGTACAATTGGTTCCTGTTCACCTTGATATCAAAAGACGGAACAAAAATTGAAGGTATATCTGTGGGAGACAGATTTATCTATATTCTTGTAGACTTTTCTGTGTGATACAGATTTGTTTATTAAAGTCTTCGACTTTAGTCGTAGCAACTCTATAGATGTGGGTGAGATCAGCTTAGTATCATGCTGGGATCAGAGATGTAAGGAGCGCAACTGTACCTCGGATCAATGCGAAATTGATTGGGGTTCAACTTAGTTTGTATTAGGTTAGTTTCTGTAGCGGCTTAATACAATGTGTGTTCAATCTGGACTTGGTCCCGGGGTTTTTCTGCATTTGCGGTTTCCTCGTTAACAAAACTTCTGGTGTCTTTGTTATTTCTTTTCCGCATTATTTTTTGTTATATAATTGAAATATCGCAGGTTGTGCATTGAATCGATCATTTGGGAAATCCAACCTTCGGTTGTTGATTGTAATTGATTGATCCTTGCACATCGGTATTTGGTACCGTTCAAGTGATTTCTCTTGTATTCAATTAGACTCGCAGATTTCTATTTGCTTGAGTAAGTATTGAATCGAGAAATTGAGATATAACTCTTTGATATACTTTTTATTAAGATTGAGTCTGACTGTCTAGTTGATTCTATTAAACGTATATTGGAGTTAGTCCATATAGATTGCTAAGAGAAATATTGGGTGTGGTTGTTAGACCCCTTTTTCAATTGGTAATATGGTATAAGAGCAGGCAAACACGTTTAAGACCTCATAAGTCTGTGTTTGTAGCAATCTAAGTCTATGGACAGAATCTCATCTCTGGAACATACGCATACCAAAATGTCCTCCAAATCTTTTAATTATGCAAATGTCTTGGGATTGCCTCAAAGGATTACTGATTAGACGATTATTCCGAATCCCGAGGAAATGAGACAATTGACACTATCTCAAAAGCTGAAATGGAGCTCACCAGGATCTCAAAAAATTCTACAAAGGCTATTGATTTTCAAAATCATTCTCAGCTTCTTGATGAATTTGAAAAGTCTCTTGGTCGAGAACGGTAACTTTATAATACCATTGAGTCCTTCTCTAACAATATCGAAAAACTAATTCAAGAAACTACCCTACAACGTGAAAAGATTAGTGTTCTTGAGGATATTGTTAAGGAAGACTCAATTAGAGGAAAACGTTTGATCGAGATGCATTCATCTGATCTAAACAGACTTCGTGTTGAAAAAGAGAAACTGGGTGCATCCCTTATTCTAGCCCAAGAACAGTGCCAATCCTTGAAAAAGGAAAACTTTGTTTTAATGAGAAATTCTTTTGTACCAATCACTAACTCTCAAGTATAATTGCAGTACATGAAGAAATGTTCTCCGAAGGAAGTGCCTACCAAGAAATGTAATCATGACTTCCAATCTTCTAATAGGGCTATGAATTTAAAATTGGTTCCTTCCAATGTTTCTCCTCCATGAACCTGTTCTTTCTGTGGGAAAAAGAATCACTATATTCTTCATTGTTTTGCTAGAAAGAAACAGATTTCTGATTTTCAAAATCTACTTCGTTTTACTGTCGACATAGTAAACTCTCTAATGACCACTACAATGGATTTCATCCCTACAGAAATACAGGCTTCTCAGAAAATGGATTTTAATGGTTACTCATTTCGAAATCCTCACAGGAATCGTATGTCTTCGAATGGTGCAAATTCTTACACCACGGAAATACACATTCCTAGTGTTTATGAGAATAAGTTTGGAAAATATAAGTCTAGATGGTAGAGACATATTTCTTCTAATCCTTTGGAACCAATCTCTAAAGGTCCTAGACTTAACCCTCAGAAAAACTCCTCTGAGGAATCACGGGTCAAGGTTATGTTAAATTCTTCATGAATAAGATGTAACCAAAAGAATGTGAGAAATACCATGGTCAAACGTTCATATGGATTCTAAAACTCATCTCTCAATACTCATAGTGAGATTACATCTCATTTAACTACCTAACCTTAGGTAATTTCGTTCTTGCATCTATCTTGAGAGATACAAGAATGACATTTGAAAGATACTCAAGTTTAATGTTGTTTTCCATTTGTAATTTGTTTGACTATGCTATTTTCTTTTTATGAGAAAGTTGAGTCACTTCTTGATTCCTTATTACTCTGTATCTCCTTATTATGCTCTGATTAAATCTTTTAATTATTGAGTCATGATGATAAGGGAGTTTTGAAAATAGAGTATACTTCATTCTTCTTGGATCTCGTCTGGTATCTCCAACCAGTCCATTTACGTCCGTGTCTTTCTTGGGAGTTGTAGGGTTTCCGCAACAAGGGTGTCCTCCTCTTGTTTGCAAACATATATATATATATTGTTTTGCCTTCACTATTTAAAAAAAAGGGATTATGATGAACTCCTCAAGATCTCAAGAAGTGATGAATCTTGAGATGGAAGAAGACTCTGAAGGATGCGATTCTGTTCATGAACTTGACTTGAAGAAGATGATTGAAAGGAAAGAACACAACTCCTGGGTTAATGATTCTATCAAGGACTTGACTCGTTTTCAGAACGACTCAAAGGTCGAGTTTGAAAATCTTTAACTGCAAATAAACCAACTCTTAGATGGTCAGGCCAGAATCCTTGCTAATCAAAATATTCTGATGCAGAATCAAAAGAAGTTCATCATGGACTGTGTCAAGGCTAGACAACTTGCTCGGGTTGTTGATCGTAAAGTTAACATTCTAACTCACGAACATGGTGTGTCTATGGTCAAGAGAGTAAAGAAAATTAGTGATACCTTCTATGATGGATTCATTGAAAGGTATGAGGTTCTCAATGAACTTTGATTTTATTTTGTCTAGGAAACTTCTTATTAGAATTTTATTCTTGTATTTTTGAGAAGGATTACTTGGGTTTGGAATAGTCATTATTGTGATTATACATAGCTATGTCCAATGTTTTCATCTTCATTGTTTTTAGATTTATTTACTAAAATCCTAAAGTTGTTTGGAAGATGATTTTGAAGTATTAATCTTTATGGTTTTATATATAGCAATTTATTAAGGGATATGTGTGTTTGCGTCCGTGAACTATGATTGTCCCATATGTGGTCAAAAGTTAAGTCTTTCATATGTCGATATGCAAGTATTGAAAGGATTGAATGAACTTTTGACAAAAAAAAATATAAGCCTATTGTATGTCATTATGCAAATATTGATGGAAGATAGGATGAGCTTTTGTGTACAAAGATTATGTCTATTATATGTCATTGTGCAAATGGTGATGAGAAATAGAATGAATCTTTGTCTATTCCATAGTATTGATCTTCCCTGATCCACATTTTTATGTATGTACTGTGCGGCTCCGTAAGTTCTCTTATGTTGATCATTTCCGATTAAATTAATCAAGAGTTCTCTTGTGGTTAATTTAATTGAGTTTTTGGATACAAATTCATACTCTTATGTGTTTTGTTAATGTCCAAATAAATCCTTCTTTTCTTGTGAAAGTAAGGTCGCTCTTGTTGTTCTTTCGAGAATGACATTTTATGGGGGAGAGTTATTAATTGAACTCGTGCTTAATTTCCAAATCTTTGTGGGGAGTGCGGATGTGGAATATTATAGGGGTTATCTTGTATCTTTATAAACTCCTTGATGAAAGCATTTATCTTCGGCTATATGATTGCATCTAAAAAGTTGATATATACTTTATTTTGGTCATGAAGTGTCTCTATGGAAATTTCATGAGGATCCCACTAGTGTTCGTACCTTTGCCAATTTTATTAACAAAAAGGGGGAGAATTAATGTGTAGGTCGCACTACAAATACATATGGTTTCAGATCATTATGTAATGGGGAGTGGTTTTCATATGACATGAAGTATTGACTAAGGGGGAGTGATACATATCACCATAGTATTATTGTCGAAGTTGTGATGCAATTGAACTTTGATGCTGTGTAATAATACTATGACACTGTGTAACAATGATCGAGAGCTTTTGTTTTCTCATTGTTATGGCTACGGATCTTCAACAACGATGATGCTGCATTGAATATCTTTGGAATCATTGGAGTACTTGGAAGTGAAGAAGATTTAGAGTTACGTTAAAGAACCAAGAAGATCATGCATGTGGAAGAGAAGCCGCAAAGTTTATTTATTTTGTATTCCATATGTATTGATAGCTTTGTCACTAAAATTGACAAAGGAGGAGATTGTTAGAGTACTGCTCGGTCGAACTTGTAGCATCAGAATATCGCAACATCAATATCCTTGCAAAATCCTTGAACGACACACTGCGAAGATATCGCAGATTGGTGATAAAAATGACACAACAGATGACGACAGCCTGAACACGAGAAAGATGTGAAGACCTAGCGAGATTTAATATTTGAATACTTGCGAGAATGTCGCAAGTCAGATCCGAAAATAAAGGACAGCTTAGCTGTCATCCACTATGTAATGTCCTATATAAAGAGCCGAATAGGCTTAAGAACGGAGAGAGATCTTTTGAGAGTGGAGAGAAAGTTCTGAGGAGAGAGAAAGTCTAGAGTAACAATTATATTCTTGATTTCGTTTCCTTCTTGTAAAAATTCTAACTCAATTAATAAAAAGGTTGATTGTTGATCTTAAATATGTGTTGAATATTACGAATTCTTGTGAGGGATGTATTGTAGCATTTCCTGCAACTACATATGGCGTTAGAAACCAGGACTGAAGATTGATATTGTGATTTGAAGGAATTTGGAGTAATATGTAAAGAATTTTACATAATTTTTAACAACTCATAAAGATTGAAAAATGGCTAGAAGAAGAAATATATCAAAACAACCAACAACTGTTAGAAGAAGTAGGAGGCATCTTTGGAAGAGAGAGATAAAACTGAGGAATCTCTAAGAGTGCACACAAGAAACAATGGGGAAAATCAAGTTCAACCGCCAATTCAGCGTACACCAATACAAAACAGAACTGTGGATTATGACAGAGTGAGTGTACATACTTGGCGATCAGATTCCGCAGATGAAATGGGAGAAGAGCAGCAATTAGGAAGCAATGGACGAGAGGAGAGAGATCAAGAAGTAATTGGAGGAATAATTCATGGAAATGAAGAGATTGCAGCGTTAGAAGCATTGAGGCAAACAATACATGAAGAAAGGCGATTAGAAGCGAAAGAACGTGCAAATCTGACAAGGAAAAATCATGAGTTGAGGATGGAAAAAATGAGATTACAAAGTAGAAGGTCAAGAAGCACTACAAGGTCAAGTTCAAGATCAGTTAGAGAAGAAATAAGACAAAATTTGCCTATAGAAAATGCTAATGAAGAAAATCGAGAGGGAGTACAAAATCCAACATGCTGAAGCTCTTCAAAATGGGCAAAACGATAGAAATCAGGGAAATAGACAACGTCAGGGGCGAAATAATCAAGATGGCGAAGAAAATCAGGAAGAAGGAAGGAGAATATTACATGGGAGAGAAGTTCAAAGAAACCGACAAATAATTGAAGAAGAAATTGAAAGACACTACGCTGAACAAGCACGTCTAGCTTGCGAGAGGGAAAGATTGAGAGCAGAAGTGGAAGAATAGGATCTGCAAGAGGCAATTCGCCAGAACAATCATGATAATCGAGAAAGAAGGCGTGAACAAAATCGCAATAATGGTAATATCAATGAAGAATATGATAGAGTACAAAGGAGAACTGAAAGGCGGCAAAGAAGGGAAAATGAGGAATATAATGGTGTGCAAATTCATGAAAGAAATGAAAGAGAAGATCGCAGAGAAAGACGAGAAGAAAGTGATGAACAAGAAACTCAAAACAGATATGAACATAGAAGAAGAGAGGCGGAATTAAAAAGACCAGTGGATCCAAACTCTGGTGTAAATGAACAAATTTTGAGAGAGCTAACGGAAATGAGAGGAATGTTAAATAATAAAGAAGAAGGAGGTAAGAGACAACTGGATGAAGCCATAGAAGAAGCTGCGAAAACCCCGTTCACACAAGAAGTACAATTAGGAGGAATACCCCCAAAGTGCAATTTACCGGCGTTAACCAGCATTTTTGATGGAACAACTTGTGCAATACAACATATCAAAGCCTATGTGAGATGTATGCTACAATGGGAGAACCATGATGCTATATTGTGCAAATATTTTGCATCAAGTTTAACAGAAGAGGCCTTGAAATGGTTTGAAGGTTTTCCAAAGAATACTGTAACATCTTTCAACCATTTGCAGGCTATATTTTTAGGGGCGTATATAAGTAACAATTCCTCACGGCCTGGCATTGGAGATGTATTTGGGTTAAAGCAAAGGGTTGGCGAAAGCTTGAAACATCTAACCGTGAGGTGGAAGACGATGTGTAGTGATATGGATGGTCGTGTGGATTAAATATATCTCATTCTGTCATTCATTAACGCTATGTTCGCAACCAATCTGTTATACATTCAAATTTTCAGAATCAAGAATACGATCACAATGACTGAGTTGCGAGAACTTCAGGAGGAGTATATAGCTCTTGAGGAAAAGCAAAATGAGATGCAATCATACCCCATTGCGAACACAAGTTCAAAAGCAGCGAATGCAAGCTTGTTACCTAAGTTGATAAATACAGTGGAGACCACCTCGTAAGGGCAACAAGAGAGGATAATGGGTGATAATCAGCAAAAGCTAGTAGCTATGGGGAGTCGTGATCAAGAAGAATTCTAGAGAGAGATAAATTTCTGCAGCCGTGGTGGAAATAACAAAATCCAAAGACTTGATCAACCGCAAGAAACTTATGGAGGTAAGAGGAAAAACTATCACAGAGGACAGCGAAGTCACAAGATAATATGGGAAGAAATCAAAATGCCACCTTTGAATGCTAGTGTGGAGAAGATATGTGAAGCTATAATCCTGATGGAAAACATACCCGCACCATGGAACATGGGGAGTGAACCACCTCCAAGCTACAGAAGTAATGAATTTTGCTCTTATCATCATTTCCATGGACATACAACAAATGACTGCAGAAATATAAAGAGAATCATTCTCAGAATGATAGATCAGGGAAAATTAAATCATTTTCTAGTAGGACAAACTCAAACTCAAGCATTACCACCTCCTCCAGAAATTCGCAAGGCAAACACAACAAAAGAAAGAGAAACATTTGTGATTGAAGTTGGAGCAAAGGCAAAGAATCTGTTTTGTATCTCTATTGTACACTCATACAAGACAATTTAAGATTTCCACGATAACACTCTCAGCATGGTTTTCGCAAGAGATGCCGATAATAGAGAAATAATGAACATTGCGAAGACATCGCCACTGAAAGAATGAAAAAAAACAGACTATCTCTTTTACTGCAGAAGAAGTACCTGAGGGTGGAGAAATGCACGACAACCCATTAGTGGTAAGATTGGAGATTAACCCAAAACCTAGCGATGATGAAGATGATGAAGCTGAGAATTCATGGGCAATCAACAAAATTTTGATCGATACTGGAAGTTCCATGAATATCCTTTTTTTTTTATCATACTTACAAAACTATGGGAGGGAAAGACGAAGATCTAATACCTTCAACTTACAAAATCTATGGTTTTAATGGTACTGCAAATAAGCCTAAAGGAGAAGCTCATATGCGAATTCCACTGAAAGGATTGTCCTCTGAATTTTATTATGTGTAGTCGATGTGGAATCACCATACAACGCATTGATTGGACGACCTTGGTTACATGAGATTCTAGGTGTGGCATCGACTTTCCGTCAATGTATCAAGTTCCCTCATCCCAGTGGTATTGGCATCATAAAAGGAGATTGGATTGAAGGAAAAAAGTGTTATGAAATTGATATAGAATCTTGCAAAGAAAGAGCTGCGAAGAAGAAGAATTGGAAACACAACATCAAAGAAAAACAAAAAAGTGAAAGATTGATGGTAGATGTAATAGAACAGAGAGAAGAAGAAAAGCTGCGAAACCAATGCATGCTGAAGATAAGAAGTGGCGAAGGCCTCGCAACAAAAAAGAAAATGACAGAAAAATTCAAAAATGCAGAGGCAGAAAGTAGCAGAAATAAGAGATTTAAAGAATGAATGTAATTGTTGACTGCCAAAGTAAAAATTGGGAGGAGAAAGAAAAATGTATGGTTGATCTTAAAAAAACAAAAAAACAAAAAAAATTATAAATGATATGCAAAAGAAGTAAATATATTTTATGAATGATAAATACGAGATTGCGAAATTGCAAAAGAGCTGATATGCAGAAAAAGAAACAAAACAACTAGAAAGGGGCGAACCTGCTATGGCGTACACCCTAGTTCGCGAGATCAAAATTTCGCAAGAGGCAAATGTAAGACCTAAAGTACGTCACAAAAGGGGGTATCTGTTGACATGGCTCAGGGAAAAGGTTACACCGCCCCTGGAACCTGAGTCATGGAGATTTGGGGTCAATAAAGCCCATCCAGGAGAGGTACCTCGGAATTTCAACCTAAGCTTATGACTCAGGTTGGACGACTGAGGATCTCTTCTAAGGAGTCAGCATCTGATCAAGGTGCTGAGGTAGACGGTTGAGCCAAGAGTTCCTAAGGCATTTGAATTGTCTCGGCCATTCTTGGCAAGTCTTGACGTATGTTGCAGTCCGCCCGAAGAAAACTCCACTTAGGGTGCAGTCTCGTAACCATTAGCCATATAGGAAAAAGGGATAAGAGGCTGCGAAAACAACTGGTTGTTGTTAAGATAGGATGGGAGGATCCAACCTTGTATGGTAGAGGTACGCCTCCTTGAAGGGGAAACCAGGGGGAAGATAAGGGCGACACCCTCCATTAGGGAGCTGATAAGTGTCTTAAGACGCAAATGTCATGAGGCTTTATTTTTGCAAGAATATTTAGGCTTGTCATATTTGTGCGACAATCCTGAAGAGGCAATAATACAAAGAAAAAGATAAGACGAGATCAATGGGTCAGTACATGAAAGTGTAAGGACGTTCTGCGATTTCGTCGCAAGACGGCAATGTCATGGGGCTTTATGTTTGCAAGAATTTTTAGGCATGTCATATTGTCGCAACAAAAATATCCTGTAGAGGCAACAATACTAGAGAAATGGTAAGACAAGATCAATGGGTCATTACATGAAAGTGTAAAGACGTCCTGCGATTTTGTCGCAATGACAAGAGGTGGCATAATAAGACCTTTAACTAGGAAGGCAAAATAAGACCACATGAGAGAAAAAGAAAATATGAAATCTTGGAAGAAACCAAGAAATACTTACTTGCGAAAATTAAGAAGCAACAACTGCGATATTGAGGCATGAATACGTATCACTATTTGAAAGTAACTTGCTTAATCTTTCATTTGAATGCAAATCACAGAGGCAGGTATGGGAATGTATAGAATAAAAACATGTTATTTTCCTTCATATGATAGATTTACGCACTCATAAAATGAAAGGTTGATAATATATTGATTAATCATATTGCAAAAAAGAATTGCTATTTTAACATGTGCAGAAAGGAAAAACAAAGGTAGAGCTTGTATTTGAAGATCCAGAAATTCGCAGCAAAAGATTACAAAAATAGAAGATTAAAATAATGAATGTACATATATTACAAAAAGAGAAGGAAGAAAATAATACTATTTCTCGTTTGATTCTTCTTCTTCATCATCTTAATCAGATCCTTCTACTTCTTCATCTTCATCAGATTCCTCTTCTTCACTAGCATCGCTGTCAGAGATATCCAGAGAAGGCACATTCTTGGAGATTTCTTCAAGAAGGCAAGGATATGCAGAATGAGGGATACTATTGTCGTCGGAGACCATTTTAATAGTATGATTGCGAAAAAAAGTAGCATCATTCTTAAAATTCGCAACAATAATCTGTAGTTGCCTCTTCAATCTAGAATATTTATCATCCCGAGAAGAGAGGTTCTTTGCGAGCTGCTCCTTCTCAGACTCAAGTTCTTCAATTCTTTTACGAAATCTCTCTTCAGCTCCTGTGAACATGTGACAATGAATCAACAACTTAACGACAATTTCATGAAAGACAAATAGTTAAATAAAGAAGAACAATTAAAAACCTTCTCTGTCAGAAATCATATCCCTAACCAAGGCCGTATGATCAGCTTGAAGACTAACGTTAACACCTAAATTATTTCTGGCGTCATCTAGAACTTTCGCATCCCAAGCAAATTCATCGTCATTATTTATGAGAAGAAGGGAGCGAATTTGATTCTCTCTTTCTCTAAGTATAGCATTTTTGCGGATAGATTCATCTCGTTCAATTTGAACCTCAAGAAGAGTCTTTTGGAATTTCGCTAATGCTTGAGCACCTTGTCTAGCGATGCGATCTTTATCATCTATGAGATCACTGATTTTGGTTCTTAAAGTATTAATTTTCTCTTTAGAATTAAGATAGAGACGCTTAAATTGGTTGGCTAAGCCTAAACTAGATCTATGATCAATTTCTAAGAGGCGAAATTTGGATTGAAGTTCATTTAGAGGGAGAGATTTAATCTTGTCATTTGAAAAACTATTCAAAGAATTGTTGAGGTGATCAAGGAGAGCATTGTTATCCATAGGGTCAGGGAATGAGTGAAGAAGAATTGCTTCATCAGAAAGGTTATAGACGTCTGCGAAAATGGTAAGTCAGATGAGGGAAGATAATGAGAGGACAAAACAAAGGAAAAGAGAAAAGTCTCTTACCATAAAGTTGTTAGTTGGCACTTTGAAGACTAGATATCTTATTCTTCTGAGTGGAAGAATAAGCCTCTAATTGCTTAGTCTTCTCGCGAAGAGTAGCAGCTTCAGCTTCCAGTTCTTCATTTCTCTTGCGAAGTTGAAGATTCTTCTTTTCAAGAATACCGCGCCTTTTCTCAAGATCTGAAGCAACAACGAAGGAAGCTCTCCCGGTATGTAAAGGAAAGTGAAGAAATTATCAAGATATAACTTAAAATCAAAATTATGAAGAAATAAGGGAACAAAGACATACCAAGACACCAAGCGAATTTAGAAAGGCAGGGAGTCAACGTCTGAGACCCCATGAAGAGAATTATCACCCTCTAGTAAAGCATCGCAGATACTCGCGAGAAATTTGCACGTACTAGAGAGATGATCGTTTCCAATCCCTTGCATGGAGTCAGAGAAGATGCTGGACAGTTGTGCCATAGAAGATTCAGTTGGAAAATCCTCATTTGCGAGAGAAGTATCAACATCATCATTATCTTCATCATCAGAGCTTTCCCTGGACTGAAGATTTGAAGGAGAGGGAGAGTGAATCTTTCGTTTCTTTGAAGGTGGGGCAGTGGACTTCTCCCTGCGAAGAGGACCTTTACCCTTGCCTTTAGTCTTCACAACTTTAGAACTTTCTTCTTCTTCAACAACTTAAACACCAACCTTCGCACACGAATGAATATAAGAAACAAAGGCAACAATATTGTTATTGTTAAAAATAATAAAGAAAAATATTTCTTACTTCATCCGTGATCGAACGGAGCGCCGTTAGGGTACTTGCCTTAGTAGTCCTTTTGTAGCTTTTTCTTAACTTGGTAACCTAAAAATTTCGCAAGATTAATAGATATAAAAAGGGGTGAAGATTATAAACTGAGCGGAATTTAAGAAAAATACCTCTTTCACTTTCTCGGGCCAATTAACTACCCAAGGTTGATAATTGGCGAGATTCGCAGGAAGCACATGTGAACCTGAAATGTAAGGTCCTTTCAACACCAACGGAAAGACGCACCATCTGTCGTCTTTAGAGTGACGAGGAATATTTTTCTTGCCAGAATGCCAGTCGATATCCTGCATAAGCATTTTATCGCTGGAAACATTTTCTTTCCTCTTCAAGCGATCACCCCAGCGAGTTCTATCATTCTTCATGTTTATTACTTCATAGTTTTCGAAGAAGCTTTCCACTGTATATTTTTCGGCGAATATCTCTAAGTCCTCAAATTTAGGATCCCTGACTTCTTTTGGGTAAAGAGACCCTTTACAGCACCATGGTTGGCGAACTCAAGCATTAAGAGGATACAATCTCCACTCAATTGGTAGATGGCTCGCGAGAATTTCGCATGATCAAGAATTTCATAAAATAAGGGAAGATCAGGATCATAGAGAGGAATGGGAAGGCCAGCGAGAATCTGACCTAGCAAAATTATGATTTCCTTATCATCACAATGATGATCAGAAAATAATTTGGCAGAAAGAATGGATTTAGTTTCTTGATTAGGAATGGTGGTTAATATGAAGCCCTTCTCTTCGAAATATTTCTGAACTTTTTCCAGAGAAGTTTCATATTTACGACCAACTGGAGGCATTTTCAGAGTATGGGAATGAAGATAAAATTGAAGATCAAAAGAAGTAAAAATAAGAAGATTTACAGCAGCAGAAGCGGAAGTTACGAAGAGATGTTGAAGAAAAGTTGCAGAGAAAATAAGAAAGAAAGTAAAAAAAGAAGAAGAGAGGAATAAGAAAAATATATATAGAGAGAAGGATTCTCGAAAAGGTAAACACATTTAATGCGAAGAGTAGACATGAACGGTTGAGAGATAGCGGTTGAAAAAGACGTGTCAAGAAATGGATGGAGGAAGAGATACGTGTAATAATTCTGCGTAAAAGTACAGAATCATGTCAATACAGAAAAATATGAAAAGATGAACAAAATATGAAAAAGATGAACAACTGCGGCATTTTGAAAGTACTAATTCTCATGACATTCTCTCCTTCGCAGAGAATACATGGGAAGAGGCAAGATGTAGGATCAGAATATCGCAACATCAATATCCTCGCGAAATCCTTGAACGACACACTGGTAATAAAAATGACGCAAAAAATGACGACAGCCTTAACACGAGAAAGATGTGAAGACCTAGCGAGATTTAGGAGCGTTGCGAGATTTAATATTTGAATACTTGCGAGAATGTCGCAAGTCAGATCCGAAAATAAAGGACAGCTTAGCTGTCATCCACTATGTAATGTCCTATATAAATAGCCGAATAGGTGATAGGGTGTAGAATACATCTTATTTACGATATATTGTTTATGCTTTCTTTGCTATTTTTCTTGTAAATTATGTATTTTACGCTTGTTTTGAGTTTTATAGCTACTTTGGAGTCGCACGGAGGAAGAGAAGAAGAAATCACCCAATTTGAGCCAAAAGGGCAAAAAGGTCATTTTACAAGCAATTGATATATGGAGCCCAGTTGAGGTTAAGGGGCAACCCAATTTGGAGGAGTACTAATGCCGGGCCAGTCAAGGCTAAGGGGGGTTGTCATCAGGGTACCCCTTATCATTTATCAGAGGGTGTAATTATCCCTGAGGTGTCCCCTAGCCTGTGTAGAAGGGTACCGTTATCCAACCCTGCTTCTTTAACCTAAATCGAGAGAACAATCTCTCAAACATTTTGCATCTAAAAGAGTTACAGCGGAGGAGCTACATCCGTTCGAGGTATTAATGGCAGAAACCGAGAAGGAGTGTTGGTGGTGTTGTGGGATCGAGAATCGAGAGATGAGAAGGGGATCTGATGGCTGCTGCTGTTAAAAATCGAGATAAAGAACACTCAAAAATGGTGGTCGATGTTCAACCAAGAGATGAAGAGAAATACACAGAGGTGATGGGTTTGCTGGAATCGATGGATTTAAGAGGTAAAACGACACAGAGGTGATGGGTTTGTGGTAATTGCTAAAATCGAAGCTCAGAAGAAATTATGGTTTGATGTCATGTCTGTGACAGAGAAGAACTAGAGAGGATGAATTGGAAGAAATCAGAGATGGTGTTGATGCCTCAGAGATGAAGAACAGGTGTTGCTATCGATGGTTCGAGATGAATAGAATGAAGCAGAGTTCGTAAATGGAATTGTTGGTCGTTGTAATTGATGAAAAAGAGATGATGTTGCTTCGATTAAAAAGAAGTGAGATCGGTGATGGTGCGAGAACAAGAAGACCACGATGCTGTTGGTGGGCTATTATGATTGAAGATATGGTGGAGTCTTGGATTGATAGGAAGTAAATCGATCTTCATTGTTGCAATCGATTCGGGGAAATGGAGATGATTGAGCAGCTGGGATTGGAGTTGCATTAATGCAGATGCAGGTGGTGTCAGGTGGTGCTTGCGCAGACAAGACATAGTAGAATGAAATGTTTAGATGAATGTTAGGAATTGTTTCAGGGATGGAGACATTAGATCGGCCGTAATTTGGCACTGGAATTGACCGAAAATGACCGAACTCTACTGGCATTCCATTCACATGAGTCGGCCCTCGGTGACTCGGAAACCAACTCGATGTCGGATCATTGGATGAATTACGGACCGAGTAAGATTCCGACTCGGTGACTAACTCATTCTCCCCCTTTGACCCTTGACTATTAAGGACCGTTAGATTGACCGTTAGTCCTAACGGTGGACTGACGGAATATTCCGTCGAATATACCAGTGACGGTGAACTTTTTCAGGTGGCCGACGACGACTTTTTCCGGCCGGACTCCGGCCATAATACCAGTTTTCCGGCGACCAAAATTCCAGAATTTTCTATGGACTTCTCTCATGGGTGTGAAGACTTGGACTAGGAATTGGATGGAGAATTTGGCTCAAATTTGGAAAGAGAAGATGGAAGAGTTGAGAAAAGCTTGGATTTGGAAATTGAATTGCTAAAGGAAAAGGATTCTATTCCTTGGAAGATTTGGAGAATATTGAAGCCTATAAATAGAGAAGTTTTCTACATCTTTTACACACCTTTCTACACACACAACACTTTTCTTTTCTTATTCTTTGTGTGAACTCCTTAACATGAGTAGCTAATTTTATTATTGATTGAGGATGAATTCCTAGTTCTTAATATATGTTTTGAGTATTGTTTCAATTCTATCTTGAGGTTTTTCACATGATTATCGTTTGTTTTTACTAATAGGAATGATCTTAAAGACATTCATGATTGATTGATAGATTGTTTAGGTGGCCAACTAAATTGATTTGTTAATTTGATCTAAAGCTAGTGAAAGTTAGGAGATAAGTAATCGTTTCTTGACTCTTTACATAAGTAGCAAACACGAGACCTTGCGGAGGGATTCCGTGGAGCAATTGTGTGTAGAAACAACGCTAGAAAGTGGACCAAGCGAACCGAGTCTAACTACTAGTACTAAACCTAAATTCATAGATCTTAATGCATTCAGGAAATTACATCTTGTAAGCGAACCTCAAGGTGGTTCTTTTGAATAGAATCTGATAACTAAGCGGACTTGTTACTCAGTGAAATAAGGGATTTTGGGGCTAGCTAAGCGGACCTGCTATCCTACGGTTGGTGATAATTTGTGACTAATAACAAGTAGAAAAGAACATAACTTGATTCATTGTTTCAGAACGAAGAAGGATTCCTTGGTCTTGTCTCTCTTATTGCTTTCAACTTTATCTTTTAATTGCTTTGTTTATTTTCTTTTGCTTTCTACACCCCCTTTCGTGACAATTTTTACAACTAGAATCTCTTGCTCCTCGTGGGAACGAACTTGACTTCCATTATATTATTTTTAATTGAGTAGAAATATTAATTAATTTGATTGCACCTACGACACGCATCAAATTTTGGCTTAGCTGCCGGGGAGCAGCGAATGGTTTTAGTTGTTTTTATTTTTATTTTTGGTTTATTCTTGCTTTGTTGGATTCTATATCGTATCTAACTTAGGTTTCGAGAATCTTATTTCGAGTATCGGTTTTCCATGTATGGTGGACAAGAGCAAGCATATTACAACAATCAATACGGTTTTCAACCTCAACATTATGGCAACTTCCAACCATCCTTAGGATACAGACTTTATGGATATTCTCATACATATCAACAACCTTATGACGGGTATGTAAGTGAACAATCACTAGGAGGGGAGGATAGTTATGCTTCTAAATCTATGTGTGATCTCCTTGGTGCAAGGCAACCTAGTTTGAGGGAACTTGAGAGAAGGTTCTATCAATTGATCGATGAAGGCATAGCATCGGATGAAGAAATTCTTGAAGCTAAAAGAACTTTAAGAATAGAGCGTGAAAAACGTTACTATATGGGTTACGATGATGATTTTGAACCTTATGAAAATTATTGTAACAAGGATAAAGTTATTCCAACTCCGGATCATAATAACGATCCTTCACCTATTCAAAAGGAGGAGATTGGGTGTGACTTACCTATTGTTATAAACGGTGTAACACCCGCACAAGAAGATCTTACAATTTATACCGACGAGAATCATTTTAGTGAATGGCCCGATTTCGATGATGAGAATGTTGAAGAGATGATGCTAGAGGATGAAACCAAATTTATTGATTTTGTGGAAGACCCAATTGAACTAGCCAATGATTTTAATGATGCCAAAACTTTGGTTAAGGTAGAAAATGACGAAGAATGGTTGCAAGGTTTAATAGAGGACCACGATATACAAGAGGTAAGTAATTCACTTGAATTTTTAAGGATGAAGAGGATTCTATAATACAAGAGATTGTGCAAGGTTTGTCTAACCCTTTGCCTATTGATTCTTCTCCTTTACCTCTTATTGGTTTGAATGTATGTGCTTCGAAAGTATTTTTGGATGATTTTGTTTCTAGATATCCACCATTGGAAACACTTGATGCTAACACTATGCAGGTTTGCCAAGAGGAATACATGGAAGTTCCAAAATTCTATGTTCTTTATACATTTCCGAGTGTGGACGAGAATAAGTGTGGGGGAAATTTCTATCGAGCGATAACATCATTATTATTTTCTTGTGCTAACATTTGTATGGAGTTATTATTTGCAAAACAGGTATTATGGGTGGATCCCCAAATTTTCAGATTGTTAGTATATGGGGAATGAATCTTGCAAGAGCTAAGTCGGGCCGTCGACTTTAAAACAAGCGCTTCATGGGAGGCAACCCATAGGTTTTGTATTTCTTATCTTTTGCTTTTTGTTATTTCTTTTTCTTGTTTCATATCATGTTAAAATTTCCCACCTTGACTTTACTAGGAGGATTCAATTACATTGAGGACAATGTAAGGTTTAAGTATGGGGGAGTGGTTAAGCATGTATTTAAAAAACTTACAAAAAAATTAAAAAATTAAAAAAAAAAAAGTTTTACATAAAACCTCCAACTTTTAAAAATTTTAGAGTCACTAGCATACTTCTAGGTATGTTTACATAGAGATTTTGACCGACATAATTGAACTTGGAAATGTTAGAGAAATACATTCGGATTTCTTGTTTGTTTGAGTGTTAAATAATGGATTTAATCATGCCGGTGATGCAAATTTGGTGCAGGGAGAAATGAATTATTAGAGTTGCTGATCAATCATTAGTGGAGACTACCCGTATTCATATCATGTGAGGCACCGACCAGAAATTTTTCCATATACTAAAGAGCTTTCTTTTGAGTGTGTGTCACCGTACGTTAATTCCGGGTAGAATGGGGAGCTACCCAACCTCCCACCAATAGAAGCACTACTCTTTGATCTCTTGAGTGCTAATTTTGTCAATCATGAGGGTGACGTCTATAGATGAAAGCTTCCTTCTTGTAGTTCGATTTGCAGTTAGCACCATTCTCTCTCTCGACAACAACGGATCCATAGAAACACTCTCATCATCAACAAGGAGCGACATCAAAATCTACAAGGAAAGTTGAAAAAAGTTCAAGGTTTACAAGCAACGGAACGAGAAAAAGAACAAATTTCAAATTCAAGTAAAGCAACATACAAAGGGCAGATTTTTACATATATGTTGAGGACATACAATACAATGAGGTAATTTTATATCCAAGTATGAAGACTTATTCATAAAAGCGAAGAAAATTAAAAGGTGAGAATTTTTGAAGTTTATGATTTCGAGACGATACAAGTTATGAAGAATCAAGCGGTAAAATACTTCTCCCACGGCCATGGTTTATTTTTTGTATTTTATTTCTCTTGTTTTCAAAATAAAATAAAAAATAAAAAAAATAAAATAAAAAAATATATTGAAAGAAAAAAAAAAAGAAAAAAAAAAAAAGAAAAACAAGAGAAATATTTGTTTTGTTAATAAGCCGTGGGGAATGAAAATTTATAAGGAAGTTTCAAGCGACAAGGATTTTTAAGGTAAAAGAGTTAAAAATTGTCAAGGATTTATGAAATTCGAGGGTTTATCATCAATAGTTGAAACCAAAGACGAAGACCATGAAGATCAAGACGAGGAGCGGAAGACGTTTCTATTGGACGCCGTGAGAGTGGTGTTATCATAATTGGCGATCGAATGTGAAGGTGAGTAAGTAATCTCATCCTCGATAATAATGGTTGATTTTCTTTGGTAGAGATCGTCAGAAAAATGGTTTTTCAAAATATTAAAAGATGTGGGTTTTTAAAAATATTTCGGAAGTTGTCCTTCCCACCATTCAACGTGTTGCAAGATTTCTCTTTTCATTCCTACCTGCACACATGTGAGACCCATAAAAAAGCCGTCTTTTTGAGTGCAATTATCATAAAATCCTTTTTGGTGAGGCAGAAGTCGAGGCGAAATGCTTATTGATCGTTTCTCAAACACGCATTCTCTCATTATGGTGTGGTTATTTCTCACTCAACATTTAAGAATGAGAATATGTTCTTTAGTATTTCTAACTTCTTATTACTAGCATGCGAAAACTCTATGTCCTCATAACTCTTTGGATGCTTGGGACGCTTGAACGCTTTGAAGTTGTAAGTTTTAGTTTGATTTGCTCGAGGACTAGCAAAGTCTAAGTGTGGGGGAATTTGATAGGGTGTAGAATACGTCTTATTTACGATCTATTGTTTATGCTTTCTTTGCTATTTTTCTTGTAAATTATGTATTTTACGCTTGTTTTGAGTTTTATAGCTACTTTGGAGTCGCACGGAGGAAGAGAAGAAGAAATCACCCAATTTGAGCCAAAAGGGCAAAAAGGTCATTTTACAAGCAATTGATATATGGAGCCCAGTTGAGGTTAAGGGGCAACCCAATTTGGAGGAGTACTAATGCCAGGCCCAGTCAAGGCTAAGGGGGGTTGTCATCAGGGTACCCCTTATCATTTATCAGAGGGTGTAATTATCCCTGAGGTGTCCCCTAGCCTGTGTAGAAGGGTACCGTTATCCAACCCTGCTTCTTTAACCTAAATCGAGAGAACAATCTCTCAAACATTTTGCATCTAAAAGAGTTACAGCGGAGGAGCTACATCCGTTCGAGGTATTAATGGCAGAAACCGAGAAGGAGTGTTGGTGGTGCTGTGGGATCGAGAATCGAGAGATGAGAAGGGGATCTGATGGCTGCTGCTGTTAAAAATCGAGATGAAGAACACTCAAAAATGGTGGTCGATGTTCAACCAAGAGATAAAGAGAAATACACAGAGGTGATGGGTTTGCTGGAATCGATGGATTTAAGAGGTACAACGAGACAGGGGTGATGGGTTTGTGGTAATTGCTAAAATCGAAGCTCAGAAGAAATTATGGTTTGATGTCACGTCTGTGACAGAGAAGAAGTAGAGAGGATGAATTGGAAGAAATCAGAGATGGTGTTGATGCCTCGGAGATGAAGAACAAAGTTCTTATCGATGGTTCGGATGAATAGAATGAAGCGAGTTCGTAAATGGAATTGTTGGTCGTTGTAATTGATGAAACAGAGATGATGTTGCTTCGATTAAAAAGAAGTGAGATCGGTGATGGTCTGAGAACAAGAAGACCCCGACATTTGTTGGTGGGCTATTATGATTGAAGATATGGTGGAGTCTTGGATTGATAGGAAGTAAATCGATGCTGCTGTTGCAATCGATTCAGGGAAATGGAGATGATTGAGCAGCTGGGATTGGAGTTGCGAATGCGAATCTGGTGTGGTGTCGGGTGGTGCTTTATGAGACAAGACATAGCTGGGAATGAAATGTTTAGATGAATGTTAGGAATTGTTTCGAGGATGAAGACATTAGATCGGCCGTAATTTGGCCTGGAATTGACCGAGAAACACGAACTCGGGCCGGCATTCCATTCACATGAGTCACTCGGTGACTCGGGAAACCAACTCGATGTCGATCATTCAGATGAATTACAGACCGAGTAATATTCTGACTCGGTGACTAACTCATTCTCCCCCTTTGACCCTTGACTATTAAGGACCGTTAGATTGACCGTTAGTCCTAACAGTGGACTGACGGAATATTCCGTCGAATATACCAGTTACGGTGAACTTTTTCAGGTGGCCGGCGGCGACTTTTTTCCGGCCGGACTCCGGCCATAATACCAGTTTTCCGGCGACCAAAATTCCAGAATTTTCTATGGACTTCTCTCATGGGTGTGAAGACTTGGACTAGGAATTGGATGGAGAATTTGGCTCAAATTTGGAAAGATAAGATGGAAGAGTTGAGAAAGGCTTGGATTTGGAAATTGAATTGCTAAAGGAAAAGGATTCTATTCCTTGGAAGATTTGGAGAATATTGAAGCCTATAAATAGAGAAGTTTTCTACATCTTTTACACACCTTTCTACACACACAACACTTTTCTTTTCTTATTCTTTGTGTGAACTCCTTAACATGAGTAGCTAATTTTATTATTGATTGAGGATGAATTCCTAGTTCTTAATATATGTTTTGAGTATTGTTTCAATTCTATCTTGAGGTTTTTCACATGATTATCGTTTGTTTTTACTAATAGGAATGATCTTAAAGACATTCATGATTGATTGATAGATTGTTTAGGTGGCCAACTAAATTGATTTGTTAATTTGATCTAAAGCTAGTGAAAGTTAGGAGATAAGTAATCGTTTCTTGACTCTTTACATAAGTAGCAAACACGAGACCTTGCGGAGGGATTCCGTGGAGCAATTGTGTGTAGAAACAACGTTAGAAAGTGGACCAAGCGAACCGAGTCTAACTACTAGTACTAAACCTAAATTCATAGATCTTAATGCATTCAGGGAATTACATCTTGTAAGTGAACCTCAAGGTGGTTCTTTTGAATAGAATCTGATAACTAAGCGGACTTGTTACTCAGTGAAATAAGGGATTTTGGGGCTAGCTAAGCGGACCTGCTATCCTACGGTTGGTGATAATTTGTGACTAATAACAAGTAGAAAAGAACATAACTTGATTCATTGTTTCAAACGAAGAAGGATTCCTTGGTCTTGTCTCTCTTATTGCTTTCAACTTTATCTTTTAATTGCTTTGTTTATTTTCTTTTGCTTTCTACACCCCCTTTCGTGACAATTTTTACAACTAGAATCTCTTGCTCCTCGTGGGAACGAACTTGACTTCCATTATATTATTTTTAATTGAGTGGAAATATTAATTAATTTGATTGCACCTACGACACGCATCAATAGGCTTAAGAACGGAGAGATCTTTTGAGAGTGGAGAAAAGTTCGAGGAGATGGAGAATTATATTCTTGATTTTATTTTGTTCTTGTAAAAATTCTAACTCAATTAATAAAAAGGTTGATTGTTGATCTTAAATATGTGTTGAATATTATGAATTCTTGTGAGGGATGTATTGTAATTTTCAATACAAAACTATTGTTATCTCAATTGTTTGTCAAGTTTAGTGCTATAAGTCTTTATTTCTAGTCTACTAATAGCTAAGTCTCGGACTAGGATAAAAAGTGTAGTTGAGCTCTAGACTCCACGGCGTTCATCATGCAAAGACGAAGAACTACTCAAGGAACTGGTGGAACTTCATCGACAAAGAGGTATGTGGAGACTTGAACTTATCTATCACTCAAAAGTCTACTTTATCTCCTATCTTGAGGCAAAGTTCGTATTGCTATTATAGACTATGATTATACACATGTACTATTTTGAGCTGAGTTTATCTCGCTTATCTATTTCTCGAAATATGTGTTGGCAAGCTTCCGCTTTGGCCAAGTTAATCTTTACTAGTTACGAAAGTCATATTTGTTTCAATTACTTGAAAATCGCTTTGACGAAAAATAGTTTGTGAACAACAACTATATAACGTCATCTAAGAATGTTTCAATGATTGAAATGAGAGTTTAGAATATATAACCTTGGTTGGATATAAGCATTGTGAGGAAACTCATACTTGTGTATCCAATATCCTTGAACCAAAGTATGCGTACTTTGCTGCTCAGGATAACCGGAACCAAAGTCCATGTACCAAGTACGCCCACTGCTGGAAGTTCACATCCCATGAATTTCTGATGGAGTTTGTGAACTGAAAACAAACTTAATCGGGGTACTTAAGTCCGCGTACCAGTATGCGTACTTAGGTAAGTTGTTTTCTAAAAACAGTTTAATTCGTGAACTAAGACATTTATATATATTAAGGAATGCAATCTTTGCAAACTGTGGCTATAATGTTCATGAATCGATTCAAGTGAATCAAAACTGTTTTTGTTTCGATCGTGTCTTGTATACTTCTATGAGATCTAAGCAATTGAACAACTCTCTAACTAGTTCATTTGAGTCATTTGAACTAGTTGTGGTAAATAAGAATAAGGTTGATATGAAAGTGCTCATATGGCTAACCTATGGTTAACAATCGTTGAACCAACGACTTGTAAAGGTTTAGGTACGGTTACTCAAACCTAAATGAAGTTATATTTCATGTGTGTATAACAAGCTAAATTCGATCTAACAGTTGAAGATATTAGATTGAATCTAATCAGGTTTTCATCTAACGGTGAATATTGAATGCTTTGTTACCAAGGTAACTTCGATTGCAAACCCTGATTTGAAGACTATATAAAGGAGAACTCTAACAACTGGGAAACCTAATCCCCACACCTCCTGTGTGATACTAGTTGTAAGCTAGAGTCGATTATGTTTTAACCTTAGGTTTCTATCGAGACCCTGTAGGTTAACGACTTAAAGACTTCATTGGGATTGTGAAGACAAACCCGCTATTTTCTTTGTAGTTGTGTGATCTCGATCTTGCTTTGTTTCTATCGTATTTGAGTAAAATCGTAAGGATTGTCTTGAGATTAATTTCTCCGATAGGAGAGATAGAAAAGTAGTCACAAACATCTCCGTCTCATCGTTTTTGATTCCACAATATCTTATTTCTCTAGTCGATTAAGATTATTATGAGGCAATTGATATTTCTAGGCTGCTCTTCGGGAATAAAAGTCAGGTATATCAATTGGTTCCTGTTCACCTGATTTATCAAAAGACTTAACAAAACTTGTAGGTATTTCTTTGGGGAGACAAATTTATATATCCCTGTAGACTTTTCTGTGTGATACAGATTTGTTTATTAAAGTCTTCGACTTTGGGTCGTAGCAACTCTTAGTTGTGGGTGAGATAAGCTAAAGGGAATCAAGTCTGTAGTATCCTGCTGGGATCGGATATACGTAGGAGCGCAAATGTACCTTGGATCAGTGTGAGATTGATTGGGTTTCAACTACAGTCCAGACCGAAGTTAGTTTGTAGTAGGCTAGTGCCTGTAGCGGCTTAATACAAGTTGTGTTCAATCTGGACTAGGTCCCGGGGTTTTTCTGCATTTGCGGTTTCCTCGTTAACAAAACTTCTGGTGTTAGTGGTATTTCTTTTCCGCATTATATTTTGTTATATAATTGAAATATCACAGGTTGTGCATTGAATCGATCAATTGGGAAATCCAACCTTCGGTTGTTGATTGTAAATGATTGATCCATGAACATTGGTCTTTGGTACCGTTCAAGTGATTTCTCTTGTATTCAATTAGACTCGCAAATTTCTATTGTAGTTGCAGGAAATCCCACAATACACCCCTCACTATATTTTGTTTAACTAATCCATTCAAAAGATAATAGATGAGCAATTATGAATGTTTATTAATAACTTTCTTGAATCCTTACACAGGAAAATGGAATTACACTTAAGAACTTACAAATATTCTCTCACTTTCTCTCTCCTAATGACTTACTCTCCAATCCAAAAAAGACCTCCCCTACGACAGATTCACTCATCCCTTTATATAGGGTAGTACGTAGTGAATGACAGCTAAGCTGTCCTTTATTTTCGGAAATGTCTCGCGAAGTGTCGCAGGCGTACAAGTATTCGTATTCGCGACACTTCTTAGCTTTCGCCAGATTTCATATCTTCCTATCGTCATCCAGTGCGTCATTCATATTAATCTTCTGCGACTTACTCGCAATGTTGTTATCGGTTGCCTTTGTGAATTGTTGCTGTCGCGATATTCTGATCCTACATCTTGCCTCTTTTTTCTTGAATATTGCTTGAAGAGCGATCTTTAAGAAAAAATACGTTGTTGTAATAGTCTCTGATTTTATTGATGAAGGAACGAGCGAAAGAATACTGGACTTGAAAAGTACGTACTTGCCTCTATTCTTTGGCGAAGTTCCGAAGTTTTTAGAAGTATGTATGAAATATCATTTCTTGCCTCATGGGTTATGGAAAATAATGGATCTCGCAATCTCTTCTCGCGAGTTAGGAAAATAATTGAATCTCATATGATAAGAAAATACGTTGTGCAATATCCGAATACTACATCTTCTCACCTCTCCTTATGTTTCCTTACGTTGTGCGATATCCGAATTCTTTGTCGCAGCCGTTCATTTTCCAAAAAAATCTTCTTCAGCATAGCTCCCTGAATCTAGGAATGACCGTTTACACGTGTTTAAAACCATTCTTTTTACCGGCACATTTAATGTTATCCGGTCATAACACTTTCTTGCCTATTTATAGGAGAGTCTTTTGTGAAGAACATTTCTTTCCTTTTATTTCATCTCCTTTATCGTTTGCAATCGTTTCTTCCGTTATTCTTCTTCACCATCGTCTTCATCATCCTTCGCTATTTCTTATTTGCTATCACTTCCATGGCATCCAGGTTTGTTAATCTTGCTAGATTCGATTGATTCTATGATTGATTGATTTTGTGATTAACTTCCCTTTCTGAGATTATCCTATTCCTTTTAATCTTTTTCTGCCATTTTTGTTTCAGCAAGAACAAACCCATCACCAAGTTCACCGTGAAGAATCCCCTTCTTTTTTGGATTCACAAATAAACCAACTTCTCAACAAGAATCCTCCTTGCCACCAAAGTCCTCTTCGCAAGCTAAACATACCGTTCCTAAAAGAAAACCTGCGAGTAATAAGGTATTTTAAGAATCATTTACCTTTTAATAACAACGTACTTGCCTCTGTTTCTTACTTAATTTATCATTCACAGGATGGCAAAACTATTGACAAAACTCCCAAAAGGTCTCGCCACTCTAATCCTGTTACTCCTGATGTCCCTTTTCCCTCATTTACACCTTCTTCTCCTCGTGCAGAAATCACCGCAAGATAATCTTGTCACAAGTGACAATATTCCGATGCCTCAACTCCTCATAGATCAAGTTCCTCATAATAGTCCTACTACAAATGAACTTACTCCTTCTCCTACCGTCAATGTCTCTGTCATTCCTCCAATCACTACCTTTCCTGAAATCTCCTCTTCTCACAATGTTCCTTTGGCGGAGAATGATTCGTCTCTTCCTTCTTTACCCGAGCAAATCCCTCTTACTGCAGAGAATTTGGAAGGAATAGACGTGGCTTTCAAAGTTCTCTCGGACCTTGTGAATGATGCCAAGAAGAGTTCTGTCGATCCTATCAAGTCTGATGTCTGCGAGATTTTAAGTAAACATCTTGGTCCTGATAAGATCTCGCAAGCATCCTTAGTTCAAGAAATTAATGTGCTAAAGAGTGATCTTCAAGCTATGACTGCTAAATGCAATAATCTCCATCTTGAAAATCAAAAATTTCACAACCTCTCGCTAGATCGTGATAACCTTCGCAAGAAGAATGAAGAGTTAAAAGGTATACTCCTTCCCCTTAAGCCCCCTTTTTTTTTTTTTTTTTTTTTACAACTTAAACTTTTGTTCGCCCTTTAAGCTCTAAACCAGAAACGAATAATGGAGATATATCAGTTGGAATCAACTGTTGAGGAGGTTCGAGTTGAAAGAGATGCTTGGATGGAGCAATATAACTTCTTAAATAATCTTCATACATATGCTGTTGATCAAATAGATAATTTGTCTAGAGAAAAATTTGATTTAGTTCAAGACAAGACTCATTAAGTAAAGACTTATCTCGCCTTTCTTACTCTTTGACTAAGGCTAATTTGGAGTTGGAAACTTTATCGATGAGAATGGGACTCTTTCTCGGAGAAGCGATCTCTGCTAAAACAAAGTCGCGACTTATTCGCAAGAATATGATGCTTGTCAAAAATTACGTGAAGAACAAGAACAATTTATTCATACTTTGAAAAACCAACTTGAAGAAATTATCACGAGAGAGATAAACTTATTCGGGGTAATAACCTTGAGTCTAAAAGCAAACCAATTCAAGGATCAATGTTCCAAACTAGAAAAATCCAACTCTACCCTTGCGACTGAGAATTCCATACTTGTTTCGAATGAAAAAAGCTTGCGAGCTCGATTGAAAGGCCTAGTTGGAGATACATTTGATGATGCCATGGACTGTTTGGGGAATAATTTTGCAGCTTTAATTCAAAGATCTTACTTCTCGGAAGGAAGGTAGTCATATTATTTGACTATCTTAATACATTGATTTATTTCAAAAAATCTTTAATTATCCTGAAAATTCCAAAAATATTCCGCAAAAGCTTTCTTTAATCTTGTGCATTTGTTATGCAGACTCTGAGAAAAAGCTTCGCTCCGTTATCTCCACCCTCAGATCAGATTATTCTAAAATTCGCAAAGAAAATGGATTACTCGCCGCCTCTCTTGCTCGTTCTCGCGACCGTGCGGAACGAAGATTTGATTATATGTCTTATTTGTAAAGACATAGATAGCAAGAATCGTCAAAAGGCGTTGCTTCGTCAATTCCCCTCAAAGTCAAGTCCTTGTGAATGAGATTTTATTGTCTAAGTCCCTTGATCCTATTCATGTTGATCCTTTGGAAGTAAGTGATGATGAAGTCCCTGATTCTCCTGATAGTGATTATGAATATGAAAGCGGCGAAGATATCGCTAATATTGAAGTTGTCAACAAAGATCCGACTGAAAAAATCTCTGATGAAAACCCATCAGCTGGCGAAAACGAAGGTGCTGAAAACATTTCTGATGAAAATCTACCAGCTGGCGAAAACGAAGGTGCTGAAAACATTTCTGATGAAAATCTACCAGCTGTCGAAAATGAAGGTGCTGAAAACATTTCTGATGAAAATCCACCAGCTGGTGAAGGTGAAGCTGATAAAGGCAATGAAAGATCTCGACCATCCTCTATGGTTGATAATATTGATGTAGAGAATTAAACTTTCTTTGTAATTTGTCAAAACTTCTTTTTGTCTGTAAGGATTAAGTCTTTGATCGGGTAATCCCCTTATTTTCTTCCTTTTCCCTTATTTAAGGTGTTTGAACATAATCTCGCGAGCATGTTCGCTTATTGAATCTTTTATTAAGTAAAACCATCCCAATTAGGAGTTTCATTTTATTTCTTCTCATTGCGACGAGATCGCAGTCGCCTTTTCATTTTCATGTAATGACCCATTTTCCTTGCCTTATCATCTTTGATGGTCTTCTAAGCTTGACCTTCCTATTTAAAGGTCTTACTCCGCCATCCTTTATTGCGACAAGGTCGCAGGACGTCTTTACACTTGCATGTAAAAACCCATTGACCTTGTCTTATCATTTTTCAAGTATTTTTGCCTCTGCGGATATTTTATTTGCGACAATATGACAGGCCTAAATTCTCTTGCGAAAGTAAAGCCCCATGACATTGTCGTCTTGCGACGAAATCGCAGGACGTCTTTACACTTGCATGTAAGGACCCATTGATCTCGTCTTACCCTCGCGTTAGTATTATTGCCTCTGCAGGATCATTGCACAAATATGACAAGCCTAAGTTTCCTTGCGAAAACAAAGCCTCGTGACATTTGCGTCTTTGGCACTTATCAGCTCCCTAATGGAGGGTGCCGCCCTTATCACCTCCCCGGTTGCCCCTTCAAGGAGGCGTACATCGGCCATACAAGGCTAGATCCTCCCATCCGGTCTTAACAACAACCAGTTGTTTTCGCAGCCTCTTATCCCTTATACCTATAGAGTTTATGGTTACAAGGCTGCACCCTAAGTGGAGTTTTCTTGGGCGAGTGCGGCATGCGCCAAGAATTGTCAAGAGTGGTAAGGAAGTTCCATGCTCCCCGCACTCTTGACTCAACCGGGTACCTCGGCGCCTTGATCATACGCTGACTCCTTGAAAGAGACCCTCGGTCGCCCAACCAGGGTATAACCTACATATATAGTTGGGAATCCAAGGTACCTCTTCCGGATAGGCTTTCATGGGCCCCAAATCTGCATGACCCAGGTTCCGGGGCGGTGTAACCTTTTCCCCGAGCCATGTTAAGAGATACCCCTTATATGACGCACTTTAGGTCTTACATTTGCCTCTTACGAAGTATAATTCGCGAACTAGGGTGTACGCCATAAAGGTTCGTCCCATTCATTCGATCATGTTTATTCATTCATTCATTCGTCATTTCTTGCCATTCTGCTCGCGAGACATTCGCTGATATCTTGGTCTGTATTTTATTGAATTTTGCAAATATCTTGCATTAAAGTACTTCATCTAACCCATTTTTATGGGTAGTATTTCTTCAGATATAATCTGTTCCACGGCCTTCCCAATCTTTGTCCCATGTCTTTACCTTCAGGATCCATCAATCTATAAGCCCCTGTACCAACTACTTCTTTGATAATATAAGGTCCATCCCATTTTCTCGCCAGCTTGCCTCCATTTTCTCGTTGATATATTGGTGTCTCTCGCAGTACCAGGTCTCCTGGTTGAAATTCACGTATCTTCACACGTTTGTTATATTCTCTGGCCAATCTTCGTTGATAATTCTCCATGTGTCGTAACGCTTTCTCCCTTTTCTCTTCTAATTCGTCCAATTTGATTAGAATGTTACCTGCACTAAGATTTTTCTCCCAAACTTCTTTTTAGTTGTTGGGATCATAACTTCTGTTGGGAGCACAGCTTGACTCCATATGTTAAGCAAAAAGGTGACATTCCAAAGAGCTTCTCTTCTTGTTGTATTGTATGCCCATACTGCACTGGGTACTTGTTCGCACCATCCTCTATTGTGTCCTTCTAACTTCTTCTTCAATATATCCGCGATTGTTTTATTTGTTGCCTCCGCCTGACCGTTAGCTTGTGGATATAATGGAGTCGATTTCCCACATTTTATTTGAAATGCATTAAGTAACAACTCTATGTTTTGCCCTTCAAATTGTTTCCCATTATCAGATACCAACTGCGCGGGGATCCCAAATCTGCATATAATGTTCTCGAATATGAAAGTAAAAATGTCTTTGTCGCGAATGTGTTGTACCGCTTTCACTTCTGCCCATTTGGTGAAATAATCCGTTGCGACAATTAAGTATCTTCTTTGCCCTGTTCCTGGTAAAAAAGGTCCCACAATATCTAAACCCCACTTTCCAAAAGGCCACACACTTGTAGAAGAGTTTAATGGTGCCCCAGGTGCATGTATCTTCTTCCCATGCCTTTGACAATCTTCGCAGCGTCTTGACATTGCTTTCGCGTCTTCATGCATATATGGCCAGTAATATCCTTGCGTTTTTGCTTTATATGCTAAAGATCTTCCACCGCTATGATTTCCAACATCTCCGCTATGCAACATCTTCAATATGATTTCTCCTTCTTCCCTCGTTAAGCATCGAAGTGAAGGTCCATCAAAAGATCGTCGATAAAGTACACCATCTCTTAGTTCATAATTCGTTGCACGGCTTTTCAATTTATGTGCTTCTAATCTATTTCTTGGTACCTCCTTTCATCGGTAAGCGTGAAGTTCTGTTTCTCCAATCTTTATCACGACATTGTGGTATGCCTTCTACTAACATTGTATCCTCTTCTTGTTCTTCTTCTTTATTGATTGATGGTGCCAAAAGTGTTTGTATTTTGATATTCCTCGCAAAGTGGGGTCTATCATCATACTTGATATAAAGGCAAAAGCATCTCATGAGTCCATTATTTCTCCTCGATATATGCCTCCACCTCATTTTTGGTACCTGTGCTGACAATTCTTCGACAAGCTTTCTGTATTGTTGCAAAGATGGCTCATTCGTAGCATATTTCTCTGTTATTTGGCGAATTGCTAATTGCGAATCGCTGGTAATCCTCACATTTTCTAACTTCATTTCTATTGCGAACCGCAGAGCATGTATTATAGCTTCATACTCCGTTTCATTATTTGTGGATTCAAACTCCAATCTAAAAGAGAAAGCTAATTTATTGCCTTCCTCGCGAAATCACAACAATTCCCACTCCATTACCTTCTCCATTTGATGATCCGTCTACCAATATTTCCCACCTATTTGGTTCGGCTTAACAAATCATTTGGGTCTCCATGCTCTTCTTCTACATCCATCATTTCATCCACTTGCTTCGTCATCTTCCAAAGGAAATTGTGCCAAAAAGTCTCATACTACGTGACTTGGTTGAGGATAATATTTCATATTTGAGTTTATAATGGCTTATTTGGGCATTCCACCTTTCTACTCTTCCCGATCTTTTGAATTTTTCATTACCGATTCGATTGGTACTTTTGTTACCACTCGACAAGTATGTGCTTGAAAATATATGCGAAGCTTAAATGTTGCATAGACTAATGCCAAGATTAGTTTTTCAATCTTTGAATAATTCCTTTCGCAAAGATTAAAAGTCTTACCGATGTAGTAAATCGGTTTTTCTACTCCGCGTCTATTCGCAAAGCAATATCTTTGCGCTTAACGCGTGCGACGTTGTCGCAAGATACAACAACAATTCCTCTCCCGGCTCGCTTTTTGCATAATGGATACTTCCATTAGATGTTCTTTGATTCCCTGTAAAGCCTTCTCACATTCGTCTCATCCATTTAAACTTCGATCCCTTTCTCGGGATGCTTTGAAAAATGTTTACACTTATCGATGACCGCGAGATGAATCTTCCTAGTGATGCTAATAATCCATTTAGCTTTTGAACATCCTTTATTGTCGCAGGAGTTGGCATATCGCGAACCGCTTTCACTTTCTCTGGGTCGACTTGTATTCCTTCCTTTGATATTATATAACCCAAAAATTTTCCCCCGATGCCACTCCGAAGGTACATTTTTCCGGATTTACTTTGATGTTGAATCGCCTCATTTGTTCAAAGATTTCTCTCGGATCTTGTACATGGTTTTCTCGCTTTCTTACTTTTTATGAGCATATCATCTACGTATACTTCCAAAGTGTTTTATGTATCCATTATGCGAACACTTCTTCTACCATTCTTTGGTATGTTGGTCCAAAGATTTCGTAAACCAAACGGCATTTTTGTATAACAATATAACCCTCTGGGAGCGAAAAAAGCAAGATGCTCTTGGTCTTCCTCGGCGAGAGGAATCTGGTTGTAACCTTTATACCCGTCCGAGATGATATTCTTTCATTTCCCGCCGCCGACTCGACTAGTTGTGGGATATCCGGCAATGGAAAACTATCTTTAGGACAAGCTTTGTTTAAATCGGTGAAATCTATGCAAATTCTTATCCCCTTCTTCTTCTTTGGGACTATAACCATATTTGTTATCCATTCAGATACTTTGTCGGCTTTGATGATTCCCGCATCTAGCATTTTCTCGCAATTCTTCTTCTATTTGGGGGTGATAAGTCATTGCGATTTTTCTAATTCTCTCGCTTGAACGGCTTCACCTTTTTATCTATTTCCAGTCTGTGACAAGCTATCGATGGGTCTATACCAGGCATATCATCCATATTCCACGCGAAGATATCCTTATAGTCTCGCAGCAACTCTACAGTCCTTTTTTCCTCATCCGCTTCCATACTAGTCCCAATCTTCAACATTTTGGGCTCTTCATTAGTTCCGACATTCACTTCTTTCGTTTTCTCTGCCGCGACATAGCTAGCTTGCGATTCTCCCATAGGGGTTGGTCCTTTCAACTCTTTCGCGAGTTCATTTTCTTCTCCCGAAATTTCGCTAGGTATCCCTTTTCCTTCCTTTGCTCTTATCATGTAAACTCTAAATTCTTCTTCTTTTTTTTGCTTTCACAAATTCTTCTGCGAGACTTTCGTTTCTTTGCTTGCTCTTCATGATATTTTATTTCAATTTGATAACATATCCTTCCTTTATCCACATCTCCTCTAATCTCGCCGATTCCAGGTTGGTGTGGGAAATTTGATACATTGATGAAATGTTGATGCTATCGCTTTTATTGCATGTACCCATGGTCTCCCTAACAATACGTTGTATGGCGATTCCATATCTACTACACACAAGGTTACTCGTGTCTCGATGTCTTCCAACAGAATTCGTATTTTTACCTCTCCTTTAACCTTTGTTATGGATTTACCAAAACCATGGATATTGTAGGCCGTAGGAATCATTTCTTTATCTTTATATCCCATTTTCTTGTAAGCATGATAAAACATGATATTCACCAAGCTTCCCGTATCGATTAAAGTTCTATTTATCGTCCATGTTTGCGTTGCTTTTACTAATTCTTCTCCTTTGCTCGCGTTTATTGTGATTACCGGTGGAGATGTGTGATTCAAATTTTCGTAGATATTTACAAGAAGTCGTGAATGTTATCCTTTGCTTTTCCCATTCTTCTAAAGGCAATGTCTCCTCTCTATCTGTGATTTTCTTTCCTTCAAAATCCCGCTTATGTATTCTTCCTTTGATATTTTCATGAAACTCATCAATCATTGTCTTTGTGTCCGAACTGTACTCCATATCTTTCTCCCTTGTCTCATCTAATTTAACATTTCCTTTTTCTTTCATTTTCTTGATTTGAATGATTCTGATTGCCTTCTTTCTTTCTTCACTCCCTGTTTCTAGCGCCAATATGTAGTTGCAGGAAATCCCACAATACACCCCTCACTATATTTTGTTTAACTAATCCATTCAAAAGATAATAGGTGAGCAATTATGAATGTTTATTAATAACTTTCTTGAATCCTTACACAGGAAAATGGAATTACACTTAAGAACTTACAAATATTCTCTCACTTTATCTCTCCAAATGACTTACTCTCCAATCAAAAAAGACCTCCCCTACGACAGATTCACTCATCCCTTTATATAGGGTAGTACGTAGTGAATGACAAAAAGTTGTCCTTTATTTTCGAAATGTCTCGCGAAGTGTCGCAGCGTACAAGTATTCGTATTCGCGACACTTCTTAGCTTTCGCCAGATTTCATATCTTCCTATCGTCATCCAAATCGTCATTCATATTAATCTTCCTCGCGACTTACTCGCAATGTTGTTATCGGTTGCCTTTGTGAATTGTTGCTGTCGCGATATTCTGATCCTACATCTATTTGCTTGAGTAAGTATTGAATCGAGAAATTGAGATATAACTCTTTGATATACTTTTTATTAAGATTTAGTCTGACTGTCTAGTTGATTCTCTTAAAAGTATATTAGAGTTAGTCCATACAGATTGCTAAGCGAAATATTGGGTGTGGTTGTTAGACCCCTTTTTTTTTCACATCTTTACAAGTGACGAAAGTCATGTTGATTATTTCAATATCTTGAAAATTGCTTTGATGAAAAATAGTGTGTGAATAACCTATATTTAACATCCTCTAAGAATGTTTCAATGATTGAAATGAGAGTTTAGAATATATAAAATTGAATGGATATAAACATTGTATGTGAACTCATACTTGTGTAAGTCCAAAATCCTTGAACTAAAGTATGCGTACTTTACTGGTTCAGGAAGTCCGGAAGCTAAGTGCGCGTGCCCGTATGCGTACTGCCGGAAGTTCACATCATGTGAATTTCTGCTGGAGTTTGTGAACTGAAAACAAACTCAAACCGGGTACTTAAGTATGCATACCGGTATGCATACTTGAGTGGGTTATTTTCTAAAAACGGTTTATTCGTGAACATACATATATAAACTAAGGAATGCATATTTGCAAACCGTGGATATAATGTTCATGAATCGATTCGAGTGAATCAAAATCGTTTTTGCTTCAATTGTGTCTTATATACTTCTATGAGCTCTAAGCAAGTGAACAACTCTCTAACTAGTTCTTTTGAGTCATTTGAACTAGTTTTGGTGAAGATGAATAAGGTTGATATGAAAGTGCTCATATGGCTAACCATTGGTTAACTACTGTTGAACCAACTAGGTGTACACGTTTAGGTACGGTTACACAAACCTAAATGAACGTGCATTTCATTTGTGTATAACAAGCTAAGTTCGATCTAACGGTTGAAAGATATTAGCTTGAATCTAATCAGGTTTTCATCTAACGATGAATATTGAATGCTTTGTTACCAAGGTAACTTAGATTGCAAACCCTGATTTGGAGACTATATAAAGGAGAACTCTAGCAACTGGGAAACCTAACCCTCACATTTCCTGTGTGATACTAGTTGTATAAGCTAGAGTCGATTCTCCTTTAACCTTAGATTTCTACCGAGACCCTGCAGGTTAACGACTTTAAGACTTCATTTGGATTGTGAAGCTAGAACCAACTATCTTCTATATAGTTGTGTGATCTGATTTGCTGTTTCTATCGTATTTGAGTACAATCATAAGATTGGCTTGAGATTAATTTCTCAGATAGGCAAGATAGAAATGTAGTCACAAACATTTTCGTCTCATCGTTTGTGATTCCACAATATCTTGTTTCGCTATTCGATTAAGATTATTGTGAGGTGATTGATATTTCTAGGCTGTTCTTCGGAAATATAAGTCCGGTATATCAATTGGTTCCTGTTCACCTTGATTTATCGAAAGACGAAACAATACTCGTAGGTATTTCTATGGGAGATAGATTTATCTATTCCTGCTGGGATCAGAGACGTAGGCAGCGCAACTGTACCTTGGACCAGTGTGAGATTGATCGGGGTTCAACTACAGTCCAGACCGAAGTTAGTTTGTAGTAGGCTAGTGTCTGTAGCGGATTAATACAGTGTGTGTTCAATCTGGACTAGGTCCCGGGGTTTTTCTGCATTCCTCGTTAACAAAACTTCTGGTGTCTGTGTTATTTCTTTTCCGCATTATATTTTTTTATATAATTTAAATATCACAGGTTGTGCGTTGAATCGATCAATTGGAAAATCCAACCTTTGGTCATTGATTGAAATTGATTGATACTTGAACATTGGTATTTGGTACCGTTCAAGTTAATTTCTCTTGTATTCAATTAGACTCGCAGATTTCTATTTGTTTGAGTAAGGATTGAATCGAGAAATTGAGATATAACTCTTTGATATACTTTTCATTAATATCGAGTCTGACTGTCTAGTTGATTCTCTTAAAAGTATATTGGAGTTAGTCCATACAGATTGCTAAGCGAAATATTGGGTGAGGTTGCTGTACCCACACTTTTTCACCAAGGAAAAGCTCAACTGAGAGATATCAGAGAGGAGGAAAAGGAAATACTGAAAAAGATTGAAGTTTTGTCAAAGAGAGAAAGATTATTCTGGGAACAAAGAAAATTGGGTACCTAACAGTGAAAAGAACACAAGAGCCTTTCACTTTGAAGTTGTGCATAGGAGAACTAAGAACAGAATCATATCTCTTAAATATTTAAATGATTCTTGGACTTCTGATCCAGATACAATCAAAGAATTGGTGCTTAGCCACTTTCAACAAATATTCTCTAAAGACAACAACGTATGTACTTCCAATCTTTCTTTCAGTAACTCTAATATGTTGTCTTCCATAGAAAATAATTCTATTGCCGTAATTCCTACTAGTGATGAAATATTACATACTCTCAAGAATATGAGACCCCTCTGGTAGGCCTCTAAAGATGTATAAATTTATGACCTACATGTTATAATCCGCAAGTGCACGGCGTCTATCGGAGACGCGGCAAGTACGGGTCGATCCCACAAGGACGAGGGGTGCTCTGATATTGATCTAAGGCTGCTTCAACTGAGTTCTAATGTGACAGAGTAACAAGAGGGTTGTAACATATATATTTTTGTGCCATTACGGCAGTTTTTGAACTGTGATGAACCTAAACTAAGTAAAAGATAGTGACAAAGGGTATGCTAAGGTCTCAAATCCACCACTAACCCTATCATGTGTTCAATTCAGTTAAATGTCTTGTTCCTATAGTGGCTAAGGACAGTGTGTCAATTCTGCCACTTAACTGAGGAGTTTCGCCTAATGATATTTCAAATATCAGCTAATGTACTAATCCTAAGTACTAGTTGTCTAATTAAGAACAACAAGTCAGGGGTATTAGTATTAAAAATGGAAGTAAGGGCTGAAACATATGCAACACAGATATAACCTAACTACAGTGCATCCATGGCTTTGGTATGCACTGTGAGAGAAAGGCATTGATATGTTAAATTGAAGCTATCTAATCATATTAAACACTCAAGAACAATTTAACAGAGTTTCAACACAGTTTGGAATTAGGGTTTCATTGAAACCCTCACACTAAATTAAAACATCAAATTAAAGTAACAAAGAACAGAAATTAAACCTAAATGACACACTGGCTAACCCAGGCGTGCCCAAAAATCAACACCCATCACTCATATTTATACATGCACAGCTCCAAAATAATACCAAACCCTAATTCATTATAAAATGAAATTAATTGAAAAACAATGTAACCCATACTCGATTCGCCTTCCTCTTGTCTAATCGCCTCAGAGAACTCCATGCGTCGGTTGTGGCTAACCCTAGCTCTAGTTTTCTCTAGGTTAGCTTCTAAGGTTAAGAGAAGCTAAGGGAGAGAAAACTAGCTCTAGAGAGGTGGTGCGGGCAGAGATGGTGTAGCTGACAGAGTTGTTGATGGAGGTGAGAGCGGCCGCTGCATTGAGATAGCTGCGCACAGGCGTGGGAAGAAGGAGGTGGAGGTGAGGGTTTTGCAGAGAGCTCGTGGGAGAGGAAAGAGAAGGTGAGGAAGGGAAATGGTAGAGTCGATTAGGGGTATAGGGTTAGGTAGATTTGCTGTGAGGCGGGTGCAGCAAGGGACTGATGAGAAGGGCCTAGCGAGCATTGGATCTAGCTGGAGAAGATCTGAACGGCCGAGGATGGTAAGCGGTTTTTGAGCGATCTGGTGTTGAGCAGGGACATCGAGAGAGGATGCGAGCGATGGAGCGACCGTATGATGCATCTGGGCGAGATCTCAACGGCTCGGGATGAGCGGGTTCGGATCCGGGTCGTGGGTAGCTCTAGCCCAAGTCTTCCTTGTTGGGTTGCAAGCTGATTTGCGCGCGGGCTTTGGCTATCTGCTCCATAGATGTTTGACTCCAATTCTTCGCTCCTTGGCTCCTCAGATTCTCCGAGCTTTATTTACTACCTAAAAACACAAAATTAATTAATACAAATATTTATTCTTGAAAACAAAGAAAACACAGAATCTGGGATAATATCTGATTTCTAAGCGCAAAAGATGAGTAAAATGCCAATAAAAAGGTGTATAAATATGCACTATTTGGCACTCATCAAATACCCCCAAACCTGAATTTTACTTGTCCTCAAGTGAAACAGAAAATAAGAAATCCTAACTATACCACCTGTCGCTGGTCTCTCGAATGCATTTAGCGTATGCACTAAGCCTTTAAACCCTAGGTGTCCCTAGTGGACGAGTTGTAGTCTCGTGAGGGTTTACAAGAGGTGTACCCACAAAACCTTCTCCAACTTCGAGTGTAAAAGAGTCTCAAGCCTCCAAGAAGCTATGAGGACATAGAGTTTCTGCATGCTAGTAACAGAAGTTAGAACTATCGAAGAACGCATTCTCATCCTTAAGTGCTGAGCGAGAAGTAACCATACCATATGAAAGAATTCGGATTCGATTGTGATCATAAGCCTCGACTTCTGCCTCACCATTAGGGTTTTATGATAATTGCACTCAAAAGATCGCTTTTTTAGTCTCTCACGTGTGCGAGCGGGAATAAAGAGAAAATCCCGCACACGTTGTAGGTAAGAAGGATAACCTTCCGAAATAAAATCTGAGACTCCACGAAGTGTGGACAAAAAGAATCTTTTTCTGATGATCTCTAAGAAAGGAAATCAACCATTAGCAAGGGTGGGAGTACTCACTCACTTCTCACCCGATCGGCAATTAATATCACTCTCTCATAAGAAACCATAGAAACGTCTTCAATCTTCGGTCTTCGGTCTTCAAATGTTGATGACGAACTTCTAAACTTCACAAAACTTGACAATTTTTAACTTTTCTACTCAAATTCCTTGTTGTTTGGATTTTTCTTTTTGAACTCTTCTTTACCATGGTGGTAGCAAAAATAAACTACAATATTTTTTTTTGACTTTTGATTTTTTTTTTTTTTTTTTTTTTTTTTTAAATTACAATAAGTGAAAATAAAAATACAAATTGAAACAACTAACTCCATGGACAAAGGACTTATCACTCAATTTTTCCACAACTTGTATTGTCTTGATTTTATAAATTTTATTAATTCTCATCCTATTTTCTTTTCTTTGTTGCACATAAACCTTGGACTATATCAATTTTTCTTTCCATATTCTGATTCTGCTCCGCTTGCTGATGATGATGTGTTTCTATGGGTCTTGCTGATTGAGAGAGAGAATGATGCTAACTACAAATCGGTATTTAGAAGGAGTTTTCATCTTTAGACGTCACCCTCATGATTGACAAAAACTAGCACTCAAGAGATCAAAAGTAGTGCTGAAAATGGTGCGAAGTTGGGTAGCTCACCATTCCTACCCGGAATTTACGTATGGTGACACACACTCTAACAGCTTTTTTAGAAAGTTGCAAAAAATTGAAGGTTGGTGCCTCACTTGATGTAAATTGGGTAGTCTCCACTATGGGTGATCACAATTCTACTACCGAATATCTAAACAACACCTAATTCGCCCTCCGGTATGGTTAAATCCAACTTTAACGCTCTAATCAACTAAGGAACCCGATTGCGTTTTCCGGCACTTCTAACTTTTGTTATTTCGGTCAGAATCTCTATGTAAACATAGCTAAAAGCATGCTAGTGACTCTAAAATCTCTAAAAGTTGGAGGTTTTTATTTGCAAAAAGTTTTTGAGTTTTTGAAATTTTTTTTTTTTTTTTTTTTTTTTTTTTTTTAAATAAAAGGTAAAATAAAAGACTAAAAACTCTAAATAAAATAAAAGACTAAAAACTCTAAATGCAAATGCACCCCCAAACCTAAATCAAACATTGTCCTCAATGTGTCACAGATAGGAAAAATTTAAACAGTCACGTACCACGAGAACTATGCTGAAAAGATAAAAAGGGAAGAGATTACCGGATGTCGGCAAGAGCAAGGTTGAGCTTCATTCGTCAAGGCAAAATCCAACATTCTCAACGGAGATCATATCGGATTAGCATAATATATGTGCAAGAAGACTCAACCGAATCAAGAAAAGAAAATTTAACAAGTCCTAAAAAGTTGAGGGTTAACCCAAAAAAATAATGTAAAGAAACATCAACATGAAAATGGGTTTTGGTTTATGTGGGAATTTGGTTTGTTGGGGTTTTGGTTTAAATGGGAATTTGGTTTATGTGGGAGGGTTTGTGTGGGCTGATTGTTTGGTTTTTGTGGGAAAATTTGGTTTAAATGGGTTTTGGTTTGTTGGGAAAATACAGCCCATTGGAACTGTGGGCTCTGTTTGGTTTAAGCCCGGGCTGTTTAGTCTAAGTGCAAATGCACAGCTCAAGATTTGGGCTTCAATTTGGTTGCAGCCCAGGTTGGGTTCAGTGGGTGTGGACAGCCCAGCAGTGTGAGTTGGGCTCGGTTTTTTTTTTGCAGACAGCCCAACAGTTTAGCTAATATGGGCTTGGCTGTTAAAGGTTTGCTTCAGCCCAGCTGTGTGGGATTCAGATTTGGTTTAAGCCCAGCAGCAGAGGTTATGTGGGCTCAGCTGGCTGCACAGCCCAGCTAATAGGTTTAGCTTAAGCAGCCCAGTGAGAAAGCTCAGCTAATGGTCAGCCCAACAGATGTGGGTTTAACTAGCCCAGTGGAAGAGTGCAAAAGCCCAGGTCAAGTTGAAAAATGTATAGCCCAGAAGTGGATTGAGTTGGGCTGAGTTTTGGTGTAAGCCCGCTCGGAGTTGTGTTGATCGGCCAATGAGACCATGGGCTCGGCGAGGTTCGGTTTATGTTGAGCCCAAGGGTTGGGTTTCACTCAAAGGCGGCAAGTTAGCAGCCCAGTTGATTTGTGAAATGCCTAGTGGAACTGGGTTCTGACCTTGGTAGGCCTAGTTTTGGTTATCCCCAGCTGCACAGGTTTCTGGCTTACCAGATGAACCAGGCTTGAGCTTTGCTCAGTTCAGCAGAGTGGCAGTGAGGTACAGGATTGAGCTCAGGGTAGTGGTAGCTCAGGGTTAACATACAGGTTTGGTTCATTCACAGCGCACAGATCACTATTGCCCTAGCTCACAGTTGCAGGGGCTGGAGGTTAGGTGATCTAGCTTTTCACAATTACCACAGATATTGCACAAAGACATCATAGGTTCACAGATGCAAAACATGCTCAGGGTTATGCCCAGACTTGGCTCAGACTTGGCTCAATTTACAGGCCAGTTGCAACTTGGCTCAAACTTGCAGCTTCAGGGGCTAGCAAGTGAGCAGGGTAGATGGACAGAATTATCATGCCACAGTGTGTCAACTGATTCAGTTTTTAGAGTTTAATGTACCAACAATGCAAGGCAGATAGCTCATTCTAGGTCTCATACAAGGTCAAGCATGCACAAGGGTTACAGCACAGGAGGTTATGCTCTCAAGTATGCTCCGGCCACACAAGTATGCTCAGGCCATACAATACTTGTTTCGACACAGTGGTGGTTCAGATAAGATTTCAAACAAAGTATAGCATGCTTAGCACAAAATCAGAGCATCATCAACTAGCATTGAACCACTCACATGAATACCATGAATGGCAGGGGATGCTCAGGTTGTCATGCAATATGCAGCTCAGGGGTGATCACCTAGCAAGGTAACTACGTTATCAAGCAAATTGGTAGGCCTACCTCATTCACAAGCTCGGGGTGATCACACAGCACGAGATCATTTGCACATTGTTTGTAAATCGGTTTAAACACAACACAAAGACAATAACTCACATCAACACGAACATACAGCACAGGGTCAGGTCTAGCAAGCAAGCATACATAGCAGAGCATAAGGGTTACAGAGCCAGCAGGTTTGTTTTCACAAGGCAGATGTGTATAAATTGAACCAGCCCAGGAGAGTGCACAGAGTTGTTGGAGTCAACAGGGCTGACAGAGTAAGGCTTGCAAGGTATGCAGTGGCGTATGCTCAGGGTTACAGCTCTAATGGCTTGGCTTTCCAAGTTGTGACCCAGCTCAACTCCAAGCTTCAGGGGCTGGAGTTTAAGCTCAGTATGCTAGTTTAACCTAGTTCACAGGCTATGTATGGAGTCACTTACCTGAATTGTGCTCAGAGTTTTGTGACTCAGGCCCCTTGCGCTTTTTCTCCCACTCCTTGGGCTTGCTCAGCAGCACAGCAAGCACAAGAGCAAGTTCAACAGGTTCAGGTCTTGGTTGCTCAGCAGCAGCAACAGCCAAGTAGCATAGAAGGTACCTGTTGCTTAGAAGGAAAATTCAGTCCTCAGATTTGCACAGTTATGCACTGAGATGCAAATGATATGCAAATGATATGCACTGAGATGCAATCAAGGGAGCTCAGAGACAGGTGCAAGAAGGCAATACAAATGGTATGCCTACAATGCAAAAGATGACAGGCTGATGCACATTAAGTTAACAGATGGCAGGCTAAGTTGGACTGACACAGGAGAAAGTGGCAAGTGACACTAAGCTACAGCTACAGAGGCTTATAGCTCAGGTCAAGAAGTAAGATGCAACAAAAGGAACAATGTGCAGAGGATGATGCAGAGAGCTATGAAACTACAACAGGAAGCTATGATGCAAAGGTTAAAACAAGTTATAAATTACAGGGAAAGCAAACTATATGCAGGGTTATTACAGGATGGTTACACTAAATGACATTACTAGGTAAAGATGCAGATGTGCAAATATGATGAACTAACTAAGATGCATTAAAGATGCAAACAATAAGAACACTAACAGCTACACTATACTGATAAAGGATTAAAAGCAAATAACTCAAAACAAATATGTACAGGGGTCAAAGTTCAGTGAAGAAAAAATTACAGCTAAAACAAAAATGTAAAGCAAATATGTACAAGGATGATTTGCAACTCAGCGAAGCAAGCAAAAAAATCAGCAAGGCACGCGCCAAGTCCCCGGCAACGGCGCCAAAAACTTGGTAGGCCTCTAAAGATGTATAAATTTATGACCTACATGTTATAATCCGCAAGTGCACGGCGTCTATCGGAGACGCGGCAAGTACGGGTCGATCCCACAAGGACGAGGGTGCTCGATATTGATCTAAGGCAGCTTCAATCGAGTTCTAATGTGACAGAGTAACAAGAGGGTTGTAACATATATATTTTTGTGCCATTACGGCAGTTTTGAACTGTGATGAACCTAAACTAAGTAAAAGATAGTGACAAAGGGTATGCTAAGGTCTCAAATCCACCACTAACCCTATCATGTGTTCAATTCAGTTAAATGTCTTGTTCCTATAGTGGCTAAGGACAGTGTGTCAATTCTGCCACTTAACTGAGGAGTTTCGCCTAATGATATTTCAAATATCAGCTAATGTACTAATCCTAAGTACTAGTTGTCTAATTAAGAACAACAAGTCAGGGGTATTAGTATTAAAAATGGAAGTAAGGGCTGAAACATATGCAACACAGATATAACCTAACTACAGTGCATCCATGGCTTTGGTATGCACTGTGAGAGAAAGGCATTGATATGTTAAATTGAAGCTATCTAATCATATTAAACACTCAAGAACAATTTAACAGAGTTTCAACACAGTTTGGAATTAGGGTTTCATTGAAACCCTCACACTAAATTAAAACATCAAATTAAAGTAACAAAGAACAGAAATTAAACCTAAATGACACACTGGCTAACCCAGGCGTGCCCAAAATCAACACCCATCACTCATATTTATACATGCACAGCTCCAAAATAATACCAAACCCTAATTCATTATAAAATGAAATTAATTGAAAAACAATGTAACCCATACTCTGATTCGCCTTCCTCTTCTGTCTAATCGCCTCAGAGAACTCCATGCGTCGGTTGTGGCTAACCCTAGCTCTAGTTTTCTCTAGGTTAGCTTCTAAGGTTAAGAGAAGCTAAGGGAGAGAAAACTAGCTCTAGAGAGGTGGTGCGGGCAGAGATGGTGTAGCTGACAGAGTTGTTGATGGAGGTGAGAGCGGCTGTTGCAGATGGCTCTGCACAGGCGTGGGAAGAAGGAGGTGGAGGTGAGGGTTTTGCAGAGAGCTCGTGGGAGAGGAAAGAGAAGGTGAGGAAGGGAAATGGTAGAGTCGATTAGGGGTATAGGGTTAGGTAGATTTGCTGTGAGGCGGGTGCAGCAAGGGACTGATGAGAAGGGCCTAGCGAGCATTGGATCTAGCTGGAGAAGATCTGAACGGCCGAGGATGGTAAGCGGTTTTTGAGCGATCTGGTGTTGAGCAGGGACATCGAGAGAGGATGCGAGCGATGGAGCGACCGTATGATGCATCTGGGCGAGATCTCAACGGCTCGGGATGAGCGGGTTCGGATCCGGGGTCGGGGTAGCTCTAGCCCAAGTCTTCCTTGTTGGGTTGCAACCGATTTGCGCGCGGCTTTGGCTATCTGCTCCATAGATGTTTGACTCCAATTCTTCGCTCCTTGGCTCCTCGCATTCTCCGAGCTTTATTTACTACCTAAAAACACAAAATTAATTAATACAAATATTTATTCTTGAAAACAAAGAAAACACAGAATCTGGGATAATATCTGATTTCTAAGCGCAAAAGATGAGTAAAATGCCAATAAAAAGGTGTATAAATATGCACTATTTGGCACTCATCACCCTCAATACCCCTGGACCTGATGGTTTTCCTGTTCTTTGTTACACCAAATGCTGGAATATAGTAGGTAATGAGGTGACTAGTCTTATTCAAGATAGCTTCAGGTTTTGTTCAATTCCACCAGGGTTAAATCACACAAACCTAGCTTTGGTCCCTAAGAAGAAAAAAAACCTTCAGATCCAGATGATTTCCGGCCCATTGGTTTATGCAATGTCCTCTATAAAGTCATTACTAAAATTATTACCAGAAGAACTCAGTCCCCTTCTTGATAAGCTCATCGACAAAAATCAGTCTGCCTTCGTTCCAGGCAGACAGATTTTGGACAACATTGTGGCTGCCAAAGAACTGGTACATTTTATAAAAGAATTCCATTATGATCATTTAGAATCTTGTCTAAATATAGTGGAATGTGGTTGTATGATTTCCTGTAACTGAAGATTCTTAGTATTCAGATTCATAAAAATGTCTCTGCTGACAAGCTCATCTGGTGTCACACTCCCCATGGTAACTTCACTGCTCAGTCGTTTCAGAAACTACTAGCCTGTAATACTGGTGAGTCTTCTTCTGCCACTATCACTGATTTTCCGTGGAAAGTTTTTTGGAATCAGAATAATCTAGCTCCAAAGATTAAACTGTTTATATGGAGAATTATTCATGATGGCGTTGGAGTTTTAAACAAGATTGGGAAATTTATTGATGGGGTGCCAATGGAATGTAAGTTCTGCAATGCAGACACTGAAACTTCTGACCATGTCTTTTTGAGATGCCCAGTGGCCCAAGCTTTCTTATTCGGTTCCCCTCTTAACCTAAGATTACATGATCTAACACAAGCCACCCTAAAGCAACTCATTGCAGTCTGGCTAAATAGAAGTGATGGTGGTGATGTTACAGTCAATATCCGAGTCTTTTAAGTTACATTTTGTTTTATTAGTATTTCATTCTTTTATGTCGATTAAGGTTGTGCTAGGAGAGAATAATTTCTGTTGAGTTAGTGGTTCAATTAGTTGAGAACGTGTTGAGTAGAGTCCAGGTCAGTAGGGTGTTTAGTTTTGTTTTGAATTAGTGGGTTTACTTCCAAGATTGTATCATCTTGAGAATATCTTGTATCCTTATTTAAACAAATATGAATGGGAGGAAAAGATATGCATTGAATTATCACAAACTTGTTTAACTCTATTGTTATTCGGAGGTTAGGGCTCCTCAATAGGCCTTGGACGTCGTGGTTCGTCTCAGAAACCCTTTTATCTTCTTCTAAACCATCACCATTACCATTTATCTTCACTGCATATTCCCATCTTCAAACCATTATCCATTTCCATTACCATCTCTTTTAGTGTGATCGTAACAAGTGGTATTACCAGAGCAGGTTTTTGCTTCCGCAAATCTCCTAGGATATCTATCTTGCAACCATTGCTTCCTAAAAAAAAAACTATCATTCTAGTTTCTTTCCACCTGTTGATGGTGGATTTTAGACAAAGGGTAAAATCGTAAAACCCCAAATAACCTAATGTCACCGATGACACATTTACTAGAACATTTAATGCATGTAGTCAGTAATTAATAGGTGGGTATTTTTTCAAATTAGGGTTACAATGAACAAAACCCTAATTCCCCTCCGTGCCAATGGCAAATCATGCCACCCACACCTAGCCCAAGCTAGCCACGCCATGCCAAACGCACTCTTGCCTCGGCCTAGCTATGCTAGTCACACCAAACGCGCCAAAGCATGCCAACCATGCTAGCCGCACCTCCGTGCCAATGGCAAATCATGCCAGCCACACCAAACGCGCCAAAGCATGCCAACCATGCTAGCCGCACTTCCGTGACAATGGAAAATCATGCAAGCCACACCTAGCCCAAGCTAGCCGCACCTCCGTGCCAATGGCAAATCATGCCAGCCACACCAAACGCGCCAAAGCATGCCAACCATGCTAGCCGCACCTCCGTGCCAATGACAAATCATGTCAGCCACACCTAGACCAAGTTAGCCGCACCTCCGTGCCAATGGCAAATCATGCCAGCCACACTTAGCCCGAGCTAGCCGCGCCATGCCAAACGCACTCTGCCTTGGCCCTAGCTACGTTGGTCATGCCAAGCCAAACACCCTTACAAAGTAGCGCCCGCACCTAGGCTTGCAAACCATGCCATGCCAAAGTAGCGCCCGCACCTAGGCTTGCAAACCATGCAACCTAGGCCAAATTGGCCACGCATGCCATTGGCACATGCCAACATGCTCGGGTAGCTTTTCCTACCAAGACGCGACCCAAATTGGCCATGCCATTGGCACATGCAAAAGTGCTCATTGGTAGCTTTTCCTACTACCCAAATTGGCCACGCATGCCATTGGCACATGCCAACACGCTCATTGGTAGCTTTTCCTACCAGGACGCGACCCAAATTAACTGGCCACGCATGCCATTGGCACATGCCAACACCCTCGTGGTAGCTTTTCCTACTGTGTGCGACCCAAATTGGCCACGCATGTCATTGGCACATGCCAACACGCTCATTGGTAGCTTTTACTACCAGGACGCGACCAAAATTGGCCACGCATGCCATTGGCACATGCCAACATGCTCGCTAGTAGCTTTTCCTACCAGGACGCGACCCAAATTGGCCACGCATGCCATTGGCACATGCCAACACGCTCGCTGGTAGCTTTTCCTACCAGGGCGCGACCCAAATTGGCCACGCATGCCATTGGCACATGCCAACACGCTCGCTGGTAGCTTTTCCTACCAGGACGCGACCAAATTGGCCAGGCGAGCCATTGGCACATGCCAACACGCTCGCTGGTAGCTTTTCCTACCAGGGCACGACCCAAATTGGCCACGCATGCCATTGGCACATGCCAACACGCTCGCTGGTAGCTTTTCCTACTAGGACGCGACCCAAATTGGCCACGCATGCCATTGGCACATGCCAACACGCTACGGTAGCTTTTCCCGCCAGGACACAACCCAAATTGGCCACGCATGCCAACACGCCGCTGGTAGCTTTTCCCTCGGGACGCGACCCAAGTTGGCCACGCATGCCTTTGGCACATGCCAACATGCATCGTTGGTAGCTTTTCTTACCAGGACATAGCCCTAATGGCCATGCGTGCCATTGACACATGCCAAACACGCATGTAGTTGCAGGAAATCCTATACTACACCCTCATAATATTCCACATAACTAAGACATTTTTAAGATGAATAACAATGATTTTATTGATTATTTCCTTGAAGATTCACAAGATAAAATAGAAAAGAGTTAAAGAAATTACAATCACCACCAACTTTCTCTCTCCTAATGACTTGTCTAACACTGCGAAAAGAATCCCCCTTACAACGGTTCATTCGACTCTTTATATAGGGTTATATACAATGGATGACAACTAAAGCCAGTCCTTTATTTTCGGGAATGACTTGCGAAATATCGCAAGTGTACAAGTATTCATTCTCGCAACTCTCCTAAATTTCGCTAGATCTTCACACCTTTCTCGTGTTTTGGCTGTCGTCATTCGTTGCGTCATTTATATTACTCTTTTGCGACGCCCTCGCAATGCTGTCGTTTATTGATCTCACGAAGTATTGATGTCGCGATATTCTGATTCTACATCTTGCCTCTTCTCATGTCTTCTCTGTGAAGAAGACAATGTCATGAGAACCAATGTTTTGAAATGCCGCAACTGTTCATCTTTATCTGTTACAATCCCGTACTTTTATATGGAATTTATTATACATGTTTCTTCTTCCACTCTTTTCTTGACACGTCTCTTTCAACTGTTTTTTCTTGACCATTCACGTCCCATCTCGCATTAAATGCATTTGTTTTCTCGAGAATTCTTCTCTCTATATATAGTTTTCTCACCCTCTTCTTCTTCTCTTTTACTTTCCCTCTGCAACTTTTCTTCAACTCTCTTCCTCCGCAATTTGCGTTTCTGCTACTGTAAATCTTCCTTTTCTTCTTTCTCTTGATCTTCAATTCTCTAATCATTCCCATATTCTGAGAATGGCTCCTTCTGGTCGTTAATTTTGAAACCCTTTTTGATGAAACTCAAAAGAAATTACAAGATAAGGGTTTCACCTTATCTACTATTCCCAATCAAGAATCTTCATCTATTATTTCGCAAAGTTGTTCTTGATCATCAGCAGTGATGATCGAGAAAATCATAATCTCGCTAGGTCAAATCCTCGCAGGTCTTCCCATTCCTCCGTACGATCCCGAACCCCCTTGTTCAACAAAATTCTTGCTCATGAGAAATTCTCGAGCTATTTATCAATTAAGTGGTGATTGCATCCGTCTAATGCTTGAATTCGCCAACCGCGGCGCTGGTAAGGGATCTCTATATCCTGATAGTGTTAAAGATCCTAACTTCGCAAGCTTAAAGATAGCCGCTGAAAAGTACACTGTAGAAAACTTTTTTGAAAAAATTATCAAGTAATAAACATGAAAAATGATAAATCTCACTGGGTGCCCGATTGAAAAGAAAGAGAACGTTCCCGACGATAAGATACTCATGCTAGATATTGATTGGCATTCGGCAAGAACAATGTTCCTCGCTACTCTAAAGATGAGAGATGGTCTGTCTTTCCACTATTTTTGAGTGGACCTTACATTTCAGTTCCCATGTACTCCTGCGAATCTCGCAAACTACCATCCTTGGGAATTTAATTGGCCCGAGAAAGCAAAAAGAGGTATACTTCCTAACTTTTATTTATTTTACAATCTGTATTTCCTCTTATACCTAATCTTGCAAATTTTTCAGATTATTAAATTGAGAAGGAGCTACAAAAGAAATCCAAAGGCGAGTACTCTGGCGACACTTCGTTCAATCACGGATGAAGTAAGAAATATTCTTCCTTATTATTTTTTAACAATATTGTTGCCTCTGTTTCTTATCTTCATTCGTGTGCGAAGGTTGGCGTTGAAGAAATTGACATTCCTGAAGCTGCGAAGGCTAAAGGCAAGGATAAAATCACTCTTCGCAAGGATAAATCTTCTCGTCCATCTTCTAAAAAACGGAAAATCCATTCCACTTCTCACTCTAATTCCCAAACCAGCGAGAACTCTGATGAAGATAATAATGAGGTCGATACTTCTTTTGCGAAGGAGAATCATTCAGTTGAGTCTACTATGGCGCAATTGTCTAGTGTTTTCTCTGATTCTATGCAAGGAATGGGAGATGATCGTTTTTCTGCTACTTGCGAAGCTCTCGCAAATATCTGCGATGCCCCTCTGCTAGTGGATAATGATTCTTTTCGTGGAGTTTCTCGGACAATGACTCCCAGTTTCTTAAATGCACTCAAAGTGCTTAATGGTATGTTTATATTTCTTTATTTCTTTGTGATTTCGATTATAAACCTTATCTTAACAATTCCTTTATTTTCCTTTATAGTCTGGGAGAACTTCTTTTGTCGTTGCCTCAGATCTTGAGAAGAGGCGTAACAATCTTGAAAAGAAAAATCTTCAACTTAAGGAGAAGAACAAAGAATTAGAAGTTGAAGTTGCGACATCTCGCAAGAAGGATGAAAAAATTCAACGGTTAGAAGTTGAGTCTTCTTCCCGTAAGGACAGAATATCTACTCTTCAAAGTGCTAATCAACAACTTTATGGTATAACACCCTTCTCTTTTGTTCATTTCTACTTTGTCATTTATTTTCTTTGCATGACTTATCATTTTCGCAGACATTTATAATCTTTCTAATGAAGCCATCCTTCTCCATTCATTCCCTGAACCTATGGATGATGATGCTCTTCTCGCTCATCTCAATGAATCTTTAAGTAGTTCTTCAAACAAGATTAATTCTCTCTCATTAAATGAACTTCGAACCAAATTTCATCTCTTAGAAATTGAACATAGATCTAGTTTAGGTTTAGCCAACCGATTTAAACGTTTATATCTTAGCTCTCAGGAGAATAACAATATTCTAAGGAAGAAAATTAGCAGCCTTATAGATGATAAGGATCGCATTGCTAATCAAGGTGCACAAGCATTAGCGAAATTCCAAAAAACTCTTCTTGAAGTCCAAATTGAACGAGATGAATCTCTTCGCCAAAATTCCATACTTAATGAGCGAGAAAATCAAATTCGTTCACTTCTTGTCATAAATAATGATGATGAATTCGCTTTGGGCTGCGAAGGTTCTAGATAATGCCGAAATAACTTAGGTGTTAGCGTCGCCTTCATGCTGAGCATAATGCCTTGGTTAAAGATATGACTTCTGACAGAGAAGGTTGTTTACTGTTCTTCATTACTTTTCCGCCTCTTTTTTATGAAACTGCTATTAAGTTGCTAACTCATTGTCATTTGTTCGCGAGAATGCTGAGAAGAGGTTTCAAACTAGAATCATGGAACTTGAGTCCGAGAAAGCACAACTTGCAAAAGACTTCTCTCTTCGTAATGACAAATATTCTAAGTCAAGAAGCAACTACAAACTACCGTAGCAAATTTCAATAATGATGATGTCCGTTTTCGCAATCAAACTATTGAAACAGTTTGCAATGACCACAACATTCCTCTTTCTTCATATCCTTGTCTTCTTGATGAAATTCCTGAAAATATGCCTTCCTCAGATGTCTCTGATAGTGATGCAAGCGAAGAAGAGGAATCTGATAAAGAATCTGATGAAGGAGAAGAATAAGTTGAAAGATTGCTCCATTTTCCTTTTTCTCTTCTTGTGATACTTGTACATTTATCCTTCTAACCTTCCATTTTTGTAATCTCTTCAGAAATCTATCATATGAAAATAAATAACAAGTTTTTACTCTAATCATTCCCATACTTGCCTCTCGTTATTTATTTTCACATTAGAGAAATTAAGCCGATAATCTTTAAGTAATAATACTTCTTAGTTTCATTCTAATGTTGCTAATTCTCCACAAATAAATGAAGAAATATAGTCGTATTCGCAAGCTTATTTGCTTACTCAATTTCTTGTGTTATCTTATCTTCATTTATGTTGAAATTCATCATTGCGACAAGATCGCGGGGACGTCTTTACATTTTCATGTAATGACCCATTGATCTTGTCTTATCATTGTTTTTGTGTGGTCTTATTTTTCCTTCCTAGTTAAAGGTCTTATTTTGCCACCCCTCATATTGCGTCAATATGACAGGCCTAAATATTCTTGCGAACATAAAGCCCCATTACATTGACGTCCTGCGACAAAATCGCAGGACGTCGTTACACTTTCATGTAACGACCCATTGATCTTGTCTTATCATTTCTTTAGTATTATTGCCTTTGCAGGATGCTTTTGTTGCGACAATATGACAGGTCTAAAAATTCTCGCGAACTTGAAGCTCCATGACATTGCCGTCTTGCGACGAAATCGCAGGACGTCTTTACACTTGCATGTAAAGACCCATTGATCTCGTCTTACCTTCGCGTTAGTATTATTGCCTCTTCAGGATCATCGCACAAATATGACAAGCCTAAATTTTCTTTCGAAAATAGAGCCTCATGACATTTGCGTCTTTTGACACTTATCAGCTCCCTAATGGAGGGTGCCGCCCTTATCATCTCCCTAGTTGCCCCTTCAAGGAGGCGTACATCGGCCATACAAGACTAGCTCCTCCCATCCGGTTTTAACAACAACTAGTTGTTTTCGCAGCCTCTTATCCCTTACACCTATAGGGTTTATGGTTATGAGACTGCACCCTAAGTGGAGTTTTCTTCGGGCCGAGTGCAGCATGTGCCAAGACTTGCCAAGAATGGCCGAGACACTTCAAATGCCCCAGGCACTCTTGGCTCAACCGTGTACCTCGGCGCCTTGGTCATACACTGACTCCTTGGAAGAGACCCTCGGTCGTCCAACCAGGGTATAACCTTATATATATAGTTGGAAATCCAAGGTATCTCCCCCATATAGGCTTTCATGGGCCCCAAATCTTCATGACTCAGGTTCCAGGGGCGGTGTAACCTTTTCCCTGAGCCATGTTTAAGAGATACCCCCTTATATGACGCACTTTAGGTCTTACATTTGCCTCTTACGAAATATCATTCGCAAACTAGGGTGTACGCCATAAAGGTTTGTCCCATTCACTCACTCATTCATTTCTGTCAATTCTTGTGATCATTCATTGCTTTTTGATTATTTCTTCTCATCCTCTTTGCGAAATTATCACATAGTCTTGCTTCATTTTCTGAGATCTCGCTGTAATTATTTAACCAAACTTTCATCATATTCATAATCTTGCGAGACCTTCTTCGATCATCATGACACACACATTTTTTTTTCTTTCTCTCTCACGAGCTAGACGTGCTTGTTCAACATAATGTCTTTCAATTTCATCCTCAATCTCTTTTTGCCTCCTCTGTGCTTCTCTCCCATGCAATATTCTTCTTCCTTCTTCTTGATTTTCTTCATCAACGCGATTATTTTGCCTCTGACGCTGCCTATTTCCTTGATTTTCATCATTCTGCCCATTTTGAAGAGTCTCGGGACGTGGAATATAACGATCTTCCATCATTTCTCCTCTCTCGCAATGTTCCCTGCCTGGATTTTGCGCTTCTCCTTGGTTTTCTTCATCAACAGCTTCTGTAGGTAAATTTCTCCTTCTTTCCTCTCTAACTGACCTTGAGCTTGACCTTGTAGTGCTTCTCGACCTTCTGTTTTGTAATCTCATGTTTTCCATCCTCAGCTCATGATTCTGTCTTGTCAAGTTTGCACGTTCCTCTGCCTCTAATCATCTCTCTTCATGTATTGTTTGCCTCAACGCCTCTAATGCTGCGATCTCTTCATTCCCATGAATTATTTCTTCATTCCCCTCTCGGTCTCTCCCCTCTTGTCCATTGTTTACCAATTGTTGTTCTTCTGCCCCTTCGTCTACAAAGTCTGATCTCCAAGTATGCACGCTTACTCTATCATAATCCACAGTTATATCCATACTTGGTTGAATTGGTGATTGAATTTGATTTTCTTTATCATTTCTTATGTTCCTTCTTGAGGATTCTCCCATTTCATTTCTCTCTTCTCCCAACAAGTCTCCTACTTCTCCTAACAGTTGTTGGTTGCTCAGATGCATTTCTCCTTCTAACCATTTCTTAATTTTGTTAAACTGTTGAAAATTGTATCAAATTTCTTCTCTACTACTCCAAATTCTTTCAAATCACGATGTGTATTCTTACTCAAACAGCCCTTTCTAGCGCCAATATGTAGTTGCAGGAAATCCTACACTACACCCCTCATAATATTCCACATAACTAAGACATTTTGAAGATGAATAACAATGATTTTATTGATTATTTCCTTGAAGATTCACAAGATAAAATAGAAAAGAGTTAAAGAAATTACAATCACCACCAACTTTGTCTCTCCTAATGACTTGTCTAACACTCTGAAAAGAATCCCCCTTACAACTGGTTCATTCGACTCTTTATATAGGGTAGTATACAATGGATGAAAGCTAAGTACATCTTTATTTTCGGGAATGACTTGCGAAATATCGCAAGTGTACAAGTATTCATTCTCGCAACTCTCCTAAATTTCGCTAGATCTTCACACCTTTCTCGTGTTTTGGCTGTCGTCATTCGTTGCGTCATTTATATTACTATTTTGCGACGCCCTCGCAATGATGTCGTTTATTGATCTCGCGAAGTATTGATGTCGCGATATTCTGATCCTACAACGCACGCTGGTGGCCTAACTTGCAAACCGTGCAACCTACCATCAAGGCATTCCGCACACGCCATTGGCACTTTCCATACACGCCACTAGCAGCTCTGGCATTGCCACTTACACTCAACGTACAACCTACCACCAAAGCATTCCGCACATGCCATTAGCACATGCTACACACGCCACTAGCAGCTCTGGCGTTGCCACTTGCACTCAAGGTGCAACCCGCAACAAAGGCACTCCGCACATGCCAGTGGCACATTCCACACGCACCTCTAGCAGCGCCACTTGCACTCAAGGTGCAACCAACACTCGAGACATCAACACAAACTGGGGGATGCTTTCTAGGGTTTTGGTTTGGCGGTCACAGCATGCAGGGTACACTACGCTCACATTAAGAAAGCGTGAATAGGAATAAAGCGGTCAAATAAATGAGGAAATAATGGTGAAAACGTTTTCACCCATAAACACCTTGCGGTTACCACCTCCTACCATTATTTCACCCTTTACTCTCTTCCTTCATGAGGCCAGGGTACGTTTCAGCCTCGACTTGTATAAATAGGTCTTAACTATTTCCACCAGACAACAAGTCTCGGTCAGGAGAAAAATACAACACTCTCAGAAAAGGAAACTTTGCAAGCTCTCCAAAAAGCTTTCATCTCTTGCAAGCTTCCGGCTTTCGCTTTACGATACAAGTCGAGACACTACTCTCCCGCACTATTCTCGGTCTCAACACCTTTCTTTGCTTCCCTCCCCAAATCAACCCTTCTCCTCCACTTTGTGGCCAAAGCAAATCCGGAACGGCCATTTCTTGGTTTAGGCCGGACTTGTACAGTTTGATCTCTCGAATCTATAAAGTGCTCACGTGCAGCACATTTGTTTAGGGTTTGAACCAGTTTCTCACTCACCTACCGAATTTACCGAAATCGACGGAAACGATTTTTACCCATAAACAATTGGCGACCACAGCGGGATGATTGATCTATCGGCTACAATGGCAGACTGTCGATCTCGTTCTTCGACCCAGATGTCAAGATAGTAGGGGAAGGCGACTCAATCCGACTCAACTGCCAGACAACCCGGTTACTGATAGGTGTTGTAAACACCGTGGTATTCATCTATTGTTTATGCTTTCTTTGCGAGTTTTCTTGTAAATTATGTATTTTATGATTGATTTTGAGTTTACTAGGTGCAATGGAGTCATTATGAGCAAAAGAAGGAGAAAAGCGTGCATTGGAGCGGAAAGGAGCAAGGAGAGCGAAAGTGTTCAGCTACGAGTGCTATGCGGAGTCGAATAAACGATAAGGGGCTGCTAGCTTTGGTTCAAAGGAGAGTTAATGGGCTGTTGGTTCAAAGGAGAGTTAATGGGCTTTGGTTCAAAGGAGAATTTGGTCGTGAAGAAGAAAATCATTCTCATCCCCAATTTTTAGTCTGTTGTTTCTGTGAGAGAAGAAGGAGTTAGATTTGAAGAAATTTGAGAGAATTTGGGATCTCAAGAGCTAGGGTTTTAGAATGAATGATGATGTTCATCGATTAAGCTTGAGTTCATGTACTTGTGTTGTGTTGCTCGGGAATTAGAAGTTAGGGTTTGATTGAGAAGTTTCTTTGTCGAATCGAGAAGATGAAGAAGTGAGATTAACCTTGGATGAGGCTGGTTTATGATTCTAACAGAGAATCGAGAGATGGGTTGGTTTGAGAGTGATGGGTTCTTTCCTATTTCAAGCTTGCAAGAACCAGAAGAAGGAAATTAGGGTTTCAATTAGGTTTTTGAGTCACAGAAGTTGAAGTTGAGAAATGAACACAGATTGAAGCCGATAGATGTGATGGGTCTATGAGATTGTGAATTTGAGACAGGAAATTGCAGATGAAGCATGAAGGGGATGAACTTGAACTGGTTCATGAATAAGATGAAGTACAGCTTATGCTGATGTTGTTACTAAAGACTAGGGTTGAATTCAAAATGGATTGGTGGCGCTGTTGTAGAACTAGTTGCAGATGGTGCTAATGGTGGTCACATAGAAAGGGTTAGAAGCTGATGGTGTTGTTATGCATTGGCTAGGGTTGCAGTTCAAAATGATGCTGCTGTTGAATCTGGTGATTGAATGAAATAGGTTTTGAGATGAATTAGAAACATGGGCATGTCTCAGATTCAAGTTTGCAGTCAAGAAGGTACTGGTGATGCTTTTACAAGGTTGAAGAATGTATGAGTTACAAGGTTTGAGTGCATTTGTGGCAATAGTATGTCTTGAAGGGGACTCAAATGAGACTTAGAGATAGTTGTTGATTGAGGTCATTTCAGGTGGGGGTGATTGTGCTTGTGGATCGGAGTTGAGCTGGTATTGCAGGTTTTGAAAATGGTGATTGCAAAAGTTTCAGTTGTGGCAATGAGGTTAACAGGACTGGTGGAGTCAGATGGCTGTGCATAGGTGAATGTGTTGCAGCCATGGAACTGGCAATGCACTTGCACTGTTGGATGAATTTGTGAAGCTGCAGATGTTGAGTTAGTGGTGACGAAACAGCTATTGAAGCTCAGGGAGATGGAATGAATTCGAGATGATTTTGCGGTTAAGAGATATGGAGGCTGTTTCTTGCGAGGTTGTGATGCATTTTGGCGGGTGGACTGTGAGGTGTGTTGTAGGCTCGGATGCATATTACAAGTATTGCGGGTGGTCTGGTGTTGCAATGTGAAAGGAAGGCTGAGTCAGTTGATACTGAGATGGAGAAGAAGGTGATGAGCTCGGGTTTTGACCTGAGTTGTGGCTGAAGTGAAGCAAAGGATTTGTTGGAGCTGCAATTCAGATGGTGGTTGAAAGGGAGTGAATGCGTGTGTTTGTCTGAGAAGGAATGACTGGAAATTGCAGGCATTATGAAGTTGAAGCTACTGAATCTGCAGGGGAGGAATTGGGAGAATGCGGGGCCATCTTGGGCTGTGAGACGCTACGGCTGTGCAAGACGTGGCTGACAAAGTCGATCCGTTAGCTCATCAACCACATCCCGATTCGGGTCTAACTCATGGTTACGACTCATCGATGACATCAACGAGTTGAGTCATCTAACTCGGTGAGTGACCCGGT